>PYHW01009736.1:379298-390095 GCA_013186435.1 Turdus rufiventris | reverse complement strand
GGCTGTGACAGACCCAGGGTGGGCTTTCCCTGTGTCCCCAGGCTGTGACAGACCCAGGGTGGGCTTTCCCTGTGTCCCCAGCACTGGAAGGCCCGGTTGCCCTTGGCATGAACGGGGCTGAGCTGTGCTGGGTTTATTTGGTCAGGACATGTCGTGGTGGAAGTTTTGGGTGTGTGAGGGGGATTTGAGGGTCCTCTGGCCCTGTGTCAGGCTAGCAAAGCAGCACGTGGTGGCCTTGCAGGTTGGACAGACTCAAGGGAAGTCCAGAGATGTTTCTATATGCAAATTACATCACACCTGTGCAAGAAAGGATTTGTGCTTTCCTCCCCTGTCCTGATGGCCTGGATCCTGCTAAGCCACCTCCAACATTTGGGGTTCACTAACCCACAGCAGGGTCACCTGCTCCTGAGGGCTCTCAGAGCAAACCTTGGGGACCCCCCATGACAGCTGTCACTGTGCTGAAACATCTTCATACCGTGGCAGCAGGGTCCAAAGGGCTTTGAGCTCAGCTGGTGGCACCAGCTGTGCTCCCCTGGCAGGGAAGGACCAGGAGGGCTGGGCTTGGCCAGGAAGGGATGGGAACAGGAGCATGAAATTTGTTGGTAATCCTGACTGAATGTCCTGGTGTGGGGGAGGATGTTCCCACGGCAGCCTGGTAGTGTCACCTCGGGGCTGTCCTGTGGTGCACGGGGCAGCGATTTCGGTACCTGCAAGCACTCATGCCCACACAGGCTTCAGAAGGGGCTGCATATTTTATGAGCGTGGCTATAAATAAATCACGGTCAAACTACATCGTGAAGCAAGAAGAGCCCCCCCCAGAGCTGAGAGGCAAGCAGAATAAATCCCCGATGCCTGGGAATGTGCAGGAGGGGGCGGTAGGTCCCCGCAGCCTGGCCCTGAGCTCCTGAGCTGAGTGTGCGGGGCGGAGCTGAGCATCCCGGGCTGGCCGTGTCCCTGGGACCCTGATGGGGACACAGGTGTCACAGGCACTAGGCCTGTCAGAGACCGAGTCATCCCTGTGCTGAACAAGCACCCAGAGCATCCTCCTCTTCCTCCCCTGGGCTAGATGAATAAAGCCAAACCCAGGCATTTGGTTTTGCTTATTCCATGTAAGGACTCCCAGGCAGGAGGGTTTTTACTTTAAATCAGCAGCTGAGGATTGACTTAAAGCTGAGACTGAGGATTCACTTCAAGACAGACCAGCTCGGACTGTACTTAGCCCCTGGGGTTGGTTTTTGAGATGAACTGGATCATTTGCAGGGTGGATTTGTGTCCTCCCAGAGCCTGGTGCTTGGCCCATGCTGGGACTCTGTGGGGAACTTGCTCAGATTTCATCCAGTCCTGGACTTCTCTGACTGATGCCTGGAAAAATCCATGGTAGGGTTTAATCCAGAACAGAAAGAAGAGCCAATAAATCTCTATGAAAGCAAAGGGTGTCATCTACCAAGGTGTGCAGTGGATGGAGGGACTACAGGCAGGGCAGGTGACCTCGCTCCCAGGCCACACGGGATTATCTTGAAACATCAGGCATGGACTGAGACTCCCCTGCATGGAAAACCTGGATTCGTACCTAGGAAATGCAAGGAGAGACCTTTTAGCTGTGAATCAGAGCAGCAGAAGGAATTTCTCCTTGCTGAGGGTGGTGGGAGGAATTATTTGTCTTAGTGAATTCTTGAAGTGCTCAGAGAGAAAAGACATGAGGAGATGAAGCAAATGACAAGAAAAAGCCTGACTGGCATCTTCCTATGGATCTGCAAGATTTCCTGGTGTGCCAGGGTCACCAGTCACTTGTACCTTGGTTTTGAGCTTCATGTGGATGGGCAGTGCTCTTGTGTGGGAACCCAGGACATCCCTCTGGCTGCCCTGGCTGGCTTGAGACCTGGCAGGGGCTCAGAAGCCTTGGCACAGAGCCCAGGACCCCTGCACCTTTGATTTTAACCCCCAGGAAAAATTAACACCTTTGCATGAAGAGTTACAAGTCACAAAAAATATGTAGAGTGTAAGTTAGTTTATCAAAAGGTAAAAAAAATAAATTTTTAAGATTTTTTTAGAATAGGAGTCCAGGGTAAAAATGGAGGAATTTGGGCGTGTTCTGTCCTTCTTTCTCCTTCTCCTTGGCATCCATCTTCTGGGTGATATTGGTATTTTTAGACTGGTTTAGAGTAGAACCAGACTCTACAATATAAGTGATAGGCATTGGAAGATAACTGTAAATAATGTTCACTTCGTTTGTACTATTAAAAGATAATACTGCCCTGAAGGCGGGCAGTGTGCCTTGGGCTGACCTGCTGAACAGTCCTCAGCTGGTCAGGGAAAGAACTTCTTAGATAAGATAAAATAAACAACCTCTGGGAGCTACAGAAGACAACTCTGACTCTTTCTCTGGTGCTCAGGCTGAGTAACAGAGACTTTAATCTACACAGGTGGTCGTCTTGAGCTCCTGAGACACCACCAACACTCTTGATGAGCATCCTGCTGCTCTGCCCAAACCACTCTCAAGCCTACCTGTTCCCACCAAGGCAGATTCAGCTCTCCCAATCTTAAGTGGTGCAGGTGTTCAGCCAGAATTCAGCCAGAGCTGCGGCCGGCCAGGACAGCAGGATCCCTCTGTCTGCTGCACCCCCAAAGTGCAGTGCCTGAGCTCACACAGGCAGGGCTGCTCTCTCAGAGAGCAGCACTCACTCGGGATTTCCTCCTTTCATGAAAGGCCAAACCTGGGCTGAGCCAGCAGAGGAGGCTGTGCCACAGATGGAGTGGGACTGGCCCGAGGGCAGCACTGCCTGCACCTTTGCCCTTCTCTCCTGTGCAGTGCAGGTGTGCTGGGCTGGGACACTCAGGTGCCCGTGGGGGGATGTCAGAGCATGTCCTGCTGCTGGACCAGCCAATGCTAAGCTGTGGCTGTCCTTGCCAAGAGCAGAGTGACAACAAATGCAGCAGAAGTGGCCTCAGCAGGGCTGCCCAGGCACTGGGGTGCTGGATGCTGCCCTCTCCTCAGAGCCCCCAGGTGCTTTGCCTGAGCCTGCAGCACTGCCCAGGTGAGCAGGGCAGGTGGGCACTCTGACTGAGGGTGGGATTTGGCAGGCTCAGGCCCATAGAAATGCTGTGGCTCCAGCTCTGGTTCTGGTGGCGGGTCCCATGATATGGCCCTTCCCTGCCATGGAAATCAGGTGAGCAGCACGTTGGTGGTGATGGCAAACTGCAGCAGAGCAGGGTACTCAGTGGGACCATGCCTTTCCCTCATCCTGTGTGTTCTGGTCTCCAGTGTTACTGTAAATAATAGATGGGGTGGCAGGGATGAAGCAGGAGGGTAAGTGACTGCCCAGGATGGCACTGGTGTCCCATTAAGCAGCTGGGACGGCTGGATCCCAGCAGCACCCTCCAAAACCTGAACAGGGGATCTGGTGGAGAAGGAGTGGGGATCCCCAAGTGCTTAAATATTCTAATCACTCCATCTTCTGGGAGATAATACTTTTAATTTTCACCACACAAAGAATATGTCTTGAACCAGAAGGGGTTTGCCTAATTCATCATGCTTGCTCTGCACACAATACCAGGGCTGACAAGCAGAACATTTTAAAATGAGAGAAGTGGACATAATTATTGCTCATGAATTGCAAACGCTTCTTTATTAAAGGGCTTTTGCTTGCCCCAGGACCATCTGCTTCATATCACTGGGCTGGGTCCTCAGGCTATAATAACTTGCAGCTTTAATAATTTTACCTCTTAATTAAAGCTCATCTCAAAGTGCAGGAGCACAGACATGTTCCAAGCCCAAATCTGATTTTTAACAGAGCAAACCTTGAGGGATGGGTAATAGAATTTGCATCTTTTCCTTTACAACCTCCCTGCAGCGAGGCTGAGTGAAGCTGCAGCCTGGAGAGGACCGCAGCACCAGTGTCCTGCACAGTGGGGATTTTAGGGGCTGCAGGATCAGGAGCTGTGCTCCTGCTGGGATGCCCACACACCCAGTGCAGGGTGGAGAGCAGAGGGGTCCCTGCTGCCCTCCCAGCCCTCCAGGGTGTGGAGTCCTGGCAGGTGGGGAGCCCTGGTGCACCCCTTGCCTGGATCCCTGGCATTGGGAATGCTCCTGCCTAAGCATGGCAAGGCTGATGGCAACTTCCCCCTGCAAGGGGATGCCAAAGCTGTGTTCCCTGGAGCTGACTTAGTAAAGCCCAGGACTACAGGGAGGGTAGTCCTGGGCTGAGCCTGGTGCTGCTGTGGCCTTGGGGCACCCCATGCAGTGGACCCCAAACCTTCCCAAAGGTAACACCATCCACAGCTGCTCTCCCCACAGATCCAGGGGACCTCTGGAGGGCTGTGCTCCATGGGGGTGGGATGAGTTGACAGCCCATGAAATACGGTGGATTAATTCCCACTTCATTGTGCCAGACACGAGGCTGAAGGTCGAGGTCCATTAAGAAAACTGGGTATGAATTAATGCCCTGCACTTCACACATCAAGGTCTTCTTATGGACAGAACATTTCACTGGAAATATTTTAATTATTTATGTGTTAATTGAGTGCTGTAGAATTTGATTCAGTGAAGGCACATTAAGGAGGAAGAGTTTGGGTTTTGAATGACACTTTGTTTGTCCAAATTGAAAAATCAATAAATAACCAAGAACCAGAGACATCTTGATCCTCTCCTCTCCCTCTCCTCTCCCTCTCCTCTCCCTCTCCTCTCCTCTCCCTCTCCTCTCCTCTCCCCCTTTCCTTCCATTTTTCTCTTTGTCCCATCCCCTTCCCTCTATCTCTTTCCCTTGCCCTTTCCTTTTTCTTAGTGGCTGAAACGTTCCAAGTAAGCCACGAATGTCTCTCAGAGTGACCTGACCAACTCCCTCAGCCTCGGAAAGAGGCAAGGACAGACAGAGCTGTGCTCCCGGTGGGGGAGATGCGAGCGCTTCTCCAAGGGATTCCCAGGGGAGCCGAGCCCCTTCCCCAGGGAGTCTCCCCTGGCTGTGCCCAGAGCCAGGTCCCTCTGCCCCAGCAGCAATTCCAGCTGGGTTGGGAAGCAGCTCCAGACAAATTCCTGCACTATCCAAGCACTGTGCTGTGTGGGTTTGCTCCTGGAGAGGCACGGGCAGGGTTTTGCTCCTAGAAAGCCCTTGTCCCATCCTGCTGAGCCCCCCCAGAGCAGGAAGGGGCTGCAATGCCACAGGCAGCAAACACTCCACATCTGCAGCAAAGCCAGGGCACTACAATCGAGTCGTGCCTTCCCTTTATATTCTTGGAAGTTCTGAAGAAAACATTTATTTTAGTCGTTGCGACAGTTTCCTTTTGTTTTTGCTTTGCTGACCGAAGCAGCTGCTTTTCAAAAACGTTTGAAAGATCAACCTTCTGGTTTTGGTTACAGAAAACAAAACAAACAGCTGCTTTTCTGTACCAACATTTACTTTAAGGAAAATTCTTGCTTCTAATGAAAATTGGAACAAATGATTGATCATAGTTTTGTCGGGTATTTTTCCTGCAAAAACTTCAATTTCCAGTGACATGTCTCCAGCCAAATTTCCATTTGGATGGGGAGTGCATAGCCAGCTCTGCTTGCTGAGTTTCTGCCTGTCTGGGCTCACCCAGGAATTAGGGGATGTCTGCTTGGATCCATGACCCTGCAGGGTGCAAGGAATTACCCAGGGGAGCCCTGATCCTGCTGTCTCCAATTAAAACCATCAGAGCGTGTGGGAGTGTGGCTCTGCGAGGAAAGCACTTGTGGACAAGGAGCTGTGGCACTGGGCTGAAACAGGCTGCAGCTCAGCCTTTCACTCATTGATTTTTGCCCCTCAAAGGGAATCCCACTTGAAAGGGGATGGACAAAAACCTGTATTCCTCCTATGCTAGTAGCACTGATTTCCTTCGCCAGAAGCACAGGGGCAGGGATTCCTGGCAGCTGACTTCTCCTGAAGCTCACCCATTGTGGATGGAGCTGGCTGGGAAGGGCTGTCCCCATGAGTTGGTGGTGGTGTTGTGTCTCTGAGAGCCTTCAGTCGTGCTCCAGGAGACGGTTCCCATCACCTATGTGCATTTACCTTCTGTGCTTCCCACCCTGTGCCCAATGTCCTTCCAGCTCCTGCTCCTGAAATGGGCTCCTTTGACAAAACCGGATCTCTGACACAAAATTTCTGACAAAACAATAAAATAGCAGAAAGAATATTGCCCATATTGAGCTCCAGACCATGCTCAAAGTATTTTCATCTCTTTGGGGACATCGGTACTGGACATGGAATAAACCACCAGGCAGTCAAACCCACTTGGGCTGCACAACCCAAGGGATCTCCAGTTCTTTATCTGCCGTGGTTGTATTGGACCCTTTGATGGTTGCTGGGCAGGAGCCCTGCTGGAGCAGCAGGGGCACTCCTGTCCCTGCTGTCACCAGGGTCACAGGAGGGCAGCTGGGCTGGGAGGGGGGAACAGGCTCCTTGTGGGGACTAGGTGGAAGGTGTGGAGCTGAAATCTTGAGTCTTCCCTCTGCCCTCCCCTTGAGACCACGGGCCTGTCCCACTGTCCCTGAGCTGAGGACACCACAGGGGCTCAGAAAGGGCTGGCTCTGTCACCTGCCTGTCACCCTTTGGGCATAGGGATCCAAGGGCAGTCACAGCCTCTCTGGGAATCCTGTACCAGGCCCTCCCCACCCTCACAGCCATCAAACAGAGGATGGGAGGCACAGAAAAATTACAGAAGGTAAATGAATCTTCCCATTTCTCTCCAAATGAGTTATTAATCATATCTCATTTACATATTCATTAACCATAATACACATAATATTTTTATTAATGTGGCAAAGAAACAATTACAGGTGAAAAATGAGTTGTCTGTTTCTTTTACACAAGGATCTTGTTCCTCATTTGCATGGGTAAAAATTGATTTTTTTTCTTGCCACACAAAAAAACCCAAAAAACCAAAACTGCTGGGGATGTATCCCATCCTGAGTCCATGAAAAGGGCTGTTCGGATGAGCAGCTGGAAATCAAAGCCACTGGCATTGGGGGATTTTCTTCTTTTTGGCCAGGAATGGGTTATTCCAAGTCAGTCCTGGGCTGGACAAGGAGGAGCAGTCTGGAGCAAGGATTTTCCATCCTGTGCTGTCTCCTATTTGAAGGGTTTCAGAGCGTGCCTTCAGACCGTGCCTGGTTCTGCAAACCAGCACAGAAATCCTCTCTGTGCATTCCCACTCAAGCAAGAGAAATGTGAGGAGCAGAACTAACAAATGAATATTCAAAGCCCAGTTCTGAATTGATTATAAAAGGGAGCCATCCAATGGTCAATAGTTTCTTTTATTCTCATGGAAGGTAACTGAAGTTTTGGGTTAAAATGCTTGAGGAGCTACATCCTCAAGTCCTTCCCACTTCCCTTCATGCAGTTTTATGATGAAAATACTGGATTTCAATACATTTTTTGGTGAATCAGACCTGAACCACTAATTCAAAGGGGAAACTTTGTTTTTCCCATTGCATTGCCATTTCTTTGGTCCATAAGTTTAAACTGGACTTAAGCAAAATGATGTGGCAGAGAAAAAATACATTGTAAATTAAAATCTTGTATTTTGAGTTCCTATGGGTGTTGGGACCACACTGGGAATCAGGGGAGCTCCCCTTGCAGCCCCAGCAGGGCTGTGTTACATGGGCATCAATTCCTTTCTCCTGAGGATACACATCTTGTACAGCTCTATCAAAGCTGCTCTCGATCACAGGGCTTTTATTAATTATTAATTATTAATTACTTAATTTCCTGCAGTTTGGACCAGCACATGCCAACACTGCACTAACCACAAAAACACAGGAAGATCATACAGTGCCCAGCAGGATCTGGCTATCCAGTGGGTATTGCTGTTCTCACTTTCCAGAGGGGAAACTGAGGCACAGGGAAGACCTTGAATGCCCCTGAGCAGCCTGGGGTTTGAATGAAATGATCTTTAAGGTCCCTTCCAACACAACCCATTCCACGATTCTGTGATTCTCTCTTCATGGCGCAAATTGCCTGGGCAGGACAAGTGCCAGCGTGTCCACACAGCACCAGCCCAGTGGTGCCTTGCCATGGCTGTACCCAACTACTGTCACCACAAACATAGGCTGCTGCTCCTGTGACCCTGAGGGCCTTTCAGGACTGTCTTTCTCTGCCTTTGTTCTAGCCAGTCCATCAATTCTGTGACAGGAAATCATCTTCTTTATAAAGTTTGTGATTACTGGGCTACCCAAATTCCCCGAGCCTCCCACCTTCTCTCCTCCTCACTCCAAGGTGCCACCTCTGGCTTGGGACCTGAGTCCCTGTGGGGTGGTCCCGGCTCCCTGCTCAGCACAGGGATCTGTTTTGGCAGGCTCAGGCCCCATCCCTGCAGAGCCTGGTGGAAGCAATGCCTTTCAAATCCAGCCTCTCTTGGATATGCTGCCCAAGCCATTCCCAGTGAAGCCCAGAGATTTATCAGCAGTGAAGCGGGGGCAGCCAGTTGTCATCAACTCCATTTCTGCATTTTTATCAGCCCTGTTAAATCCAAGTCATCTCCCCCTGCCCCCTGCCCCCAAGCACTTCTTCCCTCCTTTTTTTCCATCAGTGCTTCTCTTCTCTCCCAAGCCCTTAAACAACCTGGAGTGCGATGAGCTGGCGATGGCACAAAAACTCATCCATTCCAAGGGAAAATATTGATGTTTCTGCGTCATCCTGTGGCACATCTGGGGTCCCAGGGGCCCAGATACCATCTCTACCCAGTCTGCCAGGCCAAGGGAAGCAGGAGGAAGAAAAATAAATGTGATGACAGTTGGGCTCTTGCAAATGAGTCGTGGTCTGAAAGAAGCCAGAATAAGCATCTCGTACTGACTCACACACAGGGCTGGAGCGAAAGGGGGAACATGGAGCGTTCACACCATGGGGGCAAAGGTCTGCAACATGAGCAGCACTGCTCAGAGAGGCAGATTTCCTGCCTAATAATGCTCCAGGAAATACCTGGGCACTTGCTGCTCAGCCGTGTCCAATGCCTGCATGTGGAGCAGGAGGAGGGAGAGTGGGAATGCTGCAGCAGAGGCTCCTGCAGCCCAGCTCTGCGGGGCACAGCCCTTGTCCAGGTGTGTGCTTGAACTCTGGAAGCCTTCACAGGTCCCCTGTATTTTGGCCATTGTGCTTCAGACTGAGCTGTCTGGCCTAAACTCCACTCTAACCTCATACACAGAGATATGCTTTGAGCCTGAGCTTGAGTTCAGCTGCTTCCAGAGGGATGCAACGGGCTGTTCACAGGGACTGCAACGGGCTGTTCACAGGGACTTCGACTCACTGCTGGCAGGCTCTGGGCTCAAGGACAGGCTGCTCCTAAAGGCAGGAGGATTTTGTCTTCATCTTCTTTGCAATGAAGAGTTAACTTGGGTCTGAACAGCATAGTTTGGGGTTTATTGTCCTCCAGTGTCACCAAGCAATTCACTGGTCTGCTTTTTCCAGCCTTTTTTGTTATTCCCTTTTGTCTCCTTCCTACACACCACAAGTCTCTGGGTGGTTTGTACACACTTGGCTGTGGCTCAGATGCCCATGGCCCTCTCCATTCCTCCAGCATCTGCATTGGGTTCAAGTTAACTTCTGCTCCACCAGAAAACAGGAAAACTTCTCCACCAATGTCAGAAAGCTCCTGCAGTTGATATTTATTAAGGCTTTTGCTGCCTATAAGAAATGTGAAAGCCAATCCATGATTGATCAGTCTGATATGCTTTGGTCTGTGCTTTCTGGACCAGGTTGAGATTTGGCTTAAATGATTGAAATCTGGAATTCTTTTTGAGCAGCAGCATGGTCAGCCACAACTTCTGGCCAGAAACAAAATAAAGGCAGAGCAGGACCAGGCAGTGAGAGCCAGGTGAGATTCTCACCTGAGCCCTTGCCTGTCTCACCTGCACTGTGGTGGCTTCCAGAGATTCTTCCCAATACTGGTCAGCCAAATCTATGTTCAGCAACAGCAATGGGTTATTTCTGCACCATCTGCATCCAGAGCCACATCTGCCCCTGCTTGTTTGGAAACAAGCCAGAACTCCTGCCTTCAAAGCAGAGCCAAGCTGCCAAGTTTCAGTGCAGTTCTTCATGTCCACTAAAACTGGAGAGGGTTCTCTGCCTGCTGCTACACCCCCCCAAATCCTTTTTATCACAGCTGCCCTTCCACAAATCTGTCCCAGCAAATAGCCTCATCCCACACTTGGTGCCCATGTTAATCTGTGAAAGGCATTTGGGGAGATGTGTCAAAGCTCCTGGCAGCTCTGGACCTGCAGGGCTGCAGTGCCAAGTAGGAGCTTTCAACCAAAAAACCTTGACACATTTCTCCTGCAGGCAAAGAGCCCGAGGTGGGGTGAAATGTGGGAGCAGATGGCAGCTCTGGATGACAGCAGAGCTGCTGAATCACCGGCTCCTGCTCAGCTCTGGGGAAGGGTGGCAGAGGCAGAGCTGATGGGAAGATGGCAAACCCTGGCATACTGCAGGGGCTGGGCATGCTGGGCTGTGTCTGGGCAGAAGCCTCAGATGGAAACCAGGCTCAGAACGACTACTTTCAAAGAGTCATGTAATGGGGAAGAAAAACTGCACAACTGTGCTTGCAAGACTGATGCTTTTCAACCCTACAGCACAGGCATTTGTGTTTGGGCTACTGGTCCTGTCTTCTCTCCTTCAGGAATTACATTTCCTGGCCTTTTTGTGACTCAATTCAGAGCCTTTCACCTGTGATTCTCCTGCTTGAATGAGAGTGTGTGTAAAAAGGGTGCAAGCAATGGCCCACTCACTGACACTGCTCTGCTGCTCCAGGGCTGGTGTCATCACGGCAGCACATCCCAGATTTCACACCAGG
>PYHW01009736.1:334829-371055 GCA_013186435.1 Turdus rufiventris | reverse complement strand
CTTCCCTTCCCTTCCCTTCCCTTCCCTTCCCTTCCCTTATGCCTGCAGGAGGAGCTGCCCATGGCACAGGAACGGTGCCCTCAGCACCTGATGGTTGTGGCTTCGCTGAGCAGAGATCCAGGAACATTCCTGGACTCAGTTTCCTCAAGCTTCCTCCCCAGTTTTCCCCAAAATCAAGTGTACCTGTCCAAGGAGGTCTAGAGGAGTCTTTGAAGCATTATAATTTCAGGAATAATTTCCTCTCCTTTGGATAGGAATATTTGATGAGTGCAAGAATAGTTTTTAATTCACTAAAGACTTTTTTTCTGCTGGAATTAGCTCTTTTTCAAAGTAGTAATGATTATTATGATGGAAATTTCTTCCATATTATTTCCAGCTTTGATAACTGTGTATTAGTTGGGATAAGATTCCTTTGGCACAGCAAAATGCAAAGAAAATTAACTGAGCCCTCCCTTGTGGGAAGTTTTCCCTCTGCTCTGCCCAGTGCTTCAGCATCAGGAATCTGAGGAGCTGCAGCTTCACTGACATGAGTAAGAGAACTTTTTCTTATTCAGGCTTTTGCTTAGAAGATAAGCTGTGGTTCTAATTTGCTTTATTCCTGCTCTAAACCACAGGACAAACTGGAGGAATTGCTTTTTAATTCTCCCATTTGTGCACGATTAATTTAGGGCTTTGACTCTTGCTGACACATTTTGATTTACTGCTTGGAAAGTCCAAGTGGAGCATTTCAGTTTGAATCCCTCTGATATTAAATCTTATCTCACTGCTGTGTTCCAGAGGCTGCTGTGCTGCTGCTCCTGGAATTCCTGCAGCTCTGGGGTGGGAGCACTGCCTGGCTGGCACTCACATCCCACACAGCTCCCTCCTGCTCTGACAGAGCAAGTCAGAGCATCAGAGAGGTGTAAGGGAGGAACAGGATGTGGGAAATACGATTTTCAAGATACTTTTCTCCAGGAATCACCTCTGGGACTGCTGGATTTCCTATCACACTCAGCTGAGTTTTGGTCTGGCTGTTCAGAAATGGCTGTAACAGATATTAGAGAATCCCAGAATGGTTTGGGCTGGAAAAGACCTTAAAAAAATCCTGGAGCTCCACTGTCCCAGGCTGCTCCTAGCCATGTCCAGCCTGGCCTTGGACACTTTCAGGGATCCAGGGGCAGCCACAGCCTATCTGTGCCAGGGCCTCCCCACCCTCACAGGGAACAACTTGTTCCTGATATCCAACCTAAATCTGTCTTTTTATAAAGTCTAAAACTAAATATCCAGAAAGATACACTGAATACCTGGAATCCTTTTCACCTCCTTTCTTGTGTCATCCCCAAAGTCCTGCTAAGTATTCCCTTTGGAAATAGTGGGCAAGTCACCTTGAGGAGGAGTGATGCTGATGGCTGTAAAATACACAGCTGGATGAACTCAAAGGAATTATGTGGTGCAGCACAACTTTCACCAAACCAGTCTGTGACTGGGACGTGCTGAACACAGAGGGAACAAAAAGGGGTGATGGCAGTGGAACAGGAGAAACACCCAGGGATGGGACAGGGGCTGTCTGAGCTGGGACAACTCCACACTGCCAGAGATATATTTCAGATTGCAAATGTGGGATGGATTCCCAAAGGTAACAGTGCAATAAAACCAGATTGGGATGAAAGGGATAGAGGCCAGATGAAAGGAACCTAATATGGATCTGTAGAAGTGAGCCTGCATTTATATCCTTTATAGGGAAAAAATCCTTTCTGTGTCTGCATGGTTTCTGAACACTAGAGATTTCTCTAGCAGGGTTGTAATTCCCTTTTTTTCTACCCATTCTTTGGGATATCCTAATCCTTGGGCTGTTGAATATTCCCTACAACTTCTTTTTCAAAGAAGTCAGAACATTCTTTTGGGGCCTTTTTAATAAAGTGCTTTTGGCATTTTGTAACTGCCTCTGTTTTCTAAGGTAGGAAATGAAAGCATTTCAGAAGTTCACAGTCACTGAGGCAAGTAGAAAAGTGAAATTTTACTTTAAATCCATTTGTAAATCCTGCCTATTTATCATGGATCTCTGGCATGCACTCCAGCCAGTGTCCTGCTTTTTCCCAGTCACAGTGCCCCTTTTATCCAGGAGTGCCAGGGCTCTGCATAATGGCCACATTCACGGGACATTTTTCCAGCAGACCTGACAGCTAATCCAGGGAATGACATCACAGTGAGACACCTCAGATAAATGGAAAGAAAGGACAGGAGAAAGGGAAATCTCATCAAGCCCAGGGGAGCCTCCCCTGCCTGGCTTTTTTCAGGAGGCACAAGGCAGGTCCTGGCATTTCTTGTGAGCACACCGATATTAGGAAGGAGCAAACAAAGCCTTGGCTTTATGCAGAGCTGGGCTCAGAGGATCCTGGGGAAGGCACAGCCTCTGCCAGGACCTCCCCACCCTCCTAGGGAACAATTCCTTCCATATATCCAACCTAAATTTCCCCTCTTTCAGTTTGAGCCTATTCTCTCTTGTCCTGTCACTCCAGTTCCTGTTGATGTGTCCCTGTCTGGCTTCCCTGTAGCCCCCGCAGGTCCTGGAAGGTGCTCCAAGGTCTCCACACAGCCTCCTCAGTCACAGGGCACCTGCCTGGTGGGGCATCCCCAGTCCCCACGGTCCCTCCAGGGCAAGAGCACCTGGCCACGACCATGGGGACACAGAACCAGGCACAGCAAAGCCCTCCCCAGGCCAGGAGCTCTGCTTTAGTGGTGGAAAAAGCAATGCTGCATTAAAGGTTGGATTCCGGGATCTTAAAGTCTTTTCCCACTGAAATTCCGTGACTCTGCTGCAGGTGTCAGTGACACCGTGGGTGGGCAGGATTCAGCAAAGACCTCACTGGGGGCTGTAACGCAGAGGCAGCACCTGCAGGTTTGTGTCCCTGTGCAGAGCTGATCTGTGAGGTGCCAAACACTTCGTGGGAGCTCCTAAGCCCACCCAGCCCCTGGGTGCCTCCTCCGTCCCTCTGTCCCTCCCTCCTCCATCAGGGACTGGAGCTTCTGGAGTTGTGAGTCAGAGAAATCAGGGATATCTGGAGTATCTCAGCATGGCAGCTCCTGGCGCTCCCCAGGGTACAAGTGAAAGCATCTTCAGAGGGAGCAGAAGGAATTTGCGATGTCAGCCCATAAATCTCCTGTCTCTTTTCCATCTTCAACTGAACACAGGGAATCAGTTTCTGATAACATCTCCAAATTGCTGGGAGCAATTTTGCAGCTTGTGGTAATTGCAATCTTCTGTTGAATGCCTCTGAGCTCTTAATAACTTTGTAATTAAAGTGCAATTAACAAATTATCTTGTATATGTCAAATGGAATGCTAATGTTGTTGTTAATGAGGAGATAATTAGCTGGTGTCATGGAGAGACTCATGGGGCATCTGTGAGCTCCAGAACCCTTTTGGCTCCTGTAAGAGGTTAATGGAGTTTGCTGGGAGTGAATGAATGAGTGAATTGTCCTTGGATGACATGGTGGAGCAGTGGTAGATATGCAGGTGAGTGATCCCACAGCCAGGGAACAGGGTTCCCAGGCAGTTACACTGGGCAGCTGCCAGTGTTTTACAGAGGTTTCTACAGCACAACTGGAACACTCCTTAAAATAGATGGCTGGACTTTGGGAAGGGCTTAGCAGGTGATGAAACCACTCAGCACCATCCAGGCTTGGAGGCAACATTCCCACACCTAAAAACTCTGCTCAGCTTCTGTGTGTAGTGCTCCTGTCTCCCTCTCCAAACCCCAGGACACCTCTGCCTCCCTCCATCTCTGCTGGACACAGGTTCCCTCTCCAGATGCTGTCACAATTTGTGTCTGTACCATGGCAGTCTGTCAAAAATGCCCATATTTGTTCAAACTGGCTCCAAGAGCCAATCCCAAATGGAAATTTGGTATGGGCTGCTCCCCCATACACTGGGAAAGCACACACCAGCTTTGGCAGGAAAGGATGGGAAGTGGGAAGTCAGAGAAAGGGCAGAAACACTCCTGCCTCACATCTAAGAGGTTTTTCCTGCAGTGGTGGAGGGTTTGGGTGAGGGGAACCCAGGGAACTGTGAGGCAGTGCCTGGGGGCTACAGGAAAGCCCAGTGGACAATGGGGTAGGACCAGAAGTTGCCCACATAGCCTACATGGCTGTCTGGGCACAGCAGCCTCTCCCAGCTGCTGATCTCTGAGCTTGGCTTTGCTCTTGCTGATCCCATCAGGAGTATCTCCCTTCATCCACCTCCCCAGGCTCCTCTTCCCTGTGTGGAAACCTGCCCTGGACACAGCCAAACTGCTTCCCAGTTTCACTGCAGGTTCAGAATCCCCCTTCCCACTGCCAAAAAGATGTGACCTGGCTGAGAAAACCCCACTATTTTTGCAGGCAGAAAATCCAGGAGGGAAGGTGTGGCAGTGCAGTGATGCTGCTCTCACTGTGTGCTCATAGCAGGGGGATATCCAGACACCTTTACATCACTTTTGTGTAAAAAAACTGGGCCTGAAGTCACACGTCAGCCAGGCAAATAAACCATTACTGGAGAAGAAAGGAACTGCTTGTGGTCTGGAGCCCCGGTTCAGTCTCAATGACTTTAAATTAATGATGTGCCCCATACTTTCCTGAATAGCCATGCTTTCCTGTCTTAGGTCAGCCACAATATCCTACAGATAAACATTTCCCCTTCCCTGGATCTAAAAAGAGAGGTGCCTTTGGCCTCTGTGTTTCCCCACAGACTCAGAGCTATAAATTGGACATTTCTGCCACACATATTCCCTTCAGGACCTGTGAGACTGCACACATCAGCTAAGTCATATTTTACTGGGATTTCCTTTAATGTCTTCAGAAGTGCTTATTCCTCCCCTCAACCACATTGCATGAATAACGTAATTCTACAATTAATCCTGAATTACTCATACACTGCACTCCATTTTCCTTTGCATTCAGGACAAGTTTTAAAAAGTTATTGCTTTCCACCTCTTTTCTCGTTTTTTGAAGACTTCTTTAATCAGACCAAATGGGGCTTAAAAGTCTGGAAATGTCTGGTTTTCTTTCATACTCAGCCTGTTCAAAATCAAGCTAATTGCAAAGGACAAGCAAAGTGCTTTGCATTCATGGGCTGAGAGAAGGGACATGAGGGACAGGGAGTCCTTCACACATTGCTGATGCACATTTGGGGACAGGAATCTTTGAGCAACTATATTGGGTCCGGGTGGGGGGGCAGACAGAGGGTCTTTATTCCCACATCAGACCTGTGTTTTGTGACTGATGTCTACAAAAGTACTCAGTTTAGGTGAGTTTAAAATTTCTTGAAAGCTGAGTTGATGCTTGAGGCAGGTCCTGACAAGAGAATGGGATGGGTTTGAGGAAACAGAATAACCCCAGGTATGGTCAGTGGCAAGTTCCCCCGAGCAGCCAGGTCCCCACTAACACAAAACCAGACAGGGGCAGCCCAAAGCTGGAACTCCCCCAAGCCCAGATGTTCCTGGGGGGAATTGTCCCTGTCTACTCTGAGGTTAAAGATTTGATCTGCTGATTGCCAGTGAAGGGGAGCACCTGAATTCTGCTGGCTCTGTCAGCTGCCAGCATTCCTTGCAGATAGTGGGCACCTCTTCATCAGGACTCTAAGTGGAAACTCCTGCGTGGGGCTGGGGAGCAGCAGCAGGGCATTATTGGGGGATTTAGCCCTGGTCTGGTCACTTGTGCAGACCTCCAAGGAGGGAAGTCTTTAGGGACACCTAGACAGGGTGGTGGTGTGGCTGACAAGAGGGAGACAGAAGCTGGTTAAACCTGCTGAGAGGAGAAAATGGCTCCTTGTTTCCTGCTGAGCAAGGTAATTCCTTTGCTTTCTTTCTGTATATTTTATGAGAATTTGAAGGATTCACTTTTAACATCAAGTGCTTGGTGTGTGGCTCTGAACCTGCCTGGCGGGGGCTGGTTATGAAATGGAGAGATCTACAGGTTGCTGTTAATTTTGCTAGGCAAGAAGAGTAGCTGTGGCAACAAAAAGCTGATGGACAGAAAAAATCCAAATGTTTTATTTTGAAAGTGCTGAAAAAGGGTGCTGTTTTTTTAAATGTTTGTTTGGGTTTTTATAATTGATGAGATACTAGGGTGGAACTGATGTAAAACTGTCCCCTGGGTATATCCAGGGCTCTGTGAGCTGTGCAGTGGTGCTGGTGTCCCAGCACAGCTGGGGTGGGAGGGATGAGGGGGCACAGGGATGTCCCCACACCCACAGGAGCAGTCTGGGGATCTCTGGACCCCGCTGCAGCCCCATCTGAGGGCAGTGTCTGTGCTGGGAGCTGGCAGAGCTATGTCTCCTGTGGGGCTTTGCTGAGCCCAGCTCACCTGATGCTGTAGAGCTCTGCCCTGGCTCAGCCCTGCCTGTGCAGGGGCAGCAAATGAATCCTTTGGGGAGCCCAGAGGGCTAAGCTCCTCTGGGTTTTTCTGTTTAGTCTCGGCTGTTAGACTGAGTGGCGACTTCAGGGGCTGGTGAGAGATTTACTGGAGCTGGCTGTGGGTATTTATGGCCTCATGAGCTCCAGGCCCAGCTGCTGAGCCCTGTGCAGACTCCTGACTCACCTGCAGTGCTCCCTGAAATGGCTTCTTTGGAAGCCTCAGGCACAGCACCTTTTTAGAGCAAATCTGTTTTTCACCCTTGGGCACCTGGTGAGGTGTGGGAGAAGCTTTCTGGGTATCTTTTCTCCTGGAGATTTGGAGAGATCAAGCTCATTAACTAATGCATATTATCCCTGTGGAAAGGATACTGCCACTGTTCCCCCACTGCCACCAACCCTTTCCTTTAACCCCAGCATTGGAAAGGAATGTAGGGAAAGGAATAAATTTGTACCTTGACAAGAATAACACTCAGCATCTGCTGCTCGTCCTGAGCTGCAGCCAGATTGCCTAGGGAGCATTAGATGGACCAGTAATTATTCCTGCCTTGACTTAAAACAAACTTTTCTCTTTCCACAAATGTTTTGGCAGTGTAAACATCTCCCTTCCCAAGGGAGTTAAGCTTTCTTTTTCTTTACTTCCCATCCAGATCCTTCTCTGCAGCGTTTCAGGTTTCACTCATCATGTTCTGCACTGCCTTTGTTGTTGCCTGTTCTTCCTCCAGGCAGTCCCTGTTTTATTTGTAGGGCATCTCCTGCACATCACACACCCACACTGCTTCCTGCTTTGCAGCCATGCTCCACAGAGGGACTTTGGCAAGCCCTGGGACTGCTCTGTCATGCAGAATTCCCCCTTTACCACCCTGGAGGTGGTACAGACCCAGCCAAAACCAAAAATAACAACCTTCAACCAAATCCGTGGTCACTAGGAAGGAAAACTCAGGAGTGTATAAATAAAAAGAAAAAAAAAAAAAAAAAAAAAAAAAAAAAAACAAACAAAAAAAAAAAACCCAGCAGTGGGAGATACAAGTGATAACATGCATTGCTTCTATTTCCACTTCTGTTAGGAGAGCAGGAGAGGAAAAGACTAGACCAGGAACAGCCTTGCTAGAAAGGGGAGGCACAGCCTATTTTCTAAGTCACCTCCTTCATTGACTTGCAGGTGAAGATATTCCTGATTTACTCTGGGTGAGTAAGGAAGGCTGAAGCTTTTTGGCCACTGTTTTCAGCCAGGTGCAAAGCCCTGGTTAGTGCCATGGGAAGGGCAGAACAAGGGGCTGTCCTTGCTTAGCCCCTGGATTTACAGTCAGCTCATCCTGGCCACGTTTTGCTGTCCCACCTCAGTGACAGTGTCCAGCTCCTTTCCGATCCCTGCACCAATGCATGTTCCACTGGCACTTTCCTTACCTATCCTGCTGCCAGAGGCTGCTTTGAATTTTTATGCAAATCCATGGCCTTAATCCTGCCTCCTGTTCCCTCTCTAATCCCCTGATATTTGTGAATGTATCTTCATTCAGACAAGGCAGGAGCCTGTAGGGCTGCAGGCTGTTGAAGGCACAAGCTGCCCATCCCAGGAATTCGGGGCCCTCACACATCAGTTAGGAGCCCACAGCACCCAGCCCCTCTCACCCAAGGAAAGCTGCAGGCTGTGCTGCCATATGGGATCAGGCAGGTGAGGTTCATGGCTGCATTCCAGGCCTGCTCCCCATTCCAGAAAGTGGGGATGGTCCAGAGGGGGGAATTGCTGGGGCAGACAGGACTGGATGTCCCACAGCTCCTGAAAAGCACCTGGCAACCTGAAGAAAGAAACCAGCCAGGTAGCTGCAGCAGCCTGGAAAACACCTGTGCAACCTCTTGATGTGCTGCTGAGTTTTTCAGCTTCCTTGGAAAGCCACTACATCCTGGTTGAATTCAGTCTGAGTGCTTCCCTCTGTGTGGACAAATTTTGGGTTGGGAATGACAAGTGAGCAGAAATTAGTGGCAAAATCAATCCTTTCATAGCAGCTGAGATTTCATAGTTTGTAAAGGATCCCAGACCAGGTCTTAGCAAATATCTTCAGCTGAGACTTAATTTTAGAGCAATTGAGCAAGATCCTGTCAACCCTCTGGTTTTTGGGGAATATCCTGGGGAAAGCTGTGACTTTCCCTATTGTGTGCTGGGCTCTTTGAGTGCTTGCCCAGGTTCACCTCTCACAAACTCAGTGTGGTTGGAGTCCTGTACCAGGATTAAATGACACTCATAGTTCAGAGTAAGGAACATTTCAGACGTCACCCAGCCTGGCTGGGATTGGTGAAACAGTCTTTTTGTGTCTGTCCAAGTTCATGGGAGCAGACAGCCTGCGCAGGCTCTCTCTTGTCCCCTACATATCAAATTTTGGCTCTGTGCAGGTTTTCAGGACCAGCTCTTTGTTCTCTAGCAAAACCAGCCCCAAACCCATCACCTGCCTTCACAGCAGGTTCAAACCACATCTCTCCTGAACTTGCTTCTTTCTCCTCATCCCCCTTTGCCTCCCCCTGCTCCCCCAGCTCCAGTTTTCCCAGCCCGAGTTCATCGGTTTAAATCGCATCTTGGTGTAAATTGATTTCATTGCAGCCTCTGCTTCCACCTCTGCCTTGCCTTTAAATTGTATCTTGTCTTAAATCAATCTTATCCCAGCCCTCAGCTGCTGCGCTTTATTCTTCCACTTCATTTGCAGCTGTTTTTAAAGGGCTCAGCTCAGAGAGATGCTTTTCTCAGCCTCTGCTGCCTTCCTGTTTCATTTCAGTCACCTCCAATATTAGGCAGGGGCATCTCCCCCTCACACAGTGCCTGTTTTAATGAGTTAATATTTCCCCTTTGCAGTTCATCTGGTTTTAAACCAATTGGGTTTTTTTTTCAATCTCCATCATATTATAAATTATTCTGTACTTTCAGGCCTCTTCTCAACTTTCCTTCTTCTTCCTCTGTATTTTAGCCCACAGCGTGTCGCTGGGCTGGTTGTTACCTCAGAGTAATTCTTGAACCAGGAGCTGGAGAGGGACCCTGCTTTCCTGCCTGGGAGTGACTCCCAGAGGTGGCACCTGGCAGATCCTGGCCTGAGGCTGGGGAAGGTCCCCAGAGGCTCAGGAGGAGCTATTGACTCTCCAAACATTTATTCTTCTCCATCAAGCAGAGCCCACTGTGTTCAGAGCCTTCCCCTGGCTGTGGAGGCAGGGTGGTGCCTCTGCGCTCCATCCCAGGCACTTGTTCTCATGGATGAGATGCCAGGCTTGGAGCTTACAAGTGGGGACATCATGAATCAGGAATGTTTATGGAAGCTGCTGGGGTGATCTGAGAAGTTATGTCCTGACTCCAGTGCTGGTTGGTTGTTAAGTGCCTGAAACTTTATGGTGGAGAGTTCTGATTAAGAAACCTCTTTTTTTTTTTTTTTTCCCCTGGAAATTGAGTGTGATTTAGTATTTTGGCTTTTTTCCTCTATTTTTAATTTTTTTTCTCCTATTGTAAATGATGACTGGAAGTAGGACACTAATAAGCAAAACAAGCATTTGCCTGAAATATTTTTTGACCTAGTTTTCAGTAAATTTGGGCCAATGTTTTTCTCATTTTTGATTGTCAAAACAGAAAACAAATCTTTTGTGATAGGTCATATCTTTTAATTCCAAAGTTTGCATGTGCTCCTGCAAGGTCCAGCAGTGCTGTCCAGTGGGACATGTGCATGAGAGTTCTGCAGATGGATGCCACAGGGAAATGTGAAAAACCAATCCTTTATTATCTTTAGGTTGTAGTTAATTTGCGTTTTTCTTTGTAAATCTTGGTTTTCGCAGGAACAATAATGCTACCGGGCACTTCTGAGAAATATGAATGATATTGCAGGTCCTCAGCGGTCTGTGGAGGTATCCTGAGCTTTGACTGTCAGGAAAATTCAAGGGCCTCTAGATAGTTTTGTCAATGCAAGTTTGGAAAGGAAGGAGTCCCAAGGTACAGGAGAAGGAAGGGCCAAACTGAGCCCTTCCAGATTTGAGCCCCAGATAGCTCATGCACAGCCAGGTTAATATGTGGCTGCCTCTGGACCTCGTGTCAATCCCTGGACATCTCCAGAAGAATTCTCATTTTCCTCTGTGTGCTTTGGATCAGGTGCTCACTGAGCCACGCCAAAAAGCTTCCAAACTCCAGTGCTCCGAGGTGAAATGCAATGGGCTGGGATGTCTGTGTTCCCTCTGCTCTCTGTTAGGAAGGTGCAATTGCTGTGCTAATGACCAGAACTGGGGCAGGTTTTGGCACAAACAAGACAATTAAACTGTTCTGTGGCAGCTCAGCAGGAAGTATTCCCAGCCCCACAGAGGTGTTCTAATTGAATCTTCACTGAGCCCTGACATCCCAAGGGATCTGGACATGGTAATCACTGTAATGCTGTACAGAGAATCCCTTCCTAAAACATATAATTATTTAATAGAGAAATAATGCCAATCAGACATCTGGCAGAGAAGATTTGGCCTACTTATCTCTGCCTAAAATCAGTGTATGCATGATGATGTTGATGGATTCAGAAGCCAGAAAGACCTAATGGTAAATGCCTTTCATTTCTGCTGATGAGATGCCACCCTGGTAATTAACCTGAGCAGACAGGCAGTGCTGCTCTGCTGGGATTGCACTGCACACGCTGCTTTACACCAGATGAAGGCTGCGCCTGGTTTGGGGGTTCTGGACATACTGATCCACAACTGTTGTTCATACCCAGCAGTACCTGGAGAAGGAAACCCTTGACTTCCAGCCTTGGTTGCTGTTTTGCAGGAGCAGCGGCCCTGGTTGTGACCCTGGCTGTTGAGGTTATGAATGGCTGATTCCTGGCCTTGGAATTTACCTGCCCTGGGAACTGCCTCCAAGCACCATTTTTTTTGTCTTCCTGGTTGCTACATTCTTCCCACAGTGAGAGCTGATCAGACAGAGAACATGAGCATTGTACCAGGCAGGGAGAGAGATGATGAGTGGGACATGAGGCTGGAGCAGTAACTGCTTTTCCCTTTTTCTTGGAGGTTCTGCTGGGACACAGAGGAATCCCTTGGTCTTGTGGTGCAGGGAGATCTGTGTGCTGGAATAAATCATGGGCAGAAGAGCCAAGATGGAGGGGTGACATGGCTTTATCCAGCTTTTCTTGCATCTCTGAGACCCAGCTGGGTTTTCCTTCAGCTTTGCAGATGCAGCTGTGAGAGCACCATGGCTCCTTTGTGCTGTGGTGAAATAGGGATAATGATAAATTCTATCCCTGTTGAAATTCTTAGAAAACCTACCAGTGACTGCATCAGGGCCAAGATGTTACTGAAATGCCTCCGTGGATAGCTCCGTGTGCCTGGGTGCTGCACTCAGTGCAGTAATAACTGCATGAGACTAAAATGTGCAGAAAGGAGTAATGGGATATTGTGCTGGGAATTCATGTTTCCAACACTTAAAATATGCCTGTTTTCTATGGCTGTTTGGTTTTCCACGGGGATAGGACAGAGGGTGGATTAGCACTGATATAAGGGATTGTCTCTTGCTTTCAGGGCAATGCCTGGCTCTGTAGATGGGTTTTTGCTATGAGATGCCTGCTCTTACAGTAATCCTACTAAAGCAAGAGCCTGTGGAAGTACAGTATGGAGAACAAGATTGTGCACGGCACAGGATATCATGGGCACCAGCCCCACAGATAAACGGCTGAGCCGTGTCCCGTTGGTGCAGGCTGGTCCTGATTTATAATCACGCTTCCTAGAGAACAAATGAAAGCTAAATGGGAGCAATGGGAATGACTCAAGGGAGAACTGAGGCTGGTTAATCAGCTTACGCACTCCCTCCCCACCACCCTCCAAGCCAAACTCACTGGCACCTTTCAATGACTGCAGGGCTGAACGACATTGTCCCACTGGCTCCTTTTATACAAATAATCACCCATGACCCATCCAGAGCTGCATGAATCCAGGGCTACTGGGGGTGTGCAAATATGAATGAAGGGTGATTGTTCCCTGATCCCAAGCAGCCGTTCCCACCAGTTCCACGGTCGGTTTGAAATGCCCTTGTTGCTGTTAGGGTTGGGTGGGAGATGGCTTTTACCAGCCCCAAAACAAGGATTTCTAGGGGCTTGAAAGTCTCCAATTCCAAATGGGCCCATACAATTCAGACTTTGAAACACGAAAAATAGCTCAATTTTAATGAACTTTTTAAAGGCAACTTTTTTTGCTGTAGAAATGCCAGAGATGTCTGAAAGTGAGAAGTTGTGTTGAGTGAAGTACCTGCAATTTGAAAATTCAGCACTGTCTGCTTGTTGCAACTGGCCCAGTGTAGTAAAATTTTCACTTTAAATGAGTTTTGGGGATGAGAAAAAGGTGCAATCTGGATCACCAGAAAGTGTTTGATCAGTTCTGGACAGCATTGCTGGAGGGGCTGACTTTGCAGGGGGTTGAAGAGACAGGGAGATGTTCCAGCTCCCTCTGCCCTGGAAAACGAGCAGAGCTTGTGTATGTAAAAGGCAGGGAACGTTTTGTTGGTTGAAGGGGTGATTGGCTGATTCCTGGCCTTGGAATTTACCTGCCCTGGGAGCAACCTCAGGCCATTGCACACAGCTGGTAAGTCCCACATGCTGGCAGGATTGCACCTGGTCACATGGCTTTTTCTGGAGGAAAGAGAGATGTCCTTTGGTCCTGGGATAAATCCACACTTTCTCATGCTGGGAATCTGGAGTAGAATCCAGAAGTCCTCTGGCAATCTCAGCTCCATCAGGAGGGACTGCCCAGCCTGAGGAAGTGGAAGACCGAGGCCCACAACCACCTCATCTCTCATTCCGCATCCCTCTGCCCCAGGCTGGTTACGGGACAAAAGACCTTTCTTCGACATCTGGGAGAAATTAGAGAAAAATCCCTGCCTTTCCCCGTGTCAGTAACTGCAGTGGAGAAAAGGGACAGTAAGAAAGGGAGCAAGGAAAGGTTGATCACAGGCCTCCACTCTGCCCTCCAGCAAATGCAGGACAGATAGTTTTTTAGCAAAATAAAGCTATTTCATAATATAGCATAATATACTTGATCCACGTCATGGATGCTTTTCAGGCAGCTGTTTCTCTTGCAATTATTTTTCCATGCCAATGACTTCTTGGTCTGTGGGGTTCAGCCACCTCTGCCTCGCACGTGCCAAACTTACGTTAACTCTGGGAAGTTGTGCCTGTGCATGGAGAGGAGAACAGATCCCCTTTCTGTTTTCAGGAAGGTTTTGTGTGTGATTTATGAGCCTGGCAAAGGAGCATGGAATACTGGAGCGCCAAATTAAGGCATGCCCAGCAATCGAAAGGACAAGGCTTTGGAATTAATTACTGGAACAACAGAGCCTCCGTGAAGCGATGGGAGCTCACTGTAGCTGATCCAGCCAGCTTCAGGTGCAAAGGTTCATGGCTCAGGGTTTTCATCTCTGCGCTGGCAGGGCGATAATTCAATCCTATAAAGCACCAAATTATCACTGCCTGCTTAGCACTAATTTGCCTCCCCAATGGACAACATAAAAAAGTGAATGCTTTCTGCTCAAGGCCTTGGTGCAAGAATTTCTCACGGCAGTCATGAGTTACAACTCTCTCTCCAAAGGTGTCCTGTAAATAACACATTAGGATCTTAATCCATTAAATAAATCTAATGTCTTATCCAATCCATAACACCCAAGATCTTCAAGTCTCCTTCTAATAATGCTGTCAGTGCCTTTTCCCTCTCTCTGAGGTGTATGTGGAGCTCATGGCACAGGCACAGGTGGACTGATCCACACCTCCCCTCCTGTTCACAGAAAACTGTGTCTGTGCAAGCACCTGAAGCACTCCCAGGCTGTGAGGAGTGGGCCAGGGCAGATAGGGGCTAGACCTGGTATTTTCTGTCCCTCCAGGCCAGCCCTACCTCCGTGGCTCTGTTAACAATTCCTGATGCTGGCTGGCTGCCGGGGAGCTGTCGCTAAGGGCACAGATCAAACTGGAGGTGCTCCAGTACAGGTTTAGGTTGGAAGAGACCTTAAAACCTATTCCACTGCCGGCCATGGGCAAGGACACCATCGCTAGACCAGACTGCCCAAAACTTCATCCAACCTGGCCTTGAACACTTCCAAGGAACATACAGAAACCCTTCCTCTTCTCTTTTACATGCCTGGGTCAGTTCTAACTGGGCCTTAGCTCTCCTACCCTCATCCCTACCTTTCCCTGTATTCTTCCCAGGCTGTCTATCCTTGCTGCCACCCTCTGAAAGCTTTCCCCCACCCTGGTTTGTTCAGCAGCTCCTTATCCATTCTGGAGTCCTCCTGGCATTTTTCCCATCCCTTGTCAGGATGAATCACTCCCGAGTTTGGAGGAGGTGTTCCTTGAATATCAGCCAGCACTCCTGGGCCCCTCTGCTCTCCAGGGTCCTATCCCATGGGATTCTACTGCACAGGTTCCTGAAGAGACTGAAGTCTGCTTTCCTGAAGTGCAGAGTGGTGAGGCTCCTTTTGAGCAGAGAAAGAGCATTACCAAGTATTGCTGTGCCTGTGCCACCTTCTTTCCCTCTGGGCACACACTCCCAACTCTTTGTTGCACACAGGTGTTTTTGTGTAGATGAGGCTTTCCCCTGTTGCACCAGCCCATAATTTAGTTTGTCCAGAGCTGTGATGAACCCTTGCCCTGGTGAGCATCCCTCCATCCTGGCCCTGGGGAACCTGCTCCTGTCCTGGAGCAGGGGTGAGGCAGGGGCAGAGCAGAGGCTGCTGTCATGATCCTGGGGGCCAGCGGAGCTGCCCTGGCTGTCCCCTGTCCCTGTGGGGCTGGCTCTGCCCTAACTCCAGCTGCTCAGGCTTGTGGCAATGCACTTGGGGGATTTGGGAAGTTCCATGCTCTGCTCCAAGGCCACTCGAGGTTTTTTATGTGCCCTTGAAAGAGAAGCACCCCAAAATATGGGAATTCTTATTCTTCAGCTGGATAGGAACACTGCTAGGTGGCAATGGGCTTGTGTGCACAGGAGACGGCTTTGAAAAATTCAATTTTCTAAGAAAATGCTGAGCTGCTGTGAATATAATAATTAATCCTGGAAGATCTGCTGGAGCCCTATGGTGTGTTTGTTTCTGCTCTAATTCATGCTGAAGGGGGGAAATTTTGCAAGGATTCTTTTCGTTTCTAGCAGGATAATTTCCCCACTCTTTTCCTTTTTGATTAACATAAGAGGGCTAAAGAAAATTAGCTTGCTGATGGACTAATTTGATGGATGTTTTACCACAGAGCATCTTTTGATTGCTGAGTCCTACCCTGCTGTATGATTCTGACAGGGAGCATGGCAGGGTTTTCTGATTTAATGTATTTTGGGCATGCTGATTTGATAGGACTTCCAATTTTATTTTATTTTTTTAATGTTTTTAAAGGCTGCGGGGGGAAGGGATGGGAAGGAAAAAAAAAAAAAAAAGACCTCACTTAGAAAGAGGTTTTGTATTCCTTGTTTTCCTGGTCCAGATTCAAGTGACATTTTCTGCTGAATCCATTACTCTGAGTCTGTACAAGTGACATACCAGGTCCCTTTGTCCCCTCTCTCCTTTCTATGGGGTGCCACACCTGAGCCAAGCTGCACCCCAGCCCTCATAAACTTCATCATTAGCTGTCCTAATAAAGCACTTAATCTGCAGACATGTTTTTGCTAATTGCAGCAGGAAGTTTTGGCAGTGCAGTTTTCCTGCTGCTGTGCCCAGCACTCCCTGCGGACCCTGGGAACTGATACCCAATGGAGCCCAGGGCTTCCCTTAGTCCCAGCAATTCAGAAGGAAAACAATTCTCCACTTTCTCAATAAAAGATGAAAGAGAATAGCCTTCTCCCCTCACTCCCAGTTCTTTTCCCTTTCCACTGAGTGATAATTCTGCACTGAAGAAGCCACTCCTGATTAGGAAAGACAATGGGATTAGTTCAAACCGAGTTGAGAGGCCTTGGTGACTCCTTTGCTGGCTAAATTGTGGACGAGGGTGGATAATGGGAGATTGATTAGGGTTAATAGACTTATTTTTCCAGGTCACCCGCACAGCACTCTGGGTTGCAGGGCTCCAACACATATTATTGCAAGCCATAAATCAAGGGGCTTGGAAGGACTTCAGGGCTCCCTCCCTCCCTCCTGATTGTTGGGGAACAATTGCCTTTTGTGTCCCTGGTGCCAGTGCTACCCTTGTTTTGGCAGGGCCTGATCCTGGGGGCTCTGCACCCCCTCCCTACCAGCAGAGCCCTTGCAGGGCTGCGGAGAGGAGTCAGAGCCTGGCCAGGCAGAGATTCCCACTGGATATGCCCCAAAAGGCTCCATTTGGACAGATGGGGACTGGGGGTGGGCAAGAGGGGCTGAGCTTTGTAAAGCGTGTTTTGTGGTTTCTACTCAGGGTTGAATGGGAACCTTGAAAGCAGCTCTGTGGGACTCCCAGGTTTGTTTTCTTTTCTCTCATTTCTAAGGCTACCAAGCGTGTTCCAGCGGCAGGAACAACTGGCAGAGCTGTGCAGCCCCTTGTGTCCCCCAGAACGGCCAGGCCAGAGCTTCCCGAGCGCTGGAGGGAAGAATGGTGGGGACAGTGAATTCCCACGAAGTTTGGGGCTGGTTGGGCTCCAGCATGGAGCAGTGAGCCCCGCTGTGCCCTGGGGGCTCTGCTGCAGTGGCAGCTCCAGGGCAGTGCTGGGCAGGGTGGTTGGTGTATCTGGGATATCCCACCCGGGTAACCCCAAAGCAATGTGTTCTAGCACGTGGGGAAGGTGACAAAAGGGCACAGCAGCGTTCTCTCGAGCAGGGGAGGGCTCTGCTGTTTTACACTGGGACAAAGCTCTGCTGCTTTGCTGGAGTTCTGTGCTTCTCACAAAATGTTAACTCTTCTGCTTTTATATCTGTGTTCCTTGATCCCAGCTGGGAGATCTCATGTTCTGCAGTGGGCATGAGCTCAAAGGACATTATATCACTGCACTGCAATTCATGCTACAACAAACACAATAAAAATCCCCCAGGCAGCATGGTTATGGTGTTAAAAGTGATTGCTGCCCTAATCCTATCCTTAAGTGCCAGACCTGTGGTGAGCACTACAGCTAGTGGAGATTTTTTCCCCCTGGAAAAATTACCTAAAGGAAAGTGTCCTGTTTGCAAAATTGAAATTTTTCATGGAGAAATGTACATTCTTTCTATTTTCCTCCCTTTCTGCCTTTAACTGCTTCTCACACAGGCACGGTCACATCAGAAATTTCCTATTGTTGTTTTCTTGAGGAAAAAATTAGGTTTATTGGAGTTCAGGGAACTCTGCGCTTCTACATGGAAACGCCATTCTCACACACCTGATGCTGTGGCACTGGGCATGCTGTAGGCAAAACTCCTTTGCTTCAGAGAGGCATCACTGCTTCCATGGCACTGCTGGAACTGGACACGCCAGTGCAGGTGCTGGGAGCTGTCACACTTTGTGGTGCCTGGAGCACCATCACCGAGTTGGCCCAGACTGGTGTGACAGCAAGATGCCCTCATTTAGCAAGAGCAGGATGTGCATTCCAGGGAAAGTGCTGAGGCAATCTTTGGGTATTCCTGGCTGGAGATTAGAGCAAAGAGCTTTAATTCCCTCAGCATTGCTGCAGTGTGTGAGAATTGCTTTGGGATGATCTGATCTCGCCTATCCTGCTTTTCCAGCCTTTCTCTGCTTCCTGCACCTCACAATGCACCTGCTGATTGAAGCTTCACAGAGATATTTTTCTGGCCATGTAAGGATATGTGGAGGCTTTGGGGAAATGATCTGCAAATAGGATATAGGATTAATTTTAGCATGGATCAGATGTCATGCACTTGTATGGATTTGAAAGGAAAAGGAGGCAGAAATGAATAAAAGTGCAGTGACCAACTGATGTATGGAGATGCACCAACTGCAACTGGAGGATCTTTGCTGCTGTTGTGATCATAGCAAATATATTACTGACGTCTAATTTTGTACAAAGATGATAAAGTGCTTCACAAAAAAATGGCTTGGAGTACTCCAGAGGTGTGTTCTGCCTGACAGGAGGGTGGAGTCAGGTGGGATTTGGCCTCTTCTCCTGGGTAACCATCGACAGGACAAGAGGAAATGGCCTCAAGCTGTGCTGGAAGAGATTCAGGCTGGACATCAGGAGGAATTTCTTCATGGAAAGGATGGTCAGGCATTGGAAGGGGCTGCCCAGGGAGGTTTGGTGTGCCCATCCCTAGAGGTGTCCAAGGGTGGCCTGGATGTGGCATTCAGTGCTCTGGGCTGGGGACAAGGTGAGCATCGGGCACAGGGTAGACTCGAAGGACTGGGAGCGCTTTTCCAGCCTCACTGGTTCTGTGTAACTGATGTGTCTGCATTTGTGAATATGAGTCAGCAAGCAGGTAAATTATGTGCCCAGGATCATCCAGCTGTTCAGTGGCAAAGGTGCTGGAATTCAAAGTTCCTTCGCTCTCTGGAAGGATCTGGTAGTGTCAGGGGCTTCAGTGCAGACCACAGAATCATGAAATGGGTTGGCTTGGGAGGGATCTGAAAGATCAGCTGGTTCCAACTGGGCAGGTACACCTCCCACTATCCCAGGCTGCTCAGAGGATGAGCGCAAAGGAATTCAAAATCACCTCCCAAACTAAAGCACAGTTTGCAGCATTACAATATTGCTCATCTGGCCAAAGGAATTTGCCATGTCCCATTCTGCAGTATCACCTGTACCTGTCCTGGGAGCCCCCAAGTGTCCAGCAGAAACCACGCCAAAGTTTAAATACATTTACACCACTGAAAAGTGTCAATTCAACACAGGGAACAAAATGAAATCTCAATCCTGGTGTTGCATCGTGCATTGGGAAATGCCAGGGTGCTCCACGGGAGGAACAAGTTCAGTGCTGGTGGCAGGGTCACTACAGCCTGGCCCAGGCTGGACTCAGTTTGCCTGAAGCATGGAAGGCTCATCCCCAGTTTAAGCACCACCTTGGGTGGGGTCACTGCGAGCAGCTTTTTGTGGACTTCCCTCCCGTTTTGTAGCCGAGGCTTTAACTGCTCCCAGCTCCCACTCAGGTTTGGTGCGTCCTCCCAAAGTACTCTCTGCTGGTATGACTCTCCAAAAATGTCCTTGCATACAGCATTTCCTTCCCATGGATGTTTGATTCCAGTGCTTCTGGAATACGTTTGCATTTCTTTATGCAAATCGAGAACTGCAAATAATTTTTGGCAGCCTTCTCCTGGCTCACAGCAGTACAGCATCACAGAACATACGTGGAGTCGATGACAACTTTATAATAACAACAAAATGCAGGCAGATCAACCATGTGTACCTCTTGTTATGTCTTCACTGTGAAAGGAGAGGTGTTTTTACACAGAGATAATTACTGCAGATATCCACTTCGGCGTACATTGCAAGCTGTGATAAGATAGTGTTACCTAAAAGGGACTGGCTGGCTTTTTCTTCCCTAGGTATATCTGGGCAAAATCTCTAATTCTTTGTCTAGACAATGATCTCACAACAAGAGAATGAACTTCAATTAGTTGTTTTGATGGGAAAAACCTTTTGTGTAATGGAGACAAAGCCAGAGCACTTACGAGCAACCCTACAAAAACAAACCTGTGTGTGCATAAACACAGGGGATGGGGAAGGGGTGGCAGCAGCAGCAGGATTTAATTTCAAAGTGTCACACAGTTATTTCAGATGCTGGCAAGCACCTGTCCTGATGACAGGGGGAAACGGCAAAGTTTGCAATTCTCTACCCACAGCTTGTGTTAGACCGAGGAAGGACAGGGAGCGTTTTCCCTGCTCATTCTGCCTCTGGAAAATGCTAAGCAGGTCAGTGAGACAAAGGCAAAAGCTGCATGGCTAGGTGTTTAAAGAGCACTGCAGGCCTGGAGCTGGCAGGCTGTGCCAGAGCTGTCCCACTGTCCCATTGCAGGATTCTTCTCTGCACAAAGTTGTTCTCATGGATGGTGGCAGTGAGGCTGCTCTGCTCCATCCAGCCCTGGGTCTCTCTCTTCATCCCGGGATTGGTTTTTCCCAGAGGGAAGACACAGAGCCACCCTGACACCAGCCATGTTCCCAAGGGATATCCCTGAGGATGAGTGGAGCTGGGTTTTCCATGTATTTTCTGAATCAGCTGTCACACCAGCTGCAGCCCATGGGGCATCGACTGGGAGGGGACCTGCTGCTCCTCTTCAAAGCAGAGCATTAAACATATTTCAGCTTTCCTGTAGGCTTCAGCGTGGACTCAGATCATTCATCAAAGGTGACTTTTGATCAGAGTCCTCTTGGGAGGGTCCCCTCAGCAGGAAACTTGAACCAGGAAGGGACAAAAGAAAGACAAGATGAGGAAATAATAATACACTTTAAGCACTGCCCTTCGTTAATATCTTCAATAAACAAACATGTACATCTGAACATGACTTCTCTTACACACAGCTGTTATCACTCAGCTCTATTCCACATGAAAGCACACATGTCATAAGCCATTTCAACTCCCATCCCCAGTTAATGTATTAGCACTCATTTCATTTGCATTTTAATGGCAAGACTACACTTTTCAAATAAATGACTGTACTTTATCAAAGGATTACTTCATTTGGGCTGCAATGCTGCTCTGCAGTGCGGGAACTGGGGAGTGTGGAGGTTGCAAAAAGCCCTGCAAAGGAGACCTACTGGGTTCAAGAGCTTCAGGCCTGCTCTTTTCAGCTCCAGTTCCGTAATGAGGGGGGAAACAGCAGCTCTGGAGTGTTCTGGCTGCTCCTGCTGGGCTGCAGGGAGATGCTCACGATGTAATTTCACTTCCATGTTCTGTTCGTGCATGGACTCCTCCAGGGAACAACATTAAAGGCTGTAGGTGGCCTGAAATGAACCTGTGGATAGAAATCCCTGGGGTTTCTCTCTGCCCAGCTTTGAATCTCTGCCGTGCAGCTGAAGCCTGTTCTGGTGCTGGGCTCGTTCCCAGCAGATCAGAGCAGCCTCCTGTGGAGATGGATCAGCAGCCCTGGCTCAGAGCAGGGGAGAACACAGTGGCCACCCTGTGGGCTCAGCTGCAAGGTTCTGGGGCTAAAGAGCCAGATGATAGATGTGAAAATAAAATTAACCTTTACTTCAAGAAATAGAAGGACATTCCAAGGTGCACATGGGTTGCTAAATCTTTGGGTAGCAAATAGAGCAAGAGAAAAACAGGAAAAGAAGATGGAGTTGGTATGGGGAGAGGCTCTGTAGTGCTGCTGCATCCCCACCTTTTCAGAGGAATGAGCAGGAGGTGTGTGGTGCTTCTGGTGTTGACACCTAGCTTGTCCTAACATGAAACGTGCCTTGGCCACACTAGGACACAGAAGAGGGGCTGCAGCCCCTTTGAGGGACCAGTTTGGCTGCTGGGCTCCAGCTGGTGAGGTGCTGGAGGGAGACAAGTGTGGAAGCAGGCTCAGGTGGGGCTTTGGGGATGGAGGGAGGTGTGTTATGGCAGCACTGGGAGAAAGCTGCTGGAAAGATCCATAGGGGCTCCTGCAAAAGCTGAACACTGGAGTGGGGGTGGATGTGGTGGGATCAGCCTGGGAATGGGGTGGAAATCCATGAGCCAAGGCAAGATGGTCTTGAGGGCTTTCCTGACTGGTTATTTTTCTCTGAAGTTTTTTCCTTGCATGAGTGCTGGGAGAGTTTGGAGGTGCTGGAGGTGTTCCCAGGTGCTCCTTTGCTCTCATGTTGACCACCTGGCGGAGTGAGAGCTGCTCAAAGGGAAATGTGCTGTAAAGTTCACAGGTTTGGTTCTTGCTATGTGTAAAGGTTTCTGTAGCTGAAGAGACAATCTGTACCACCAAATTTAAAATTTCCTCCTTTCCTATGGTTGTAATTCCATTTATGAGCTTCTGCTTGCTGGAGAAAGCTGGTTCATATTGCCCCAGCAACTGGGTAGGCAATCAAACTGTCCTCAAACATCAACAAGTTTTGTTTTAAAACTTAAGTCAATCTTCAGCTTGAATTGGAATAGAAGTGAGGTGTCAGATTGCATTTGTTGATAGGAATGCTGTTGTGGCAAATGCTATAAAAAGGGAAAAAAAAAAAGTTTGTGGATTAAACACTTCATTTAGTGGGGGGCAGGTAATTCAGTGATCTCAAACCATTTGTAACCCAGGCTGTGATAATGAGGGATGCTGAGGAGCCCTAATGTGTGAAATGCTGGTGGAGATAATAGAAATCTGTAGCAGTTTTGCTGCTTCCCCCACTCCCCCCTCCCCAGTATTTTTAATCCTCTGCTCCAAATCAGCCCATTGTGCTAACAAAGCAGCCCTGGGCTGCAAGGAACCCCTTCCCCACCCCCCGACTGTCTCCTTGCTGCATGGCATCAGCCTGGGGAAAATTCAAGTGTCTCCCCAGCTGGTTAGTGACTGGAAATGCTTTATTTGACCAGGAGTTTCCAAGCTGGCAGAGTTTATCCAGCCACGGAGATGAAGGATGGTGGATGGGAGCAGCAGATGCTCCTGGAGAGGCTCCAGGCTCCAGAGTATGCTCTTGCTGTGCTGAGGGATTTCCCCTTCCTCGTGTCCTTTGGTGGCACCCTGGCAGTCCAAGGCTCCGCTCCAGGGGCCGTGAGGCACAGTAGCAGTGAGGCGTGGGATTAAACTGGAGCTGAATTTAATATCTTCTACCTTTTAAGGCTTTTCTTGCTGGGATTTTCCAGTCTGACCTTCTGGACTGGTCTCCTCTGGAAGTTGGGGCGTATCAAATCCCTCTCCTGTTTGGGGTTTCGTCAATATGGGGCATTCCCATTTTCAGGATGTGCCTTCCCTCATGGTGCAGATCCCTGTCCCTCCATCCTTCCTGTGCTGGGGAAGGATGCGTAGGCCAACACTGGCAAGAGTTGTGGCCAATGGTTTAAGTCCCTGAGGATTCTGCAGAGAGCAAAAGAAATTAGGAGCTGGAAATTAAGGGTGACTCAAAGAGAGGGGAGATGGAGCCCACAAGACAGTGGGGAGAGGGCAAAGGGATACCAGCAGTGTGGGCTGCTCCCCTCCTGCCAGTTTGAAGTAGGTAGGGGAAGTCAGGATGGAAATAAATCGTGAGGTCCCTGCTAAATATGCAGGTGAAGTGGCTCTGATTTATCCCTGGGGTTGTGTGTGCCCTGAAGGAGCCAAAGCAACCTTTTGGCTGCAGCTTCTGGAGAAGGGCACAGGTGAGAGGTCTGGATGGTGATGTCCCCCAGCTCCAGCGTGGGTGGGAGTGACTGCAGGGGTGACCCGGGGGGGACACAGCCCTGGCACCGGGGCTTTGTGGCACCTGCCCCTTGCTCACAGCCAGCCTGCTGCGGGTGGCTCTGCTGGGACAATCTGCAAATCTCCAGCCATACCATGGACTTAACCTGTTCTTCATCAATATTTTAATCATTACACTTCTGACCATGCGCCTCGACTATTTCATAAACGCTGGCTCCAAGTACCCTGAACATGTTTGGAATATTTCCTCAGGTATGCATGGACAGGAATGCCTGCATTCCTGCTTGGTTTTCCACAGTGCTTCTGCAGCCTGGGCTGACTGTGTTTAGACCACAGAATCCCCTTGGCACTGCCCAGGGTTTGAATTGCGTCCTTGCCGTGGATTGCCCAGGGATCTGGGGGAGCACCGAGACTCAGTGGTGGCTCCGTGAGCCTGGAGCTGGAGGCTCTGAGCAATGTGCTGCACAGACACATCCATCTCCAGAGCTGGGGACAGGACAGCTCCAGCAGCACACCTGCAGAAAATCCCCTTGCTGGGATGTTGGGCACATAGGCCAGTGCCTAATCTGTGTGAGATCAGCTAGCTCCATCTCAGCCATTCTGAGGGAGTTTTGTGCAGCTTACTGTAGTGTATCGGTGATGAGATCTTCAAACCTCAAGGGAGAACTTGTTCAACTGAGCACCCTGGCACTCCCAAGGGGAAACAGGAGAGGGATCGCAGCTGACTGGGGAATTGTCTGTGCTAGCCTGGTTGATCTCTGCCTTGTGTCTCTAGCCAGATGTGCCCCACCACAGCCTGCTGCTTGAAGGATGCCCCTTCCCTCCAAAGAAAGCTTGTGCCTGCAATTAAAAAAGCAACTGTGGCTGACGGGCTGGTAAGAGATGTGCTAAGGAGGCAGAGATTTGGGAGTAATCCTTATTTTCCATCTCTGCATCTTCCAGAAGAGGGGATGACTTGGTCCTCGGAGCAGGTCCCTAAGAGAACCTCCCAATTATAATGTCTCCTTCCCCCAAATATCCTTCTGGAACAGCTCCATCAAAAATGTGCTAGCAGCCTGTGGTGTAACTCGTGCTCTGCCTACTGTCTATGGTGCAGGTCTTAGACAAAGCCATCCCAGGGAGCTGAATTGAAAGTCTTGGGGAGCTCCAAGCACACTCTTAGCACAATTGATTTATACAGCAGCCTACAGTTTTGTCAGGGGAAAAAAAGCTTGGTTTGACAATCTCACCAAAAGCAGGGTCTGTGGTGACTCTCCCTCTTTGTGTGTTAGCCTGTAACTCCCTGGTAGTCCTAATTGTCCTGTTACTGTCTGGTAACACCAGGGCTAATCGTGCTGCAGTTCTGCAGGTTTGCTCTTTCAAATGTTGGAATTATGTTCCTGAAATCTCTTTCCTCAGGATCTGTAGTCTTGAAAAGTTAGAAATAAAAATCCCAGGTCTAGAGTTCCCAGCCAGCTCTTTGGAGGCTCATGGGGATAACTACAGAGTGCCAGTGGATTTGAAGGGGCTTTGGGGTGTCACCCTTCCCTACTTGCCACACAGCAACTAAAGTTAGACAAGCCCAGCTGTGCTCCTGCCTGGCCTTGCAGTGCTCAACTCTAGCAATGACTACACTGGGAGATAGGAAATGCAAAGCGATGAGTGAATGTGTGTGGATTGTCATTAAAATAAAACTGTTACAGTGCTTTTGCAGCCTCCAAAATTAAGGCTGCAGATGATAAAACAGCAGTGGTGCCACGAACCTTTTTTAAGTAAGGTTTTATTCCTAACCCAGGCGGGGTTGGAGCAGTTGTGCTGTACAACCCTTCCATTGCCAGAGGAAGAGAGCTCACGTTTAATGTGCTGCCTTATGGGACTTTCTTTGCATCCTTAATGCCTCACCATTCAATAGCTCTGTGCTTTGCAGGGCCCTGGAGATGAAAGAACCAATATTCCTTCAAAGGTTATTTCCAACACAGGAGTAGTTAAGAAACTGTCTGCACACAAATGACAAATTATTGTAATCTGAACAAAGAGCAGCAAAGATCCCACCAGTTGGAAACTTAAAAGAGGCCATAGACAAAGATGTAAAGATGGATTTAAAAAAAGAGCTCTGATGTTCCCAAAGGCAGCAATGGGGCTAAGTGGTGCAAATGAGGGAGGTTTCAGAAGCAAACTGGAAGCTGAATTGCCATGTTCTCATCCTCCTCCTGGGAGCTGCAGTGGCCTGTGCAGCACTGCCAGGGATGGGAGCTCTCAGTGATCACAGCTCTAGTGGGAATTGTGTGATCCTGCCTGCCTTTGCAGGAGGCTGGTCGTATCTCTGCTGTGAAATCAGAGGGAAAATATTCCTGCATAGTGCATTTCTTTCCTAATCTCACTTTATCAGCCTGGCTGGCACCTCAGAGCTTTGGCTTCTGTGGTGGGAATAACACTGGGACAGGAGCTGCTTTCCAGCTTGGATTTGTGGGGTGACAGAGCACAGTGCTCCTTTTTGGCCTTAAAATCTGCAAGTGCCACTCTGCTCCTGTGTGAAAAATTCCCTGAGGCCTCTCTGAGCTGAGGTAGAGAAGCTTCTGCTGGGTGGGTGAGTCTGAAGGGGCTCCCAGGATCTCCTGCCTGCACCTATGAGATTCAGTCCATGCCCTCTCTAAACTTGTCCCACGTCTGATTTACCATCCACAAGCAGAGGACTGCAGTAAAACACAAAGCCAAGGTAAACCTGTCCAGGCACAGGTCCTGCTGCCAAGCTAAAACCAAGCCAGGCTCTGCAAAGGCTGCTATTTTGTTGTTTGTTTGGAGTGGTGTGGTGTGTGACAAGGTCATCCCATCTCATAAAAATAGCATGAGTTTCGTATTTCTCGACTCCCACCAAGGACAGTGGGAGGAAGATATGCAGGGATTGCTGCAGTCCTCTGCAGTGTGCAGGAGATGGATGGTACCATGCAAACACAACCAGCCGTGCAAGGCACCCCGTGGGGCCTGGGAAGCTGCACTGTCTCACCCAGCTGGGGAACTCATATAAACTTTCTATTGCATTCAGAATCCAGGTGCTGTCATAAAGCAGGCCAAGAAGGTTGCTTATTAAAGAGGCAGAAAGTACTTGGAGAGTGATTAGTGCCTTTCTGGTTTGATACTAACGTGGTTCTTCAGTGATTAATGAAGTTCCTGCTGGGAATGACGATATCCATTTGGGCCATTTGCCCTCTATTTACAGTGACATGTGGTTCCCTGCTGCTGGAGCATCCCTCTAGGAGGAGAGGGACTCAGGGAGCCTTTCCTATGGCCTGGGCAGGTTTCTGCCAGGCCGCTGTGCTTTTCCCCTGGTTTTGCTGTGCTGCTTTGCCTTGAGGCCAGCTCGATGGACAGTGGTTTGGTGAAGTGTTTTGTGGAGTGCTGCCTGGGACAAGGTCACCTACTCCAGGTAGTCTCAAGCCATACATACACTGAAAGCTTCAGATTGAAATTAAGAGTGTCTTTACAGAGTTGGGGAACTTCTAATAAATCTGCTTTGTCTTTGTGTCCACAAATCTCTGGTGGAAGATTTGGTGCTGACTGTTGGAGACCTAAGTGCTCTATTTATCTGTGGGATCTTCTGCTGTCCTCTCCCTGAGCACTCAGATCCTTGCGCACCAGGGCTGGGATTCAGGTCCTTAATGCCAAATCAGCCCCAGTGAGAGTCAGGAGTTCACAATGTTTCCTTTCCACTGAGGAAACCCTCCACATCCACATAATAAAGATGACACTTCTAAATGGAGAATCAGAAGGGAAGAGTTCTCAATCAAATTTTAATGTGTATCACCTGTCTGGGCTGACAGGGGGGCATGTCTCCAGAGCTTCTGGGAGCAAGAGAAAACAGCTTTCCACAGCAATAACTGTCTGTTCCAGCTCTGGTTTAGCACTCCTGAGAAATGCCTGTGTACACACCTTAAATACTTCCAGGCATATTGAACAAACCTGTTCAAATAACTGCCCTGATTAAACATGTCATTACCCGAGGTTAGCTCTGCATGTGGTGCTCTGCTAGGGTTAAAGGAGGGCTGGATTCCTTGGATTTAAACCTGCCCTGGCTAATTTTAGTATGTTCTATAAATAGCCATCCCAAATACTTGAGCAATTCATGTTCTACTCTCTAAAGGCAAAGAAGGTTTCTTAGGTAATGGAAATCATGGTGATTAGTGAGGGCTGGGGATGAAGAGAGGATATGAAAGTAGCACAAAAATCCTTTGATATATCACTCACTGTTCTTGAGGCATTTTCTTCTCCTTGTCTTGACTTTATGTTTCCCTGTAGCATGTGAGTGCATCTACCTCCTAAATTCACACTCTTCAAAAATATTTTACCTTGCTTTTCTGTGTGAAAATACACTTTCCTCCTGAGCTGTGCTTGGAAGAAATGCAAAAATTGCTGTACAAAAAAAAAACCAACCCAAACAATCTGAGAATACTTTATAGATTTGAATATTCATAGAAATCTTTATTTCAGACTAGTTTGAGTCCCTGCTGTGTTTATCTAGGAGCAATGCACAGGTAAAGTAATTAATTCACATACATTTTAGCTACCAAAAATTATGCATTAAGCCAGTTGTTTGGGATGGTGTGGCCAGTGCTGCTGAAGGAATAGCTGTGAGGGCAGTTAGTGTTGTAGGGTGAATCAGCCCCTGGGTGTTTCCATGGACATGGGAAATGGTTGGTGAGAGTGGACGCAGTCAGTCCTTGGGGTGTCTAAACACATGTCCAGGGCCAGTTCAGCCCCATGTCCTGCACATGGTGTGTGGAACCAACTGGGAGCTGCCCTTGCTCTGGGACATCCAGGGAAGAGATGCTCTCCTCCTGCCTGGGCCCCAGGACAGGGATGCGCTGGGAATTCTAAAATGTGACTTGGCGCTGATGTAGGCACATAAATCCCATGTCTAATGCTTAGACCCCTCAGTTTGGTGAGTGTATCACTGACTTTTCCTGGCTTTCCGAACCTCAGGACCTGGAGTGACACGGCTGAAATCCAATTCTTTTCCATTGCTGTTTAAAAGGAGCTCGTGAAGTTAATAGGGCTTTGGGAGGCAAATTCCATGAACATGACCTTATGGCCAACAGGATGCTCCCACAGCACTCTGAGTGTAGCAATTCCCATCAAACCTTTCATCACTTCTGATGTCCTGATGGTCCCCAGTGACAGTGGGCAGGACAGGACCCCTCAGTCCCAGGCTTCAGGGCACCCACAAGGTATTTCCACCATCAGAGGAGTGCTGGTGCTGGATTCAAGGTTGGACTTGATGGCCTTCAAGGCCTTTTCCTACATTAACAGCCCCATGATTCTGTGAATTCCATGTGGGTGTGGACGTTGGCTGAGAGCAATCCCATGGAGCGCTGTTACTTCTTGAAGCTGTGTTGCTGTAGGGATCAGGTGTGTCCAGGGAGATGCTCCACAGTCTGGCACCACTGCAAACAGCCATCCTGAAACACTCCATGGAGAAACATGGGGAGACTTGGGTGGAGAAATAAATCCTCAGTGGGTCTGCATTTCTTGCAATAAAATCTGGGATGTTTGGCTGGAAGTCGAACAGTCCAGATCAGCTGCTGTGGCTCACCAGAGGTTTTCCTGCAGCCTTTGAGGATTGAGCTCATGCTCTCTGAAACAACCAGCAGGGAATGAACAGGTAGAACCCAGACCCTGTAGCAAACAACAAGTACATTCTCAAAGTTACACTGCAGCTTAATTAACAGGGAAGAGGCCTGTCAGACTTAATTTATTTTTAAAAGCCCCATCAAATTTAATTTGTGAGAGCAACTCTTCCATCTGCTTCCAGACATTATCTCTGGAGTTCAGGAGAAAAACATATGTCTTGTGGTTAATAAGAATTTGTTTTAATGGATCATATGACTGGGTGATTAAAAACTGCTCAGCTCTGATTGTTCTCATTATAAGGAGAACACACAACCCCTCTGCCCAGCCCCAACCTATTGAGAAGAGATCATAAAACGGGAGATGAAAAATTCCTACTTGAGATGAAAGCAAATGGATCAAGGACTTGGCTGCACAGAGCTGTGCAGAGAAAACGGCTTTCTATGGTTCTTATTATTCCTCTTTTGGGATTATGTATCAGATCCTCAAATGTGCTCCAAGCAGGGTAGTCCAGTTTGTATTTAGACATGTAACTTGATCTGGTGTCTGGCTGCCAGAGGCAGTGTTGGCATTCACGGGGTCCTGAGCAAATCCCTCCTTTCCATAGATTCCTTCTTGTAGCCTTGGGCACATCCCCATAACCCCTCCAGAAATAGCATCCATGAGGAAATATCCCCAGTGCACATCACAGTGACCTCACCACATTTTCCTCCTTCCCTGGCTTGCTTCTGGTTTTAACCCCATGTCACCCTGCCAAACCAAAGCTCAGCACTTGGGAGAGTTGCACCACATTTCCACAAGAGCAACAGGGTGAGAACACAACCCTCCTGTTTAGGGACCAACTCAGTTCATGCAACAACCAAATTCAGAGCAATTCATCCTGTTTGCTTTCCTGATACGCTGGCTGCCTGTTGGAAATGTTGGGAGCTCTGGTGCTTGGCAGATATTCAACCCAGTTACTTCAGAGGAAATTCCAAGTATTGAAAGAGTCCAGTGATTAGGTTATCATCATCTCCACTTCTCATTTGCTCTGCTCACAATGAAAGCTTGCAAGAGAGAAATTTATTTGGTTGTTTTTAAAGGCAGGGGTTGAAATATGCTCCCAGGCAGGAAATAAAGAGCCATTATTCCCTGAGAGCCCCCAGGGGGATTGCAGGCGCTCAGGCATGGGGTCCCAGGAGCCATAAAGCAACACAAACTGGAACAGGGAACTGGTGTCATTTGGGCTTTGATTTGCTTTTGCAGCGTTAACCTCATGTTAACCTTCAGAGCAAGAGGTCAGGGAAAGGTTGCAGCCTCAGATGCTGGAGAAAGGAGCTTTGCCCATTTGAAATAAGCAGCCCTGCACAACCTATGGAGTTAGCCTCAAATAATAATAATAATAAAGAAGAAATTACTGCCTGAATAATGTTTCCATTTCAGCTAAGAATTCTTATCCAATTTATGTGCAGAATGAAAAACAAGAGGTGTTTCAGAGCAGGGGATAAAATCAATGTTCCCCCCCGCCCCAGTGCAAAGGGGAAAATAGTATTGTTCTCTGTTTTTTTTTAAAGCATTCACCTTGCCCTTCCTGTTTCCATGACCACGTGCTTGCTTGTGAAATCCTCTAATAACTCCTTTTTAGCTCCTGCTGCTTGGAATTGTCATCTGCCCTGAGATCTTCCTTTCACACAGAGCTGTGGGAGAATGTGGGCACTAGGAATGAAGTGTTAAGGCTCTGATGTGGCCATGAAACCTTTGTAGAGCAACATAAAAATAGCAGAGATTGTACCCATGAAAATGGAGAGAGAGGGAAAATCACAGAGTGCACACAGAATATTTCGGTGTCAGCTTTTTTGTTCCCATAAGGGAATGTCAGATGGGGCCAGTTGGATCAAACTGGGAAGTTCTCTGCCAAGCTGCATCCACTCATCTGTCTCAGAAATATCGGGTGGCATCTGGCAGCTGGGATTTCCTGCTGTGTCCCTGCAGTGCCACAAGGATGAGAGAGGTCTGTGGGGAGAGAGATGCAGCAAAAGGGGCAAAGCAATGGAGAGGGGGCAGGCACTGCTGAGGGGTTGGGAAGGGCTGGATCAGCCTGCAGGATCCTCTGTCACCCAGGTGTGTAACCTCAGGTGCTCCGCTGGGGCAGTCCTTTGGCACTGGTGAAAGTTTTCTGCAAGGATTAAGCTAATATTGAAGTATGAACCGTATTATTTATTATTAAACTTACAGCTTCTTTGGCACCCTTAAATGTGAATCATTAAAATATTTGTCTTCAGGGAGACACTTTCAAAGAGGGGGAAAAAAAGGATGGTTTTGTTTATTAATTTTTTTCTTGTAGAACAGATTCTTCATGTTTAAAAGAAGTCGACTAGACAAATATGGACACAGCCAAAAGTCCTGCTGGACAAAAGGTTTCTGGAGCATGGAGACGGTGTGGAGACTGCCTTGGGCTGTCTCTGCCTTTGGATTGGTAGTTGTGATAACAGCTATTGCCCAAATTCTTGGTGGAGTTGATATCACTGTTTAATGCTCCTGTCTTCTCAGTGGGTTTTTGTCAGTCAAGATAGGACTCAGATGCTGAAGGGCTGTGTTTGTGTCCAGGACAGCAGCATGTGATGATTCCATTTATATCACCCGGAATCCTGCGTTTGTATCAGCTCTGTCTTGGATCTCTTCCCCCTGAATGTGGGGGAGTCCCCACACACCAAAGTTTCCCAGCTCTGCACAGTGATGGTCCGCCTTTTTTTAAGGGGATTCAGCCATGTCCACCCCCAAATTCCCTTTGCGATCCAGTGTCAGGTAATGAATAAGCACAGAAAGTAGATCTGTTTGGGAAATGCTGTTTATTTTAAATTAAATTCTTAAAAGAAGATGATGAGTTAAATTATCCCATGGAAGACAGGTTTTGTTGTTATTTAAAGTTGTGCTTAAACTCCTTTCTGTTAGTTTTTGGGTTGTTTTTCATTTTATATTCCCCTGGCAAAAATGAGGGCAGTTAAGAAGGAAAAAAGAGGAAACTGTTCTGTGGGTATTTTTTTACCTCTTTGAAAGAGACATAACTTTAAAGAGGAGGAAAAAGAAGGGAGAAAGAAAGGAATGAAAAGCCAGAATCCTTCCAGATTTGGAGAACAACCCCAAAATTATGCCTTTCAAAATGAACATCTATCATTTTGTTTAATTTTGAAAGTTTTCATTAGAAAAAGAATTCAACCAAATCAACTACGTTTGTGGAAACTCCTGGGTTCCCTTGGAAACCCCTTTTATTTTTCACGGCTAGAACTTTATGAAGAAAATTGTTACCACGATGTAGCTGTTGAACTGCTTGAGATTTATGAAGCATGTTAATCAATCACCTCATCCTGCAGGTGCAGAATTTTATAAAAAAACAATTATGAGGAGATGGAGTGATGCCAACCTCAATCCCCTCTCACCCCCACAGCCTGAAGTCAGCATCTTCCCAAAGCCCTCTGAGCACAGAGGCTCCACAAATCTCTACATCTGGATTTTTGATCCACACCCCAGGAGCATCCAGGGTGTCTTCGCAGCATCAGCTCTTTCTTAGGTGCTCTAAGTGCTCTGCTTTTGTCCCTTGGAGGTTTTTTCTGCCGTGGTACTGGGAGGATTCCATGATTGGCCATGACTGGGCTGTAGAGATTCCCTGAGCATTTCTGTCACAGAAAATGGGTCAATAAATCCCTCTTCTCCCTTTCATAAAAGGTTATGACATTTTTATAATGAAAAATCCTTAACCCAATTATCTTGTGTCAAATTAGCGACACTTCTGGCTGGAAGCAGGTTCTTCTCCCCAGAGTGCTGCTCCCTAGGGAGGACTTTTTTCAGACTGAAGTTTTAAAGGTGTGGTTTGGTCAGAGCAGCTGCTCCTCCACTCCTGCCGTGAGCACCCTTGTGTTCCAGCCCTCATGTGACATTCTCCTTATTCACACACTGCAGCTTGCAAAAACCACCCTGGAACGAGGGCCCATCTCCAGCCCTGTCTGTGCTTCACACAGCATGGACATCTCTCTTCTGGGGTTTGGATTCTGTCTGTGGACATTTCCTACCAACAGTGAGAAATACCCTGGGAAGTGTGGGGTGCTGCATGTGCCAAACACCTCATGGGCATTCTTGTTGCAATCTGGGATCACTTGAGTGTTCAAATGTTCAGAGCTGCTTGGGCCATCCTTCAAAGGGGGATTTTTTTGTCATCAGCTTCGTGGGGCAAGAGGAAGGGGCAGAACTTCAAGGTCATAGACAGATATCACTTGTTGTTAATGCAGCAATTTCTCTGTGGTTTTAATAACCAGGACTATCTCTTCTCTCCTGGGAAGCCCCTGCTCTGCTGCTCTTTGCTCTGCAGAAGTGCCTGAGTAAGGAAACCCCAGCCCCATCTTCAGGTGATAGTATCCCTGCAAGACCACGATGCTGGGAAATAATTAGCTGTCAGACAAGTTGCTTGTGCCGCCTACCCCCTGCTGCCAAATAAGGTTCAGGTGGTTTGGATCTGATGCAGAATCACCAAGGAAGGGGAAGCTGTGCCCAGATGAGATAAGAAAAGCTTATATGACACAAGAGTTCATTACTTAGTCCAGTCTACAGGAGGTCAGAAAGAAAACAACAACGAGAATCAGAGTTTGAGTGTAATGTGGGGGTGTTAAGTCTTAAAAAATTCTGTTGGTGCCTTTGTGTGATGGACAGATTTATCTCTATCAGGCTCTTTTGTTGCTTCCAGATGAATCTTAACCAGCACCAATCTGACACTTTCCTCCCTTTAATAAACATCAATAATTTAGCACAACCTCCCCTCCATATCATCTGGCAGCTGTAGGAACCCAGGCTGCAGTTTTACTGGGGAAATGGTATTTTTGAGGTGGCATATTCTGGCCAGACTGGATAAATACCTTGCATTTCCTTGTATTGTCTGGGAACATGCATGGAACAGTTCCCAGCCCAGTCCTCAAAGGCTTTACAACATTGAGAGACCTCCATAAATTTCAAGCAGCCAGGAAAATAATAGAGGAATGTCTTAAAAAGGAGAAGGGAAAAAGAGAGAGAGGAAGGCAAAAGCAAACTCATAAGAAAGCATCAAAGGGTATATGAGGAATAAATGGAATGTGATTCCATTGGGATGTGGGACACTCAATTTCTCCCTACTATACAGGAGACTTCTTGATTAGCTAAAGGTGTCTTATGCTTTGGTTTCCCCATTTTAAAGCAAAACTTATAGCACTTTATAGAGAAAAATAAATATGCTACTGCTGGGCTCTCTGAGCAGGGGAGGTGGAGGTGAGGGGGGAGTGGGTTGGAGTCTGCCCTGGGATCACCTGGACCAGCACCCACTGCAGCAGCTGGGGCTCGTGCAGCTGAAGAAAATTCCACGGTCTCAGTCTCATCCCTCAGTGTGCTGTGGCTGGGATTGCTGCTATATAAAGGGGACAGCTCTAGCCAAGGTGTCCTGTCCTGGAGGGATGAGAAGGAGCAGAGCAGGAGTGCAGGAGGGGATGCAGGGACTGAATGAGGCAGCAGCCCTTGAAAGGTGTGGGATGGCTGAATCCGAAGGTTCATCTCCATTAGAGAGTGTTTAACGAGGATGTCACCCCAGTGCATGGCCCCAGTGTCACTGGGGGAGGGTCTAGGGGGAAAAAGGGGGTGTGAGGGGACAGTAGGAGCCTTTTGAGCCACTGTCTCATTCCTGATGCTCTTGGAATGCTGCTCCCACCCTCTTCATGCATCCCAGCAGGCGCAGTGGAGGGCAGGGAGGGTGGGGATGCTCTGGGGCTGCGCTGTGAGATCGGGGCTGCTGAGCACACAAAAACCTCCTGCGGGCATCGTGTGGGCTCCCAGCTCAGGGGTAACTCACCTGAAGTCTATGGTGTGTGGGCTCTCTCCTGGTGGCTTCTGCTTCAGCCTGTGGGATTTCTTAATAACAGCAAGTAACGGCAAATATCCCCCCGTGGTTTCCCCTGTCTTATTCCATCTGATTAAATAAATACCAACACATTTGCAAGAAACTGGGTAGTCATACTGAATTAGCCACAAGAAGACATATATTCTACTTTTTTGTCTTTCAAGGCTTGCAGAACATCCTACAACTATTAATTATTCCGACTTCCTGATGGTTCTGCAGGGATATCAGATAGCCTTGGGTATGGAACTGAGTCCTGAGGATGGGAGAGGGCTGGCTTGGCACACTGTGTGGCAGGGCTGCAAATGCAAAGCAGAACAGTGGCCCTGCTGTTTCCTCTCCAGCCTCTCCTCTGAGGAGTTGCAGGCTGGTGGAAAAATTTTTGCTTAGGGAAGCGATCCCGGTTAGAAGCTTTCAAAGGCTTCTTGCAAACACAGATTGATGGGGTGGGCAACGTACTTTAAACATTATGGCAAACACCTTGGTCGTGTCCCTTTCAAGTGAAAGCTCCAAGGAAGGGAATTTGACTGATGTGTGCTTTTATCAAAGCTGTTCCCTGTTCTGTCGAGCACAGGAGCCTGCAGAAGTGAAGAAGTTAATGGGGGAAGTGGGCATTAAACAGAAAGATCAAATGCATCAGGTAATAGCCAAAGGGATAAAAACTATACAGCACCTGAGAGTGGCAATAAATGTAAAATGCTGCTCTCTCATTTCAGATATTTGATTAACTGCTTCTAAATATTCTGGGGACTGTACAGTCAGGGGGAAGATGTGGGTGAGCTGAAATGTGGTCTAAATGTTTCAGGGACTCTGACCAAAGAACCTGTAAAAGCCTTCCTAGCTCCCCACTGCCTCTGAGAGGGCAAATATAAAGGTTCAGAGATTAATCAAATAAACAGAAAAAAACACTATAGGAAGAGTATTTGGATGGATGAGGCTGGGGAGAAGTGCAGCAGTAAAATTCTATTTGATGTTGCAGAAGGAAAATGGGATTTTATCTCCTTTCTGTCCATTACTGAAAATAGCTTTTGAAGAATTTAGATCAGTGGGTTTTTTCCAATCTTGTGTCTCCAAAGAACTCTTACCTGGTGGTGAGAGAGGTAGGCACTGATCTTTTCTCTTTGTGTGACAGGGACAGGACCCAGTGAAGGGCTGGAGCTGTACCAGAGCAGGTTCAGGCTGGAGATCAGGGAAAGGTTCTTCCCCCAGAGGGTGCTGGGTTAG
>PYHW01009736.1:318764-334779 GCA_013186435.1 Turdus rufiventris | reverse complement strand
TTTGGACAGCGCTGCCAGGGATGCCCAGGGTGGGATTGTTGGGGTGGCTGTGCAGGGCCAGGGGCTGCACTGGGTGATCCCTGAAGGTCCTTCCAGCTCAGGATACTCTGTGATTCCATGATTCTAGGACTCTGCTAGCACACGTGCAAATGTTCCTCTGCATGGGAGTGCTCTCCCACTTCTCTCTCTAGTACTGGATTTCTCCAGATGCAAAACATGTTTGGAAAATATTTTCAAATCAGCACCTCAGCCCATTGCAGAGAAGGACTTTGAAGTTTGTGTTTCTTGAGCAGAACTGCTCTGCCCCACTGGAGCACTTCACATCCCGGGACACCAGAGCGCCCTGAAAGAACAATTCCTTCAGCCTTTTGACAGAGCTCAAAAGCCCCATTTCATATAAAAGAACAAGAGCTCAGGGGACTTGGCCTTCTGCCTCCCCACAGCTGCTGGGACCAAGTCTCAACAGCTGAAACCCTAAAATGTACCAAGGAGAGGGAGCTCCCTGCAAGGCTCTGTTACCAAGATGATTTTTCCCGCCTTTGGGACAAAAGTCTTTGGATGCTGTAGGCTTGAATTTTCCCCCTTTGCATCTCTCTTAAAGTGCAGGACAGGTTCAGAAAAGTCCCACATGCTCCTCAGAGGCCGTTTTGTAGTGCCACAGTAGGATAAAAACAAACCTGTGGATCCATTAGAAATTTAGAGATTTGTCAGCAAACCTTGGCACCTGCACCCCCTTGCCCACCCTGTCCCTGCCTGGCTCTGAGCTCCACGCCACAAGCAGGGGGGTTGTGGAAAACCCAGGTGCAAAGGCACAGTCACACTTGAGAATTCAAGAGGTGTTGGTGCAGCAGAGGACTGGGTTACTGGGACAATTCCCCCATCCCCACCTGGTCCTACTGATCCCTGGGCTGGTTTTGCAGAAAGCAGTATGCATGATGTGGCATAATTTATTCCAAGGGCTTTAAACCACTGTACAAAAATTCTCTTTGTATTTTGGCCAGTGGTATGAGTTGCTGGGATGGGCGACAAGGGGATGGGGGGGCAGGAGAATTCCATAGCTGGGACTTTTTAGAACAAATCTATCAAATCAGCTTTTTAGATCAAATAGCTTTTTTGGAGTGGTTTGGGCTGATTTGATAATGGATTTGAACACTCCCTTTTGGCCTAAGCATTGATTAGGTGTGTTAGGAAAAGGTTTGCACCCAACCTGGGTTGAATTCTCTGGAAACACGGTGGCTGCTCCTGCTTGTCCCCAGCAGGGTAATGTCACCTGTGGTGATGGCACTCTGGATGTCCTGCTCCAAAGAGGCCCAAACAGGGGCTAATGAGTGCTGAAGAAATGAATATGTGAGAGCTGGAATGGTTGGGAGAGTGGGAAGCTGTGGGGGCTGCTGAGAGTTACAACTCAGAGAGAGAGAGATACGAAACCAGGAAATTTGGGTACACTGCAGCTCCCAAGTCTGGTGTTCCTTCCCAGGGCTCTGGATCCCAGAGAAGGGTATATGCCAGGGACTGGATGTGCTGGGGAATGCAAGAGGATCATGGGGCTCTGCTCTGGCTCACACCCAGTCTGCCTAAGGGCCACCCTTGCCATGCCCTGACTCATAGAGTGCTCTGGCCCATCTCAGTTGCCCCCAAGTCCAGGAGTGTCCAGGTCAGCTTGGATAGTTCCTGGGCTTGAGTTGTGCATTCAGCTGTGCTCTGACACAGCCTGTGTGTCTGATTTGTGGGGCAGAGGGTGCTCCCCACTCCCAGGTCTGGGCACTGGCTCTTCTCTGTGTGTCCAAGGCTGGAGAACTTGTTCTGGGACCAAGAGACCCTGAGAGAGAGTCCAGAGGCAGAAGCAGTGCCTGGACACAGCTGTGGGATGCTTAAGGTAGAAAATAGGCAGTTCTCAGATAAAATGGATAAAGATGCATCTAAGGCAGGAATCAGACCCATGACAAAGAGGAAGTGAGCGAGGGAGGATCGGGGAGAACAAAACTCCAAGATGTCCAGGGCTGGCAGGCTGTAAATCTCCCAAAGCTCTGTCAGGCACCAGACAGAAAGAGCACAAAGGTCCTAAGTCTGTGGTTACACATGCCAGAGATGGCAGCTGGTACAATTAATCTCCTGCCCTTTCTGAATCTTTAGGTGAAGCCTCTGAGTAAATGAGAAAAGGTAAGGAAAGGTCTTTGTGGTCCTTTCCTTCTTTCATCTCGATGGGCTCCTCATCCAGGAGTAAAAGAGCACAGTCCCAGCTGCAGACAGCTCTGCCTTGGATCTGGCTTTGCTTCTTGCCAGTGGAAAACAGAGCAATCCATGCACCTCCTGGCCTGAACTTGTCCTTTCAGCTCAATGCACTCAAAGCTGATTGTCTCACGGCCTCACTCAGCAGAATCTTGTCTGAAATACCTAAAATGCTAAAGAGTAGCATCAGTGATTAATATTTAAAACATTACTAAATAATAGAAACAGGTATGGACTTCTTTCATTTATCCAGGATGAGGAGGATCCAGCAGCAATTCTCCCTTCTTTGCCAAAAGCAATGCTGTCACCAACCTGTCATTTGTTCCTCTCCTGGTGACTCTAAGGTCTTTCAAAGAAGGACAGAACATCTGCCAGAACCCATTTTGGGCATGGTACCTTCATACCCTACAAAGTCAGTGTCTCTCAGCTATTGGAAGGATTTAACCTTACTTGGGTCTGTTTCCCAGAAGGGAAAACCAAGCAGGAGGTGGTTTATTGGGACATTCCCAAAAGCATCTATCCCCACCATGCAGGCACTCAAATCATGTAAGCGTTTAGAAAACAATTATGATTTTTCATTGTCTGAGCCATGTGTGGAGGAAATGTCACTTCACTTGGTCTGAAAACCACCACCTGAGCCCCTCAGGTGTCCCAGCATTTTCCCACCCCGTCTGCCTGCTCCTCTCTCAGCACATGCTGGTAAATCAGCCATGGTGCTGTGCAGGCTGCAGGCCCCCCCTATCTCCAGTCACCCCAGATCCTGCTGGATTTGCCTCCTTTGCTCCCCTCCTTTCCACTCAGAGGGGTCATTTGCCCTTCCCTTGCTCTCTGCTGTCCCTAAAGCCACCCCGTGCTGCCTGTGACTAACCCTAGGCAGCCAGCGTGGCAGCCAGCTCCAGCCCAACAAAGTGCCTTTGTGCTAGGCTGTGCATGGCCAGAGAATGGCTGTCTTGTCACAAGGGGCTGCACTGCATTAAGAAAGCATTCTACCTTCACCCATGGTGCTCCTCAAGGCTCATTACTGTGCCAGCAATAATAGTGTCTAATTAAGCAGAATAAAGAGAGATGAAGCGTAATGGTTACAGGATAGAGAAGTTATTCGTCAGAGGGAGGTAATAAATGACTGAATCCTGAGTCATGCTATGATGGAAAAGATGTAGTCAAAAGCAGCCGACACTGGAAACTTGGTTTTCTATTTGATAAATTGGACAGCTTGGGTTGGTATTTATTTCAGCCTAGTTTGGTATTTATTTCAGCTCAGGTTGGTGTTTGTTTCAGCTGGGGTTGGTGTTTATTTGCGCATTGCCTCAATAGATTTGTAGTTTTTTCACTCCTTTTAGTGAACTGGGAGCTTCAGGACAGGGGCAGAGCAAAGCTGAGATCTGCTGGTCATTCTCAGGGACAGAAGTGCCTGTCTGTGCAGAGATGCCCGGGAGTTGATTTCAGGCTGCAGCCCTGTGTTATTGCCCAGCCCTGCTCGGGAGCTCCACGAGCCCTGCCCCGTGCACAGAGCAGCGGGGGCAAGATGCAAGAATGTCATCGAGGTCACTCTGTGAGTCCCTGGCTGTGGATAATGAACAATTCCTGACAAAATGAGGTGGCTGGAGCCATTGGGAGATAAAAAACTGCCTGTCATTCTGTTGCACGAACCTATATTCCAATTTTATCTGCAGAGCGCGGTTCTCTTTTATCCAGTTTCCTGTTTGAAGGGATTTGAGCAGAATAGATAATCCTAACTTTGAACATAAATCACTGAGCTGCACTGCTGATAGATGCTTTGCACTTTTTTTATGATAATGGCTGATTGGAGGCTGGGAGGGAAAATGCCAGGGGCTTATCTCTGTGGAGCAGCATTTGGAGGGCTGAGGGAAGGGGAGGCAGCGGCACGAGGTGGGGCTGCTCGTGTTTATTTCTCTGTTTGTTTATTTGGATGTCTGAACTCGAGCAGAGATGCTCTGGGATGTCACTGGGAACTTGGGGAGCTGGGGTCTGCACAGACCCCGGGGCTCAAGGTGAAGGTGGGCATCCCCCCAGAGCCCATCAGGCACAAGGCTGAGCTTCAGCTGGTTTATCACTCCCCACAAAGGGGCTTGAGGATGCCAAAGAGCCATCTAATAGAGTCTGTGGATTGTTACTCTTTTACTAAGAATAGTTTTAAAAATATATATGTACAGCTCCTTTTTTTTTCTTTTACCCACGAAATAGATGACAGCTCCAAAAGTGCACTTTTCCTTCTGAAGATGCAAATCCCCAGAAAGGTCATGTTCCGTTTTGGTTTTGAATGTTTCTTATTTTTAAAAGATTTATTTTACTGCAATTAGCTTAAATTTCAAAGTAATTTTAAACCAGAAAACTGGATTCTTTCTTTGCTTATAACTTCTGTCTCTCTTTTTTTTCTAAATTTATTTAAATAAGAGAGAGAGAGAGAGAGAGAAAAGAGCCCTCAACATCAAAACAGATGCTTTCCCAGGAAAAGTTTTTTGATGAAACAGATTAATTGGCATTTTCTAATCAAATCTTCAAAAAACTTCTAGGCAGCTTTGCTGAGCCATTGAAGTACCCTTCTAAAGGGTGAGCTTTCTTCATGTTACCCTCTGAAAGTCATCTTTCCCAGTGACTCTAAATGGCACCTTGGCAACTGCTTTGGATTAGATCCCTGGGTTTTTGCCTGTGCAGGAATGAATTGTCTGTGAATTTGGGTTCACAGGATGATTGCAATTTTGAAGCAAATTCCCAGTTTGCTTCCAGGTGAGCTTCAGATGCTCTCCATCCCCTCATGGAGGTTTAATGGTGCAAATCAAAGATTGGTTTTCCCAGCAACTCCGCATCACAGGCACGGTCAGGATGTTCGTTTGGGGCTGCAGACTGGTGTGCCATTGGGGCAGTGTGCCATCAGTCCCTCCAGGTGCACACAGGAGATGCTCCAGTGGCAGTCCCAGTGTGCAGGTTCTGTCCATGGCCCCAGGACCTTGTCACTTACAGGACCTTGTCACTTACAGACACAGCTTTTGATTGTGGAATCCCGAAGGATCCACATTGGAAAAGCCCTCCGAGCCCATGGATTCTAAGCTGTGCCCAATCCCCACCTCGTCCCCAGTCCAGAGCCCTGAGTGCCACCTCCAGGGATTCCTTAGACACCTCCAGGGATGGGCACTGCAAACCTCCCTGGGCAGCCCCTGCCAACGCCTGACCTCCCTTTCCATGGAGAAATTCCTCCTGATGTCCAACCTGAACCTCCACTGCCACTGCTTGCCCTGTTTTCTGGGAAACAGAAGTTTTTTGGAATGGGTTTAATTATTCCATTGCAGTTTCAAAGGGGTGCCATGAGCACAGACTGGAAAAGGAGCAGCTCTTAGAAAAGGCAGTAAGTGATCAAGTCTCCCAAAGGAGGCAATTTGCGTAATGCAATCTGCTCAAACAACAAGTTCTTTAAACGTGGGAGAAAATGTCTTTGGAGCTTGAACAGGTCAATAACATTTTCCCCCATTTGGAAAGAAAGAGAAAAATTAACTTTTTTTTTTTTTTTCTTTGCCAGCATTTGTGTTATTTAACAGCCTTTTAGAAACCCATTTCCTGCGCTATTTTAAGCTGCAGCCAGAGTTAGGAGACCACATCTGAGTGACGATTTAAATCTCTAGACAGCTCAGGAGATCAGTCAAAACAAATTTCAGGATGTTCCTCTAAAGAGCTGTTTCCACTTAAGTCAGTCCCATTGGGAGCCTGGTTACAGAATCACCTAATCTGCTACACATTTTATACATTTAAACAGGTCCATTTGAAAGAAAGTTTTTGAAATTTTCTGTGCAGTGAATACATAATGAATTCCACTGGAGGAGGCTGGTTTTTCACTCTTCACTTTGTTGATGTTGATAACTTTATGGTATCCTAACTTTTTTTCTTTTATTGCCATCTTTCAGGCTCCGCACCATGCACAATTCCTCCTTTGCTCCCCAAAAATTAAATAATGCATCTGAGCTGTGCGGTGTGGGAAAGATGCTGTGCAGGGATATTCAGAGAATATCCAATTGCTTCAAAGTTCAGTGGACAGTGCAGGCTGGGGTGGAGTGTACTGCTCACCCTTGAAGCCCTGACTGTTTGACCTCAGGTTTGGCTGCACGAGGCCATGGCTGAGCTTCTCTGCAGCTGTCATTGGTTCTGCATTGAGGAGGGAGCTTGCACCAGCAACCTTCCAACCAATATTTCTGTGGCTCTGAAGTGACAGATTTTTATCGCCTTTGGGGTCAGAGGAAGGAAGTGCACAAGGGATGCTGCCCCTTTTTTCCTATATTGTGCATTCTCAATACATCTCAGCAGAGAACTTTTTAGAGACTGCTCTCAGCTCCATTATTTCCTCCCCTGCCATCAAATAACAGAAGCCAATAGATAGAGAAGTTTTTTAGATGAAAAGCAGCTGCATTTGCCTTTTGGTAGTTCTTATTTTTTTTAAATGTTGGCCGGTCATGATATGCAAATTACTTAGTGGAAACTGTTGAGTGGAATCTGCCAAACTAATGTAGTGCTTGGAATTGTTCTGAAAGCTTCCTTTGTGATATTATTTTGTCCTGGATTTCCTGTATGAAACACAGAATTTGGGTTTCCTCCGTCTTAAATTCTTAACCTGCACTCTCCTCCCAACCCCATCAGAGGAGAACAGTTGTAAATGGATTCAGGATCTCGCTCTGGATGTGCTTTTGACCTGAGATGAATTCTGTAACTTTTCTGCCACAGATGGTTTATCTCCTAAAGGGAATGATGTTTCTGTGGTAGCACAAAGGTTGTGTACTGCACTATTTTATTTTTTTTAAGATCTTCACTTTTGCAGAGGCAAAAGTAGAGCAAATGCTCTGTTTCTCTCTGTGATGGGTATTCATGTTCTCCCTCTTCTGTCCTCTAATGGAATTTGAAGCTGATGAGTCCACTGCAGTTGTTTAATTTGACCTTCTTCATAACGCTGCAGGATCTTTGTTATTGATTCTTGCATCAGGCCCTGACTTGTGGTTAGGCTGAAGGAGGTATTTTACACGTAATCTATTTAAAGCACCATAGTGCTTTAGAGGGTTAAATCCTTGCCAAGGCTCTCGAGCAGCTTACTCTCAAAACGGGTCCTGTATGTACAAACATTTCACCTCTCATCCACAAAATGGTTTCCCATCAGCTTCTCACAGTTTCAAAGGAGGTTATATTTTTACTTTTTATCTGATTGTCTTATCCTGTCCCTTCTCATCAGCTGTACAATTCCAAATAGTGTCCACAGAGGTGGTAAGACTAGAAATAAGCCTCATGCCTTATGGAAGAAACTGAGGAACATGCCCTTAAAGCCTTTCTTTCATCTTTCAAGTCCAAGTTTCTGCTTAGAACACAACCTTTTACACACACCAGTGTCACACCTGGTGCTCAGATGCTTTCAAGCTTCTTCAAGGGGAGTGCTGGGAAGCCAGAATGGTCTCAAATGTTTCATGGACTTCTGTCCTCTGTTTTCTTACCAGCGTGGTTCTGAGAAGAAAATATTCACCACCCCATCATAATTTAACAAAGACAGGAGAATTGTCCTTCCCCACCTGGATTTACCCAGGATCTGGATGCTGGGGTTCTATAAACCTGATCATATTTCTAAGAGGGAATTATCCCAGATTAGAGGGAAGGGAATGGTGGTGTTTGTCCTTCCTTGTGACATGTGGCCTCATACTCAAATGTCCAGGCCCTCCCATCAGACCGGACAGCTGCTGGGGACTGTCCTCAGACTGGCTGGCAGCCAGGCAGGAGCCTGTGGGAATGCAGGGGGAGGCACCTGCTCCAAGCCCCTGAGACAGCAGGACAGGAAGAGCTAATATAGGGTTGCTTAATCCTGGGTGCTGCCCTGCCTGCTCCCAGTCAGATACCATTACTGGCAAGTCAAACAAAGCTCTGAAGAGGGGTTGTCCCAGGTCTGACTGCAAACTGAGCTGGCTGCAGATCCCTCCCTTCACCCCTGTGCCCGGGGCAGATGCTGGGGGTGAGGGGATGGTGCCTGCTGAACTCTGCTGAGCTCTGCTCCACAGGCGGCTTTTGGGTGGGGGGGGCGGCCCAACCCATGTTTGGGGGGAGCTGAGAAGGTTGAAAGTGTGGAAAGGGGTGGTTGCTGCAAATCAAGGCTTTGCTCTGCCCTGGTGCCAATCCTCTGGCACAGTTCTCAGGGCAGGAGATTGGGTTTGGTTCTTCTTCCACTTTCAGCAGAAAACCCCAGCCTGGAAGAACAGATGTTCAGTGGAAGATTTCAGAAGAACCTCTCCCTGTCCCCAGGAGCTGTTGGATAAGCAGGATTCAGGAGTTCAGCTGCCTTGGGAAGGGGCATTGGCATTGCTGCTTCTCAGCCTCAGCTGGAACAACCTGATGGTTCCAGCCCTCAACCAGGGACTGAGGATTTGACCTTTGATGCCTTCCCAAACTGGTGATGATCAGAGCCCTCTCAGAACATCTCTGCATAGGCAAGACAAGTCCCTACGGGACAGCAGGATTTTAATGAGTCCAAAACGGAGAGAAAAAGCTGGAATTGTGTTCAGTTGGGCTTTGTTTTTTTAAATAGTCAACATATTCCTGTGCTACTGAATTTTGACATTATTTTGATATGACCCATCCATGGAAGTGGGCAAGGCTGGTCTGGATGGGGCTGTGAGCAACCTGGGACAGTGGAAGGTGTCCCTGCCCATGGTACAAAGGTGGAATGCAAGGAATTTTAAGTTTTCTTCCAACTCAAGCCATCCTGTGATTAGTCTGTGACATGATCATGATGAGTCCCTTCCAACTCAGCAGATTCTGTGATTCTGTGATTCATTTCAGTGCAGCCAAATAATTTAGTTTTGATCTCTCCTAAATTTTTTTAAAATTAAAAATAAATAAAATTAATTCTTACAGTAATATCAAAGTTCATACAAGGTATTTTGAATTTATCAAAACAAAATATTTTGTTGATTTCCCATCAAAAAGCAAGGTGAATTTACAGTCTTGCAAAGTGGCCTAATTTCATTAAGTCAGCCTTTGCTTAAAAGAAAAATAATCTCTATGCAAGTCCTTCAAGCAGCCCTGGTACAAATGCCTGTCATGAATGGAAAGCAGACAAAACCTGTGGAGAGCACTGGGGTGTCAGAGTCTCCTTTGAAAACTCTTTCAGACAGGTCTGGCAGTGCGGCCTGGCTGTGTCACTGGGAATTTCACGGGAATCTTTGTGAAACAAACACAACTGATTGCTCTGTACAATTTGTGCAGTTTTTCATTGGAGAAACCTGTAGGAAGGATGGGGTTTGGTGTAATAAGAAAGGTAGCTCTGGGAGTTTGATCACATCGTCTTGAGTGATGAGGTGTGACATTATTCCTTGCTGGTTTATATCAGTGGCTCCCAAAGCTTGACACAAAGCACACAGAAGTGGTGTCTTTTCCTCCCCTGCATCATTAAGAGAGCGTTTGATCCTATAGATAGAAGTGGTAATTGACTATATTTAAAGATAACTCAGTGTAATGCCTTCTAAAAAGAAAAATGTTATTAAGAAAGTTGTCAATCATGGAGTTGATGCCTTTTTTAATATAGTCTGAAAGTGTTATAATTTTAATACCCTGGAGGCCAAAGCAAATTATCAAACTGAAATTAGAGATTAGCAATTTTCAATTTCTCTCTCATCTCTTACATTTCATTTTCCACCTTCATCTGCAGGAAGAAAAGGAGGAAAAATAGTATTTGGGGAAGTACAGACGCCTGGCTGAAATGATATCCTGCCTTGAAGCTATGTGCTGACCTCATGAGTGCCCCGGGCAAGAGTGTGGTTAGAGCTTTGATAGAGCAGCACCTTCCCGAGGGACAGGGAGCTGAGACAGCCAGCAGCAGCAGTGTGTGCAGCTGAGGAGTCAGGCACCCGAGGTTCTGCCTGTTCAGAAAATCCCCTGCCCGATGTAACTTTAAGACCAATTTAGATGCCCTGGAGTCGCAGGGTGGGGGTTGTGCTTTACAGGTCATCGTGCTTCAGTGAAAATGCTTTTTCCTGTCTTGGGTAGCTGGATTTTTATTGTTGAGGGCTGGGTGTGCAGAGGTGTAGGTTGAGTTCAGGCTCCTAAATTTAAAGGTGCCATCCTGAAAACCCCTTTTACACAGAGTCCAACCTTATGTGCTCTGGAAGTCTAGAGGCACCAGGGTTTGTTCTGTAATGTTTCCATGGTGCTCCTGCCTGTGCACAAAACCGCTATGTGAGGGGACCAGACTGCCATGCACAGAAGCTGGGCCAGGACCCCCAAAATGCCAGCTCCTCTGCGAGAGGGACTTTATCCCTGAGATATCTGTTGAGAAAAGAGCTCCACACAACAGAATGTGGTGGCTGGGGGTTTCTTTTCAAGAACAGTTGTGCACAGTGGAGCTCTGCCCTTGGACACACAATTCCTGGATCTGGATTAGTTGTTCAGGGCATTTTTCAAGGCGGAGTTTCATTTTTTAGCTGAGAATATTAAATCACCACAATCCATTCAGAAGCTGCAGGAGTCTCTCAGCCCTCAGATTGCAGTTTTCTGGTGGGAAATTTTCCAGCTGAAAATATGTCTTATATGGAAAAGAAGGAGACAGCACAGAAATTGCTCTAACACAACAAAAAGGAGAAAGACTTTGTTCTGGCCCCATTTAGCAGAATTAGTTTTGGGGAAGGAGACTGACTCATGACCCCTCCATGTAAATTCTCCTGGCTGGAGAGCCCTGCTAACAGGATCACTCAAAAACTAGAGAAGTTTGGACCTTTTCTGCCTGGCAGCACTGCTGGAACAGGACAGGTGGGCCGGGTACCACTATGGGTGAGCTGTGGCAGAAGCAATTCCAGGAGAACCAAGAAGGGTCTTGGACTGGCATCAGTCAAACTGGTAACCACCTGTGGTGTCCTGGCATGTCTACATCTTGTTCTCCTCGGAACCTGGGCAGTATGGAAGCAGGACTCCAGCGCTACTTGCATTGGAAATCTTTTCCCATGAAAGATGGGCCTGGTGCTGTAAAAAGAGGTTATTGCCTTTGTGTTCTGGTCTTTCCTTCTCAGACAGGAGACCTGCATTTTCTGGGGGAGGGATTGAGGCTCAGAGTAATTGAAATAGGAACAGTATTCCTCATGAACTCTGGGCTAGATGGGAAAATTAAATTCTCTGTAGTGAAAACATTATGCTCCCACCATAATCTACTGAAACAGTCTTCATTTCCCTGGTGTAGGAAAGTTCTCTTCTCTTATTGCATTTAGCTTGAAATCAGAGCTCTCAAGCTGTTTGATGCTGGGCAGTGTTTGTGCCTTTTGCTGTCATAATAAATGCCCCAGATCCATCATAAAAGCGGTTCCTTTGTCACAGGGGACGACTGGAAACTGCAGGAGAGGTGTGGGGCAGTAATGGAGATTTATTTCTTTTGCAAAGGAATTGGATTATCATTTTGTGGAGAGCTATTTTACCTTTCCCCTGCCCAGTCAAGTCAGACCAGTTACTGCCACTGTATGAAATGCTTCAAGGCAGGGAGGAGCCCAGCTCTGCCAGCTGGCTGGCTCCCCTTGGCAGAGGAGAGTGTTTCAGATAATTTAGAGAGCCTGTCCAGCAGCACATCCTCAGGATGGCCCTTATCCAAACAATGCAACTACCTCAGGATGCCCCTTATCCAAACACCTCTCGATTCACATGGTTCTGACCTCCATCAGAATGTTCCTTTATTGGGCCCTATTTTACTGTGGTAGGACTTGCTCACTTCTAATCCAACTCCATAATTTCTGGGCCTTTATGTGTCCAGAGGTGAAGCAGGTTATAAAATACTTTCAAGGTTATTTTTTATTGTGTTTTGTCTAAGACAAGCAAGTCTTTCTTTTTACTGTTTGCCAGACAACTACAGAAATTGCTTCTGTGCTTGCACTCCAGGAGTGTAAACCACGTGTACACCATGTGTACACCGCTTGTATGCCGTGTGCAAACCACACGTACACAGCGTATAAACTGCATGTAAACCGCTTGTACACCGCATGTCAACCATGTGTACACCGCATGTAAACTGTGTGTAAACTGCATGTAAACCGCGTGTAAACGGCTCCGGCCCTGTTCCGTGCTCTGTCCGTGGTGCTGAATCCGCCCCCGGTTCCGTTGCCGGAGCCGGGAGCGTCTCCAGGGAAAGTCGCTGCCGGGGGGCTGTGGAAAGGCTGGGGGGGGCGGGGGCGTCTGGCTGTCTGGGTCGCTGTGGTATGAGGATGCACAGATGTCGGCAGAGAGTCTGTGGTAGGGAAGCGGTTGCAGGAGTTGGCCCTGTGGTCCTTAGAGGTGAGTCTATCGAGCCAAGAGAGAAGGGGAAACACAGGGGTTCAAATCCTGGTGTTGCTCAGGGATATGAAACACAGGTTTGCTATGTTTAAGAAAATATAGAGATTTTCGGCTTTAAGAGTTTCTTGCTGGCAATTCTCACTAGCGCTGAAGCACTGAATTGAAAAAAGAAAAAAGGAAGAAAATGCATTTAGGCAAGTCTGGAAGCCTCTCCCCAACAGCTCAGAGTGGAGATTTGTGAGCTAAATGTTTCCACTGAATAAGTGCTGGGTGTCTGCATAAGGCTGTGCGAGTGCAGGAGACGGGAAGTGTGGGTCACTGCCAGCTCCAGTGTGGGACACCACTGCAATGAATGGAACTATTTGTTTAAGTGCTTTGCCAAACTAATTGCTTGCATTAATTTTTTGGCAAGCAGGGTGTGTAGTTTGAGGCATATTTGAAACCTTTGAGCTGAGTTGTGCTGTTGAGCAGAGAGGATCCTGGGCAAAAAAATGAGGTAGAAGCTGTTCTGCAGCTTCAACCAGGATGTTCTAATTATCATAACTGTGTTTTCTGTCTGTCATGGATTTGTGCAAGAGATGATAACGGGGGAGCGTTGTGCAACCCAGAGAGAACAGACACTGTACTGGTGAGCCCTTGAGTTAAGGGACTGTGTTTCCCCAGCAGTCCTGAGCAAACAGCAGCTGGTTCCTGCAGTGATGGGCAAAGGTAGAAGAGGCAAGGGGACTCTTTCTCATTTTGGTGTTCAACACTCCTTCAGTGGAGCCGTGGAGAAGCACAGTGAGAGAGGATGAGAAGTTTATGCCTTACGAGGTTCCCAGCCTTTGGCTCCGAGTTCCTGAGCCCATGCAAGAGGCCAAACCTCCTCCCACTTCTCAGTAGCAGGAGGAGCTCAGCAATGGCAGTGTTAGTCTGGGACCTCCTCTGGTGGTAAACATAACCTGGCACATCCTCATGAAACCTTTGCTGCAAATTTCAGGTGGTTTGTTTCAATTAAATTTGAAGGGATCATTTTAAGATGGTTCAAAGCATCTGAAATCTGACATGATGCTTTTTACACATGATCTGAGCACAGGTAACTTCAGTCCTGCAGACCTAATGCTGCTCTGTGCTCCTGGCTGGGATAACCCCAGCACTCAGGTATGTTCCTTGTGTATGATGAGAAATGAATTGGTTCTTAAGCTCCAATTTAAATAATTCTTCCTCAGACCCTAGCTAGTGTCAGTGCCCTAGAGCTGATACAGCTAGTTTCCATGCCAGGGTTGGCTAATGGGTTCTCAGGTACCTCTGCAAATCGTGCCTTCACTGGATCCACCATCTTCTCACGAAATAGCAGCTGACCCCCTCTCTATGATCTCTTTTGTGTATTTTGTCTGACTTTGAGCCACTGAACCCAAGATCCCTTTAATTAAGAGCATAAGGAGTCCCATTCACAAACATTACCAGCACCCACAGGGGATTTTTAATGTTTTGGGGATCATCCAGTTATGTTATGAGAGTAACGGGCACTTCTTGCCCTGCATTTCAGCATTTTTATCTGATGCTCACATTGTTATTAAGCTGTCTACTCCTCAGGTTTTACACATCACCACCTGAAAGGTCTGAGATCAGGTAACCTGGGATAACAGGATTATATAAATTGATCAAAATCTTGACAAATAAGGATGCAAGTTGTTATTTCTTAGTAACTTTACTCTCCATGGTAAATGCTGGTTGTAGGGCCAAATGGGGAAAGGGAAGGGTTTTGTAAAAAAATTGAAAAGCTGCCAGGAAATCTCTCTGTGTGGAAAATCCTCCTCTGCCTAGAAAATACTGTGAAACAGTTTTAGCTACTTAAGAAGAAAAATTAGAAATCTGGACTGGAGTGACTGCAGCCAGGAGTGTGAAAACATCAACCACCTTTACAGCTGGGGAGCAGAGAATTGTCCATGTGCTCTGTATTAAATTGCATTTTAATCCACAATCAGCCTCCTCTGGATCTTGATGAGATGACTCGCGGAATTCAGGGGGGCTCTGAAGATGCAGATATTCCTTCACAGTTTATTATTCCACCAGCTCCAAATGTCAGAGGACCTCAGCACAGAAGTCCTTAAACAATTAAGCATTTTCCCATCCATATACACATGGATGGTATAGTGGAATATTGTCCACGTTTATGTTAGGCAAATTCACAGTCATAGACAAAACTACAGAATCTAAAACCACAAGAAACATTTACATCACACTTCTGATGCCTCAGCCACTATATTTTCTCAGGTACCTTGTTATGAACAGACTATAGAGAAGTGACCTGTTCTCTTGTAAGAATATTTAGTACTAAACAAAAAATGTTCTGAGACTGGATGGGAAGTTCAAAATCTCAATCCAAGACATCTGAAAATAAGTAACTTTACTTTTATTTTGTTACAAAACATTTAAAAACTGAATTCTTTGAACTATTGTAAAACAGTGAAAATGTGAGTTGAAACACTGAATTTCTGTTTCAAAAGGCCAAAGCATCATTTAGCAAGAAAGGTGGTGAAATGCATAATTTCCTATGAAAAGTTCAATTTGATGACCACATTTTCCAAATTAAAAAAAAGAAAAAAGCCAGAACCAAGGAAACTAATGGCAAACAAGGTCAACACTTGCTTGTGTCACACATCCAAGGCCAAACAGGAAGATTCTAGAGAAATATAGTTTAAAACAAATGTATAAGAAGTGCAGGTTTGCTGTGTTTAAGGAAATACAGAGGCTTTCAGCTTTTTAGGTTTCTGGCTAACATCTCTTGCTTGCAATGAGGAAAAAAATAAAAAGGAAGAAATTATGTCTGCTAAAATATATGCATTAATTATACTTATTTCTGAAGTTCCCGCCATGATGACTATGTGGAGGTTTTGCCTCCTGCTCTCACTGTAGTTGGCAATGTTGTGACAAACCCCTCTGCTGTGTGCTTGGGGCAGGATTTTCTTTCTCTCAGGGTGGTCAGTGCCACACCAGCTGCAGAGCTGAAGTTTCCTGTGTGAACCCAGCAGATCCTTTCCTATCTCTCCTCTGATCTTCAGCACAAGACTGAGATGTGGACAGGAGAGCTGAGAGAAGCTCAGGAGGTGAGGAGTCAGTACTCGCCCGTTGTCCCTTTTGGGCTGTGGACAACCCAGCACAACATTTCCCATGCTGGCATTGCAAAACCAGTTGGGATTTGTACAAACCAGCGTGGAAAGCAAAGCAGTTCTGAGGGGTACAGACAAGGGCTGACTGGACCTAAAAACTACCAGCACAAACAGAGGTGTGTGCAGGGGCTGGCTGAGTTTAGTTCTGCTCACTGAGCACCTTGTGAATAAATCCCAGACTCCCAGAATGGTTTGGGTTGGAAGGAGCCTCTGGAGATCACCCAGTCCAACCCCCGCCCAGCCAGGCAGGGATCACCCAGACCCATGACACAGGAACACATCCAAGTGGGAGTGGAATGTCTCCAGAGAGGGAGACTCCACGCCCTCCGTGGGCAGCTGTTCCAGGGCTC
>PYHW01009736.1:287313-306764 GCA_013186435.1 Turdus rufiventris | reverse complement strand
CCTATCCCTATCCCTATCCCTATCCCTATCCCTATCCCTATCCCTATCCCTATCCCTATCCCTATCCCTATCCCTATCCCTATCCCTATCAAAGAGCAGTGGGACATAAAGCCTGTTACTGAGAGGGGATTGTGTTTCAGGGCTGTGTCACTGCTTTGCATCTCTGAGCAAGAGTACAACAAAGTATACCTGGGCCTCGAGAGACACCTGGGACAGAGGTACTGCTAATCCAGTCCTGCAACACGCAGAGCAGGTGTTCCCCCTTCTCCTGGGAGCCTTATCCTGCAGCCAGACAGGCACTGCAAAGCCAGCAGAGCCAAATCCGGGCTCCCTTGGAAGCCCAGACTGTGCTGCTGTGGTAGTTGTGTGATTGCTGTGTGACAGCACAGGATCAAAGTGGAGTTTGCCTTCAGTAAGGCACAATCCTACAAATTTTTCCCCTGCAGGAAATCCAATATATTTTATCCTGTTTGTCAACATGGTTTACTCTGTGAGAGCCAGGAGTCTGTGGCCAGCAATTAATGCCACTTAAAAGCTTTTCAGTGGGATAATTGTCTGTTGTTCTGCAGGCGTCACTCTCATTCAGATGCTAATGGTGTCAGGGGCAGCGGCCATTCCCACATTGGGGGCCAGGTATGCCCCGCTCTCCTCGCCTTGGGAAGATGCTTAATGGGTCTATTGTCCGTGAACAAGGGCAGCAGGGAAACCCCCCTGTCCCTGAGGAAGCCGTGGAAATAATCCTCATCAGTCTGTGTCACTTGGGCACAAAAGGCAGTAGGGTGGACACAAAAAGGAAAGGGACATCCCGCACAATGGGGGTGGAAGTCAAGGTGTCCCGTGTTGGGGGACTCCCAAGAGAGCTGTGCCAGGCTCACGAGCAGAGACCGCAGCTCTGTGAAAACCCAGGGCTGTTTCCAGCCATTCTCAGATTTCACCCACTGGTGCTGGTTGTGTTTCTTTAGATATAGTTACATTTTTTTGGAGGTCAGGTTTACACGGACAGAGTAAGAGTTCTCAGCTCTCTGATCAAGACCCCACCATGAAGCTGTTGATGCCTACAGGTAAGTTTAGTCCTGGAAAATTCAGCATCAAACCTTAAGTGCCCAAACAGCTGAGATCTCACTTCTCTGCTGGTCTCTTTGCAGGATCAAAACCTTTCCTTTCTTCTTATCAGAGAACCATTGAAAACTTTGTGTTGGAAGAGACCTTAAAATTAATCCCACTCCACTCCCCTGCCGTGGGCAGGGACACCTTCCACTATCCCAGGCTGCTCCAAGCTTCATCCAGCCTGGCCTTGGACACTCCCCACACCTTCCCTGGCCACCCTGTGCCAGAGCCTCACCATCCTCACATGGAAGAATTCCTTCCCAATATTCAATCTGAATCTACCCTCCTTTGCTTCAAGCCATACCCCCTTGTCCTGTCTCTCCACACCCTTATCCAGCTTGTGCCAGAACCTCACCACTCTCATTTTTCTTTCTACTTTGTTTTTCCAGTGAGGTTGGGCTGAAGCTGCCATTTGTGATGGAGGCTGGACTTCACACGAATATGTTAAATTATCCTGCTTCTTTTTGGGATCTCTAGGTATCTGATTTTCTAGACCATATGCACTGTGGTGGGCTGGCCATGATTAAACCGTGTTTCCTGGAGATTGTCCCACAGTTCTGCTCCTCTGGGTTAAACCTTCAGTTTAATGAAACTCTGGTTTGCAATGTCTGGATGAACAACTCAAATTCCCCTTTCCTCTGCGAACAAGGGAGTCAGGTCAACGGGGAAGAAAGAACTTTCTGGGGGAATACATGCTCCTCTGTAGAAAACACTGAAGAAGATGGGGGGGGGGTGGGAATTATTTAACAGCCAGAGGCATCTCTGAAGTCCCTTCATGAGGGTTTTGGTTTTGGAGCCTTTGGGAGGATGTGCTCCCCTCTGCAGATGGCCACCTCCTTTGGGGGCCCTTGCAGCGGAGCCCTCCCAAGGGGCACTGCAGGTTCTGAAGCCTCTCCCCAGCTCCTTTGTGTTGCTTTTCCAGCTGGATTTCACATGGGTTTGTTGGGGGCCACAGGGCTCCCCTCACCCTGGCAGCTCCCATCCTGTGTCTGACGGCCACTTCTGCAGTGGAGGCAACCCAAGAAAGGACTGAGCCACTTCCATGGAAACAAAAGCCTGTTTTCAAACAGAGCAAAGAGAAACTGTTTCTATCTTAGGCCTTTAATGACCTGAACTGTCCATCTCTTGGAGAAAAGCAACGATGAAAAGGCAGTTTGCTGTGCTGTCACTGCTACTGCTCTCTAACTAGGATTACTTTTTTCCAAGCTCACTTGGCATCTATCCTTATTTATGATGCACGTTTGAAAAAAAAAAAAAAAAAAGAGTTTTATTTGCCCCCTCCAGCAAATCTCAGTGCTAGGAACAGGCAGGCACGTTTGCAGTGGCGGTTCCTATTTTCCCTAGGAGAAGAGTCCTGTGCCCTGCGTATTCCAGTGTTGCATAAATAGTCCCTGGTGCTGTATGCGGTGGCTGCGGGCACCCCGCTGAGCTCATGTCCTTAATACAAACAATGCCACACATTTATTCGGAGCTGACCGTGCTGACCCCCAAAAGTTTGTTCCCTCCGCTGGGACTGCTCGGCCCTTTCACTCAGCTGAATGGCCAGCACAAAGACCTTGTCGCATCTACAGTCCCTTCCCAAACAAAACTCGCCGGGCAAGGGGGAAGGAGTGCCGGGGGGAGTGGGGGAGAGGAAGAAATGGGCAAACCTTGACCCCTCCACCTAAAATAAAGTGAAGGAATTTGCATTTTAAACCTTGAGATGCTCCTTCGGGTCTCTCTGCTTCTCCTCCAGCTGGTCTGAGTCCCCTTTTGCAAACCCCCCTGAGAAGCTCTGGGCTCACAGCATCCCAGCAGAGCCACAGTCCCAACACTGAGCAGCATCCCCTGCTGCGAGGAAAGGCTCCTCTCTGCTCTCCTTTGCCTTCATATTTTTCCATAGATTAGGGAAAGAGAAAGAACACTACTTAATAAGGAAACAGATGTTCTCTCCCCCCTTCCCCCACACTCAGTTCTGCTGGGTTTGGAGGGAGGGAGCACTGCTCCTGGTTTGTGAGTGCTTCCCATGGCCTCGGCTCCTCTCCCAGAGATTGCTGCTGGCTGTGTCAGGGATGGACAGCTGGATGTGACAAATACCCTCAACCATTTTGTAATAGTCAGTGGTTTGCAGGCAAACAGAGAAATTTCTGTTGATTTGCTCTGATTCCATGTGGGGAACAGCAAAGGGTGGCATTGCTTCATTTAAGGTGTAGCAGGCCCTCACGGAAAGAGCTGCTTTGGGGGCAAGCTCTTGTTAGATGTGATGCAAGGTGTAGTTGTATGTCCATTGAACTTCCTTTCTAAAATGTTAGTTTTAGTTGGAAAACTGCCTGGCCACTGAAAAATTGTAAAGTTTTTCCCCTGGAGTTGGAAATGTGCTCCCCACTCCTCTCTTTTCTTATCCCAACCTTGGGCTATCTCAGAGGCAGCATCATGCAGCTTTAGCAGAATTTCAGGTTATTCCATGATATTGAGATGTTGGTCTGCCAGTCAGGGCCCTCCTGTTTACCCTTTTTGGCTCAATTTGACTGTACCATTAAAGTCAGGATCCTCTGTGCCTGCTGGATAATGGCCCTATGGGAGAGTATTCCTGACTCCTTGCACCATGGTCTCAGCCCCTCTCATAGCTCTGGTGGAATCTAATCTCACTCTTTGATCCCCTCTGATCTCTCACTGAACCTAGAGATGTTTTACTACCTCAGCTATTTACAGTGGAGCCTGATTTCTCTTTTTTCCCCTATTTTTCCTGCAAAAGCTGCACAGTTGCAGTGCCTCGTGGATTTAGTTAAATGTGTGGTGGAGCTGCCTCATACTTTCCTTTCCCTGTGCAAGTATAAAGCACTTTTATTCCGTATGCCTGATTCTGCCCTGGACAGCATGGTCGGGTCAGTCCCTTTTCAGCCTTCTGTCCCCTCTGAAGTAACAGCACCTGAGCACCACACTGTCTTTAACCAGTCTGGACCTTGGCCTCCCAGCTGTAAAGGGGGCACGGCTTTAGCTGCCTCCCAGCAGGGCTCGGTTGTGAGTCAGGAATATCTGCTGGGTGGGACAGAGCACAGGTGAGGTGAGGAGCTGTTCTGTATTGTGGGCACACCTTCCCTTTGGTCCTGACCTGTGACCTGCCACACTGCTGGAGGGTGAAGGTGGGACCATCCCTGCGACTGCCAAAGGGTTCTGGCTGAGGTCAGCTCCATGCTGGAGGCTTTTGTCACTGTGACAATATCCCACAGCTGACCAGAGGGCTCGTCTGCAGCTGAAAACCAGCCCAGGCCGTGACACAGTCACAGCAGCAGAAATTACTCACTTGAGTCAAGCAGACAAGGGGGTTGTGTGTCTCCACGAGTGCTCTGCTCACTGCCAGAGAAGTTTGGAAGCCCAGTGGCAGTGGCACCACGGTGGTACCTGCAAACACAAACCAACCCACATGGGGCAGCTGGGTAGGGGAGATGCATGTCCGGAGTTCTTGCAGCAGCAGAATGGGCACTTTGGAGCAGCTTCCCAAGGTGCTGCTCGTGAAATACTCTCATTCTTCTGGGCCTTTTCCACCCCTGTGCTCTCCCCAAAACTGTGAGACCCTCTCTGCTGCACATTGCTGTGCAAACACGTTTGTGATGCTGCACTGCTCTCTGGAGTCTTGCTGACTTGTTCTTTACATCCACAAGGAAACTGTATGACTATTTCTGTTGGGAATCTGGTTTTTTATCCCCTGTTCTTTTTGCTTTTCCTTTTTGCCCTCAGGCTCATTAAGAAGTCAGTAAGTGGCTCAGTAGGGCTTTGCTTAATCCAGTTCTGGAAGTGTTTATTCCCCTTGGAATGTGAACTATCTTCTCAAATTGATTTTGCTGCTTTTGCTCATTTCCATTTAATAATATTCTCAGTGTTACGTCTCACCATCTTGGATGCATTCCCAGCCACTGATGAGTGCCAGGCTCACCTGGAGGGCAGGTAACAGGCAGGAGCCCCCTGGGCTGTTTTAAGGGCACAGACCTGCTGCCCTGTGCTTTATATAACATCCCAGTGGGTGAGGGAGGGGAGGAACCTTTAGTGTCCTTTACTGACCCGGTAATATTATGGTGACATTCTAGAGATGCCAGCAGACCTGGAGACATGCAGAAATACTCCCTCCTTCCAGTTAGACCTTGGCTGGTTCATCTGTGGTGCAGGAGAGCAGGAGAGGAAATGGAGTTACTCCTCCTTTCCAACCCTCCTGTCTGGAGACACATACTGTGCTCACAGAGGGCTCCACACCTGAAGAAACTGTTCCCTGTTTCTCTCCACCCTCTGTTAAGCACTGGCCTGAAATCCTTGGGGTCTCTGATTAACCCCATCTTTAGAGAACACCCACCAGATCAATGTGAAAACTTAAAAGTTCCCTTTTTATGGCACATTCTGTCCATTTGCTTTTATTTTTGCGTTGTGATCTGGAGTTGGAAGTCTAGAGTGCATGACAACCCACACAATGGAATTTTTGGGAATATTTACAAGATGTGGACAGGATTTTAGCTGTGAGGTTGTTTAGGTACATTTTAAAGAATCAAAGGGAAAGACAGAAACTCCCAGTAATCACAAGGCAGGTAGGATGAAAAAACCACAGGGAAAGGGCACCCATTCAGCAGCACCTTAGGGAATGTCCTGGTTTGTTTTGACAGGAACTCAGAGGGATTTTGAGCAAAGGTTAGTTAAGATTAGTTTTTTCCCCCCTTGAGGTTCAGCTCTGTTTTGGTTGTTTAGCACTGACACTACTCCTCTGGTGCCCCAGTACAGGAGTATCAGGATTTGAACAGTGTTTTCATAGATCTGCAGAAAACTGAGTGCTTCTCATGTCATAGTCAGTAGATGATGGTGCTGATCTACCCACAAAGCCCAGTCTGCAGCCACATGAACCCATCCCAGTCTGTGTCCAGAGTGTCCCAGGTGACTGGAGGCTGATACCTTGGCTGCCCAGTTTGCAGGAAAGGTTTTATGTTCAGAATTGTTCCAAACTGGGGGGCTTCCCATTCCAATTGGCACATTAATTTCTGGTGTCCATATTTCCTCCTCTGATGCACTATCCAGTTACCTCACCTTGCATGGTGGGTTGTAACCCTGCCTGTCAGAGCTAAGAGCTGTTCTCAAAATTTCTGGAGTGCCTATGACAAATGCAGGATTAAATCACTTCCTTAGAGTAGTGCCAGGAACGGGTAGCAAATAATCCCATTTGCCTGTTGTCTTTGCCATTCTTAATCATCCAGAACAGACCAAACAATGGAGATAAACTTGGAAGAGAAGGGCTGGGAAGAGATTTGGGAACACTAGGTTCCAGAGCCAGACTGTACCCCACAATCCACCTGTGATGCTTTAAAACCTAAAATCTCAGACTAAAATGTGATGAATAAAGGCTGTAAAGGCTGTGTGGGTGATGAAGAGCCTGGCAGATGTACAGGAAAAGTGTCTGTGGACATGTCACATTGTTAGCTCTCATGTGGGTAAGGTCTGTCAAAGACAAAAGCTGACATGTGTGACCTTGCAATTCTGCCTTGTGCTTTCTATGTAGCTCCTTGTGTTTCTCCTCATAGAGAGATTCTGAAAAGAAAAATAAACTCATGAGAACTTTATAACCAGGGCCAAGGAAGGAGAGTTCTCAGACACCTGGGTCTGATCAGGCTGTGCAAAATGTTCCCAGTTTGGAGACTGGTATTTGGAGAGGGAGGATTGTCCATATAGGCTGGGACAAATCCTTCCATCCCTCCACCTCCCCCCCTTTTTTCTCTAGTTGTTTTGCAAGCCCTGAAAGGAATAGACTCAGTGTTATTCTAACTTTAAATGGAAGGAGGGGGGAGGCGATGAGAGCAAAGAAGGAAAATCCATTTGCTGCAGCACTGTCAGCCCTTAGTTTTCCTTCAAGTCTGACAGGCCCAGGATTAAAGGTTTGGTTACAATGGGCTGACAGTGCACATTAACAGCCCTGAATGTCTTAACAACCCGGCTACTGGAGATGCATTCAGAAGAGTCTGTGAACTGCTTTTCCCCTTTAAAGCTTCTGCTAGACCATGTTGTCCAGTGAAATCTTTTGTGGTTAAAAATGTATAGACTATTCTGTCTCATTCCTAAGCATGTACATACACAAACCCCAAATTCCTCGCTGTCTTCCCATAGGATTTATGCCCAATTCTCCTTCAGCCATTTGACATGGGCAAAGTGTCCTGCTCTGACTGCACAGGGAGTTTATATCTCCCCTTTTTATTTTAGCTAGTCTTTCACCTAGTGTAAATGAGCAAAAACTCACTTATATGGGTGGAGTTATGCAGACCTATTCCAGCTGAGGGGCTGGACATGCAAAATAAGGGGTTTTTTTCCTCAGGGAAAAAAAAAGGGAAAAATCCTCTGATCAAACAAAATCCCAGTATTAGTTTGCTACATTTGCATCATAAAATGGGATTCACCAACCATTGCATTTGATGGATCATGAACTGATGGACAGTGATTATAATAATCAGAATGTGTTGCTATTCACAACGCATAAGAATTAAATTTACACCGGGCTATTTCCATTATTTGCAGGACAGGGGGATACATTTCCACTCCTCCAGTCTCCAAGCAGCAAACCCTATTTCATTAACTTATTTTGGTTGGGGGCAGGGTAGGAGGAGGAGAGCTGTTGATGGAATCCAGCAAGAGTGTCTGGAAAGGGTTTGGAAGCTTTGGTGAAACCAAGTCCCTCCTGTCTGAGTGCATCCCAAATCCCCACATCTCCATCAGAAACTCCTCTCAGAGCTCTCATTGTACTTGGTTGGGAAAGTGCCACTGCCCTCAGTGTCCCCTAGCTAGCTCTGCTGGAGCAGCTCTGTGCACAGGGCCCTGGGACTCCTGGGGAACAATGAGCTGTCCCTGAGCCAGCACAGAGTCCTGGGGCCAAGTGGGATCCTGGGGTGCATGCCAGCAGGTCAAGGGAGGGATCCTGCTCCTCTGCTCAGCCCTGGGAGCCCTGGGTGTCCCTATGTGCAGAGAGGGCCAGAGCAGGGCCAGGCTCTTCTCCGGGGACCAGAAATCGCACCAGAGCTACAGGCAGGGACTGAGCCCAGCAAGCTCCACCTGAACATGTGGAAAAGCTGCTTCCCTATGCAGTGCCCAACCCTGAGCAGAGTGTGCAGAGAGGCTGTGATGTCTCCTCCCTGGGAATATTCTAGACCCACCTGGACAGACTCCTGTGCTCTGGGATGGAGCAGGGAGGTGGCACCAGGTGACCTACTGGGGTCCCTTCCAACCTGACATGTTCTGGGATTCTGTGAAGGTGGGCTGGGAGCTGGTTGTGCTTAGCCTCATGAAGATTGGCTCATGTCATATTACTCCATGTCATGGGGCTTTGTGCTTTAACATCAGACAGGCTTTGGCTCAGCCTTCATTGCCCAATTAAAGCTGACGAGGTTGGTGGTAGCCCTGTGTTGTCATCTAGGGACCTTGTGCAGGAGGGGTAGCCCTGTTTTCAGCAGGGAGTGTGTGCAGTGTGGAAGGAGAAGACAGACAAAAGGTCCTGGTTTGTTCTGGAGGGAAGATTCCTGGGCAAGGGAGCTCCATGTGATCTGTTCTGGGGCTCCTCTCATGGTGAAAGAAGATGGGAGTGAGAGTGGGCAAGTGCCAGGGGAGTGAGGAGTGGGTGTTGTGGAAGATAAATCCATCTGTGAGGGGATGGAGTGGCTGCACAGTCTCTAGAGGGGGAGATAATCTAAGGGGAATCTGATTAGAAGTGAGGAGCACAATCTATGAAAGGGGAGGGCAGAAGGGGGAAATAAATGAGAATTAATTTAGCACAAAATCAAGATGTCAAGAACAAAGTTAATCAGGAGACAAGGTTAATTAATGAATACATCCTTAAACCATCACAGCTACAACACCACCACTGTTATTAATCAAAGCACTAAGTATTGAAGAAAAGGCACCACTGATTTGTTCCTAACCCAGCATTAGGGGTCTGGACAGGAGGATGGAGGAAATAGAATTTTGTTAGAAACACCAGCATGTCATGGGGAGAGTTACAAGCCCCAGATGTTAAAATTATTCATTATTATATGTTTCAGAAATAGAAAGTGGACAATAGGGATGGGCTGGGAACAGCAGGATCTGTTCCTTAAACATTGGCAGCTTTAAGGAAGGGACCTAATTGATAGGCTAATGAAGGCCTAGGAGATGCCATTGACCCGAGATCCATCCAGAACATGGACAGCAGCCTTCAGAAAGTAAAGAAGTGAGAAGTGATTAAAGGTGCTATTGACCTGAGATCCATCTAGAACACTGACAGCAACCTTCAGAGAGTAAAGAAGTGAGAAGTGATAAAAGCAGCCCATCCTGTCTCTCTTTGCAATTACTGTTGTGCCCTGCCAGGTGTTCACCTGACACTGTTCCTTAGGGGTGAAGGCAATCTGTGGTCTTTATTCCTCACTGCACTCTCTGTTCCCCCTACACCAAGCTGCTGACACAGGTCAGGGAGCACAGCCAGCAGGAAACGGGGAGAGGTGACATCCAGCAGAGGAGCAGTGTCAGACACTAGGACACAATCCAGCTGCTGGGGGCTTCCTCTGCTTACCAGGAATTTTGAGAACAGAAAGCAGATTTCCAAGCTGGGTGGCAGAGACTGTGCATCTGTGTGATGGACACTGGAGATTCTCAGTGCAGCCACCTCTGGGTCAGGCATTGCCTCCTTCACATCCCTGCTAGGGAACAGAACTGCCAGCTCCTCCAGATTTAACCTCCTGTTTTGATGTGGGAAAATCTCCTGCTGCTGCTGCTCAGGGTGTGGGTCTTAGACCAAAGCCCACCTTTACAGAGCTGAAATCAAAGAGGGTGACTCTCTCCTCCTGGAATTTTATTTTCCATGTGGCATTTGACTATCAGGCATTGACAGACAATAGGCTGGAGGTTTGTCACAAGCCCTGAGTGTCTCTGCTGGTATCCCAAGGGATCTGGGCTGGCAGGCCAATATTTCCTTCAATGATCTAGAAAAGTACATAAGAGTTTGCTCATTCTGGAGACATCAGGCAGGAGTGTGGAGGAGACAGGAGTGCTTTGTGAGAGCATTAAATCCCATTAAAATCAATGTGCTTGCCATGGTGAAAGCTGGAGATGGGGGAATGAAGAGTGCAGGCTATTCCCAGAAAGTGAAATAGGAATGAGAGGGGGTGGGAAGCATTAATCAATCTGGATGAATTAGAAATTGAGAATTACAGGAAAATTGATGAAGAGATCAAAAGTATAGCAGAGTAAATTCACAGCTAGTGGTGCCAAAAAGGGAGTGATTTCCATCAGTATTTAAAACACAAAACATAAAATTGTGGCTGGTTTTGTCATCTTTCTCTTTGGGGTGGTGATACACATAAACTAGAGGCATCCAGTCAGTATGTGTGTCCTGTATTTGGCAAAAATTAAATGGGGTATTCATGCTCTGGGACATGAATGGTGCAAACCTCACCATTGCAAACACAGCAAAAGTATGGACAGTACCTGGGAAGAGTGGGGAATGAGACTCCTGGTTTTGGTAGAGGTGGTGGTTCTGAAGAAATGCTGCCTCAACAATGGGAGTTATATTAAAATGTAATATATGTATATGTCTTTTATATATATTATAATTTTTCCTCATTGCTGTGAATTGTTGGCTCAGGACAGGAGGTTTTACTCTGCTCTCACTCTTCCACAGCCCTTGCTTTTGAGGCAGGAATCAACGTGGGGTGGTCCCCTGACCTGGGCTGTGAGCAGGTCAAGTTAAAGCATCACAAAGGCCCTAAAATCTATGAATAAGTGCAATTCTTTAGGAGTCAGTGCCCCCATTTTATAGCAATCTGGTGAGGGGCCTTAACTGGGTGACAAGGTAATTTCCATGCATTTAAGTACATCCTATTTGAGTCTCAGGGCAAGGGCAGGTTTGAACCAGAGTAAATCTGAGCAGCTCTACAAGATTCTAAACTGGCCTAAACTGGCCCACTTGAGCCTGTTTATCTTATGTGCTGAACCAGCAAACACAGGTCCTTCAGAGAAGGGGTAAAAAGAGTCAAAGCAACTCTTTCCTTAATGCATCCAGCAGCAAGTCCTGTGAGGAGGGTGGCTGTGAGCAGAAGTCCCTTCTGTGACCACTGCAGGTAATCAGCTCCAGAGGTGTGATTCCCTTTCCTGTGTTCCTAGGCAGGCTACAAACATTTATTAATGGTCATAAAATATCCTGCCTGTTTTTTAAATCCAAACAGCAATGTATGATTTGACCACCATAAAGTTTGACTCCAAACCACCACAAAAGATTTGAATTACTACTGGCAGCAATAAAAACATTCTTTGGGCTAATGCTTTGCTTTATTGTTGGCTTTTATTTTTCTCAGTCTCCCATCCTACCAGCAAGATATAAACAATGGGGGCTGAGCTGTCATTCCCCACCCCCTCACACCTACATGAATAAGGTCCAGGTACAGCAGAATGAAGGAAACAGAAGCAGAATAGTCCTGGAGATGGCTGGTGGGTGATAAGCCCGTCTTGCCTGGTGTTAAAGGAAGTTTTGCTTAGAGAGAGCCTTTTTCTTTGCAACTCAGAGTGCCCCAGTCACATAAAAATGTTAGTATGAAGAAAAGGTTATTTATATACACACCTATATAGCATTTCATATAGCACATATAATATATTTCATATAATATAGATCTATTTCATTAATTATTTCAGGATCACTAAAGTGCTTATTATTCAGGGTTAATTCTATCCAATGTGGAATAAATTATATTAACTTATAGCCATAATATTGATTTAACTTCCAGACAAAAGCATCTGCCCAGGAGTTGATTTCAGTTTACCATCTTTGCCTTAAATATTCTTCTGTAGTTAATTCTGAAGAACTTTTTTCTTTATACATAAACCCTTAGGGAATTAAACATTTGGTGTTAAGTGGTAGCAGCATACCAAACGTCTCCATGACTATAGATCGAATTCCTCCTATAAATCTGTTTTACTACTGACTATAAAGTCACTGGCAGCTTTTCATCATCTGCCATGAATGGAGATACTAGAGGAACAGGTAAAAAGGAGCATCTGAATTGGACCTGAGGCGCTGCCAGGGCAGGAAACATTGAGGGGAGCAAACAGCACTGGTGTGGATGCAGTGGTACAAGTCATGGATTCTCAGGATGTGCTGGTTGGAAAGGACTCACTGGGACCATCCAGTGCAGCCCTTGTCCCTGCCCAGCCACCCCAACAGTGCCACCCTGGGCATCCCTGGCAGTGCTGTCCAAACACTCCTGGAGCTCTGGCAGCCTCAGGGCTGGGGCCGTTCCCTGGGGAGCCTGGGCAGTGTCCAGCACCTTCTGGAGGAAGAACCTTTCCCAAAATCCAATCTAAACCTCCCCCAACTCAACCTCAGGCCATTTCTTCCTGTCAGTGGTCATAAGACTTGGGGGGTGCTTCTGTGTTTGGCTGCTCTTATGGAGCTGCATCACTTCAGCTGCATTTATTCCTCTGTAGTTCCTGGCCAGCCCTGCCAGGCAATGCAAAGGGTAATTCTGGGAGATTTCCACAGTTCTTCCCATGACCTGATGTGAAATTGTGGGCGCAAGAAACACATGAAAACAACCTGGGTGTTGTGTGGCTTTATCCACCACATTCTGCAGCCACTCTTAGAGCTTTCTGTGCTTGCTGAGTGCTCCTCACCTGCTGATGAGAATTGTTCTGTCAGCATAAGAGAGGTAAGCGAGTTGAAAAAGGGCCAAAAATTTTTGCTATGCTTGTTGGTAGATCACATTTGGTCCTATTGACTTGAAGATGCCATATAATATGTTAGCACAAAAGAGGGAAGAGAAAGAAATTAAAGAGAAAAAATATGGCACCTATAAGCAACATGTGATGGGAAAGGAGCTCTAAGGGAGCAGGTAACTTCACAGGATCACAGAATGTTGTGAGTTGAAAGGGGCCGTAGAGACTATCTCACTCCAACCTCCCAGCTATGGGCAGGGACACCTTCCACTAGACTGGGCTGCTCCAGGCCCTGTCCAAGCTGGCCTTGCATTCTTTCACTTGCAGCAGGATGGAGCAGTTGAATGTTTTGGCTGCTCATAGCAAGGTTGCAGAGCCTGCAGCCTTGGCTGCAAAAACCAGCTTCTTAAGAGGTGGCAATAGAAGGAAAAGAAAATTGTGTAGTAAGCAAGGAGGAAGAAAAAGAGTAATGAGGCAGGGCTGGAAAAGAGGAGTCTCGATATTTAGTTCCAGCTAGCTCAGGATGGAGCCCGAATTAGAGAGAATGAAGGGGGTTTTGAGGCCCTTTCCTGGCTCAGACTGGTCATGTCAGCTCTCACAGTCTTCCTAAGTTACTGAGTCAGCATCAAATTAGGGGTCTCCAAAATGGGACAGTGGGACAGGGAGGACCACAGCCTCCTTATTTCCTTCTCCACAGTCTCAGCAATGCTCTGTCACAGGTTGGGCCATTGATATCCACTCCCACACTTCTCTGGTTTATCAGATGCTTCAGCACTAGCGCTTGAGTGGTGTCAAAAGATCTTTTGGTTCAGAGCTTTTACCTCTGCCCCACTTGTGTGAACAGTTGTGTGGGGCAAAGAGCACTCCCAGTTGGACATGAGTGACTTCTTGAGCAGCTCTAGATAATGTCCCAGAGGACGTGTCAGATTCCCTTCTGCAGCAGGAGCCTTCCTCTTCCTCATCCCACAGAGATCTGTCTCAGCTCCAGGGAACACCTGTGAGGGAGGGGAGCCACAGGATTTGCACCATGGGGCGCCAGCTGGAATGAGTTACAGGAATCCCTAAATCCTCCTAAGAAAGAGCAGTTAAAGCTGAACTGAAAATTAAACACTAAGCTGGTACAAGCCACCTTACCTATAAATCCAGTCCTGGTGAAATTTTTTCCTGCACCACACTTGGTGCATGAATGGGGATTTATGGCTGGTGAATTTTCACCTCCCCTTTCTGCCAGCATCGCCCACAGGTCTTCCCAAACTGCGCCGTGCCAAGCAGGCACTTCCAAACCTCCTACAGCCCACAGCCCACACCTGCCTTGGGCGGGGAAGGGCGAGAAGAAAACAGGCCTGACTTAGCAAACACGGAGAGCTGGAGTCACCAAGCCGCTTTCTGTGTGTGCTCAGAGTGTTTGGATAAAGGCATCTCCTGAAGGGGGAATTTGTTTGGTTTGGACTTCATTGCGTGAAAAGCTCTCAGCCCCACGAGTGCTTAGTTATTCTCTTGTCTAGTGGCTCCTCAACAGCCCCCACCAATAGGGAGGAGGCTTCCTATTTCAGAAAGTGGCCCTGCTTGTTGAAATTCTCTAGTGACAAATTTATTAGTTTTTCCTGAGGTCCAGCCATTTGAATTGCAAACAATGCCCCAACGCTGCCTCCTCCCCCACTTCCCCAGCCAGAACAATGTGCAGAGCTGAAATAAAGGCAGGCCGTGCAGACTCTGGAAACCCAGTGCAATTTCTTTCCGCATGAGCAGGGAGGTGGAAGTTTGGTGCCTTCTGGTCCTGCTCAGTGATGCAGAGGATGTCTGGGAAAGGAGAGGGCAGGATCTGGGGCAAGAAAGAGGGAAGAAGCCAGCTCATGGATGATGGCTGGAGATCCTTTTTGCTTTATTTATTTATAACCTTTCCTGTTTAAAAGACCATCCTGAAGAGGGGATTAGTGCCAGTGGATCCATGGCTACCGCTCTCACTTTTCATCTCACAGCATCCTGGGAAGGATGCAGGGCATGGGGTGTGGGCTGTGTGCTCCAAAATGATCTCATACCTGGAAAAACGTGAACTTCTGTCATACTCCTGGGAGTGGCTGAACAACTTGTGTCAGTCTGAGCTCAGTTAAACATGCAGGAAGCTGGGCTGGTACTGTGGGAGAGCTGGAACACTGCACATCTGGATGTACATGAGTGGGACACAGGAGCACAGCAGCAAATGAACAGAAGTTGTCTCTGTTAATTTTACAGCCTGATTTTTATCTCTCATGTTGGTTCAGGGAGCTTCTGTATTGGTTCATTCATTTGGGTGCTTTGCCTTTATGATGCTGGGAGGGAGGGAAGAGGAAGTGAGAGGCTGTCCCTTGGAGGTGCTTTGGTACTGCTGGTTAGTTAAAAGCTGCAGGATAAATGATGGGAATAACAGTGAGCTTGTGTTTCACTCATTCCTTTTTTAAGTAATGGGGTATTTCTGGGTCAGTTCTCCTGGAAAAGCACAGAAATCTTGTCTGATAGAGCCGTCTTTGAGGTCAGGGTGGCTGGGGTGCCTCCTTACTGCTTGGGCAGGGGTGTGTTGGGGCAGCAGGTACCCAGAGGAAGTTGGGAGGCACAAGGACAGGAAACCCAGAGGAGACAGCCAGAACACTGCCTGTGTCACAAACAGCCTTCAGAGACCTGGTCAGGGCTCAGGGAGAGGGAATAGAAATGGTCATGTGTACATGAGGACAGGGAAGCTCCTGACACTTGGCTGTGAGAGACACTCAGGTGTCACAGCATCAGCACTCAGAGGCTCATCTTCCGAGGGCAGCCATGCAGATCTTGAGTGCATGACCTACTTCATATGGTAAAATTCATCTCTGATACTCAACCAGAATCACAAAGGTCCACACCTGCCGGTCTATGTTGTAGATGCTCTTGGCTTTAGATCTCTCTCTGCATTTTGGGCCTGTTAGCAGGCCAGGAAGGTTCAGATGAACTCGTGGCCCTTCCCCAAGAGCTGCTGTGAATTTGACAGCCTTGGCTGTAGAAATACCCCAGAGAAAGGGCACTGTGGAGTGTCAGAGGTGGAGGCAGTGGCAGCACAAGACACTGGTGGAGCTCAGGGGTCCTGCCCTTAGCTGGGGTCACAGCACTGTTCTTTTCTTCTCCAAGCTGGGCATTTGGGCCATCCTTACAGCACTTCCTTTTTGACTGATGGCTATTCACGTGCAACACTCTATCACAGAGAAGCACTTGTTCCGTCTTACTGTGAGGGGAAGTCTGGCAGAAGTCTGCTGTAGAAGCACATGGCAGAAACCTGGGGCAGCTGCTCTCTCCTGGTCCCTGGCCTGGTGAAGGCCCTCAGTCAAATCTGTCTGCTTTGCATTCCTCATGGATGAAACAATAGGAACTTTGTTCTTTGTGGCAGAGCTGTGTGGCACCTGCTGCTGAAAAGAGCTTTCTACGGTAGCTGTACAAGAGTTAAAGAACAGTTTTTCAGTACTGTGAGCTATAGCAAGGTGTAATGTAGAAGGAGAATGGGTGTGTGAGGATAAGGGCCAGTCTTTGGTCTAGAGGGGACATAGCAGTGAGATACAACAAATCCTCCTGGGAACCTAAATGAACTCCCTTCCCCTCTTTGGGGAATCAAGTCCTGGCTCTATTCTGTGAACTAACTAAATCAATATCACAAACGGGTGTCTGAAAACCTGTTGTCTGATTTGTTGCTCCATTGGGCTGGCTCTCCTTCACCACAGAAAGCTGCTCTGTAGTCTGGAGAAGCTTTGCCCAGCTCTCTGAAGCCTTTACTGCTTCCCTTTCTGACCTAACAAAGAACACATTTCGCCACATTAAACTTTGCCTTTTCCAGAGGTTTGGCTGCTCTGGGGCATCTTGCTGGTCTTTTCTCAGCAGGTAATCTAAGCTGAGACCAGATACGTTAGCTGGACAAATTCCTCTTTATCTGATGCTGACACCTTCACCTCATGGGCTACTGAAATTCCTGGGAAGGGCAGCTCTGGGCATTTCCCTGAGCCACAAATCATTGTTTCTGACCCTTTTTCTCTTCCAGGAGAGGAGGAAACAGAGAAGGTTTCAGTGAGACAGGAGAGCAGGTCGGGCTTTGTCTCTGTAAGCACCTGATATGCTGCAGGAGGAAGCAAAGGGCAAACCTCTGCTCATGCAGGGGGATTATTCATAATAAATGCAATCAATTTTTTTTCTGTGAGTCAGAAGGGAAGGCTACTGGTAGTTTTGAGAGGGTTGTTCTTGCAGGAATTCCATCCTTCCCAAGGCCAGCAGATGCTGAGGATTTGGGGGCTCATTTGGTGTTGAAAGGATTCCAGTTTATTGATATGGATTTTTTTTCTTAAGTATTTTTTGAGTGAAGTGGAAGTAAATACATTTTGCTGATTTATCAGGGCTGGAAAAGGATGTTCCAACCCACAGGTAGTGGTATGTATAAATGGGGGATTAAAATGACAAAGATTGGGAGATCACATAAAAAAATGCAGAGATGTCTCAGATATATTGGGGACTTGGTAATCCTGGAGGGGTAAGGTTTAATAGAGAATGTATCCTACCCAAAATCTGCCTGCCCCAACACATTCCTGGAAGTGGCAAGCACCTGGAGACAAGGCAGAACTCAGGTTTCTGGTGCTCTTGGACACCTCATAAAGGGGCATTTCAAGCCTTGAGTCCAGTGGCACTTCCAGCCCTATGGTTTGCCAGCTGTTTCTGTCAATTGTACTGAATTAAAGTTTATTTTCCCTTTTCACCTTCTCTGTAGATGATGAAAGTTCAGAAATTGCACGTGTCCTCAGCCTACTGGAGCTGAGGTCCTGTCTCTACTCCCAGCCCCAGGAGCTGTGGCACTTTCCAGGAGTCTCTGCCTGGTTCTGTCCTTCAGCAGGGCTGTGTCCAGGCAAATCAAACTCTGCCCTGAGTTCTTAAATATTCTTGTCCTCTTCTGCATCTTGGGGTGTTCAGGCGCTGGAGTCATCAGCTATTTTCCAGTGGTTTGACCTAGTTATAATTGTGCTCAATACAAATCTCATCCCATGGCCCAGGAAGTGGCAGATCTTTGAAGGGAATCCCCCTCTTTTAATTCAATTAATGTTGAAGCTAATTTCCACCCTGAGGCTGAGTCCCAGTGCCTTTGAAGTCAGTAATAGTTTTGTGCTTCCCTTCAAGCGGAGTAGGTTGGAGCACGCCCCTCGCAGCCAAAGGCTTTGCCAGGATGTTCAAAGGCTGTTTGCTTTTCGTGCCAAGGAAGTGTGTCCTACTCCAAATCAAGGGGGAGATTTTAGCAGGATGAGTCTGTGGGTCTTGGGGATCTGTGTTGGGCAGGCCAGGTGGATATTACGGGCTGGAGTGTATCTGTTTTCAGAATAAATTCAGCATCTTCAAGATTTACAGTATTTAGAATCAAACACATATGTTCCCTCTTTTGGATTTTTTACTCTCAGAGTTTTTATGTATGTCCTTAAAATATCATTTAGATCATGCTTTCCTGGTTTGATTTAGTGGACTGAAAACCACAATCAACTGGCAACAAGACTATTTTTCCTCTTCAGGTCAAAGATGAGGAGCCAAGTTCTGAAAAGAGTTTGCTCACTGTCAGGGTAATGATTAATTCCAGACAGCCTGAAAGTGATTTTCTTTACCTAAACCTGGCACATAATTAAAGTATGAAGAAAATCTAATTGGTTTTCACCCCCTTTATGGTGACAAGCAGAGGTATTTCCAGGAGGTGTTTAGACTTTAGGAGGATCTTTTTTTCCCTGTGCAAAAGCCTTAATTGATCAAGGCTAAAATGATAAAGCTTCAGAGGAAAGCAGCTTTGCTTAATGTTATGACTTTTTATTATCCCTTAACAGCTGTATTGAGCAACTTGGGACTTTGTAGTGATTTTGGAATAAAACTAATCAATGTCATAGAAATAAATGCAGGAATCTTTGATGTATAGATGGAGCCGCAGGGGGATGACACACAGTGTGATTACTGGCAAAAAATGGAACATATTACATATTTTGTTACGCTTTAGCTACCTATTGAAAGATACTTTTATTGCTGTCTTCATGCAAAAAACGTGCTGTTCTGCTAATTTTCGTGTGTCCCTCTCATAGGAGGAAATAAAACATTAACTTTTATTCAAGGTTTAACATTGAAAGTAATGCACAAATTTATCCGAGAATCACAGAATCATTAAGGTTAGAAAAGACTTCTGAGATCATCAAGTCCCACAGTTGACCCAGCACTGTCAGGTCCACCACAAAACCATGAGAAAACTGAAGCTGTCAATGCGAAATTCCACCCAAGCCAGTGGATTTTACATCACTGCTGATTCACTTCTCTGCTTCCATGAAGTTTTGCTCTGTAAAGGGAAGCAGCAAATAGCCAGGTGGGCCTCCTCACCTGGTTTTTGGGCCCCACACTGCTTCCCAGCCTGAATTGCTGAGGACTGCCCAACGTGAGGAGCCGGCAGCTGCCTTTCCCTGATGTGATGGGAAATGATGACTGCAACACTAGAAACGGATGTGGAAATAGTCCTGAGATCCCCAAGGGACAAGTGCTTTGTTGTAGAACAGTCTCACCAGGGAAGCAGAGAAACGTGGTAAGTGTCATTGTGCTTTTGGGGTAGATGAGCAGTGCCAGATAAACATCTGAAGTGGTTTGGGTGTTGCTCTGCTCCAGCCACAGCCCAGCATTAA
>PYHW01009736.1:262974-280908 GCA_013186435.1 Turdus rufiventris | reverse complement strand
TCACTTACCAGTGGACTCATTGTCACTTGGGCAGATATTCCTGGGCCAAGCTTCCTGCTGGAGTGTCTTAGCTTGGAGGACAGGTGTCAGCTAAGAAAGGCAGGAGCCTCTCTTTAGAATGGAGAATCTAAACCCCATCCCTCCAAATTATTAGAATTTTGAAATCAAGGGGCTTTCAGGCAAATATATGGGAATTAGGAATAACAGTTCTTTACTAGGAAAATTAAAATAGAAATACAGTACTACAAAGAAACAAACCCTAAAAACTGACAAAGTCAGAGTACAACCTGACACCCCGTCAGGCAGGGTGTTGGTAGCAGTCCCGTTAAATGGTGACTGCAGTCCCCTTGCAGTGACACATGTGATTCAGTTGAAGCAGTGGTCTTATAGTAGGGTGTAGTTTTCTTCTGAAGGTCCAATGATGTGGAGAAGTTCGGTTTTCTTCTGGAGTCCAGATGGAAAAAGGGCTACCTTAGAGTCTCAAAATCTTAGTTTTTATCTTGGTAAGAAATGTTGGGCTCTTCCCCCTGGCTGAAGCATCTCCCAACGGGATGAAGTAATTTTATCAGTCACACAGTGGGACTCAATGGCCATTAGCAGAAAATAATTCCCTGCAGGAAGGCTGTGTTGTGAAAAGATAAAGAACAATGCCCCGCCTGGTTTCAATGGACGGCCCATTAGCAGAATATCTCCCATGGAGATAAGGATCACTGCCCCACCTGGTCTCATCAGATGATGGTAGAATAGATACTTTTGATCACATCCTGTATTGTAACCCAAGACATGGAGCACAAGGGAGCTGCAGGTTCCCAAGGAATAACATGGCAGTGCCTTCAGTATTGCAGCACACTTCTCTCCTGCCAAGGATCCTCCAACAGATGCGACATATGATCTGTGGGAGGCCCAGATCCCTCCTGGAGCAGCCAAGGGCTTTCTGTGGAAGAGCTGCTGGGTACTGTGTTTGGGTACCAGGATCTCTCCCTCTGCACCACACACCTTGTACATTTTCTCTGTTGACTTTGTTTTCTGCTCTGCACATCTCCCTGAACCCAAAAAGAGGAATTATGCCCGTGTTTACCCAAACACTGAGTCTGGAGCTGTTCAGGGCTTCCCTGATTCCTCCCAAATGCTGTGCTGAAGCACTGCAGTTGTTGGGAGCATTTGGCTGCAGCAGAAACCTGCACTGCCCAACTGCAGGCAGTGGGCTGGAGAAGGCCCTGAGTTTGGGGACAAGCCAGTCACCAGCAGTTGGGGCACTTCCAAACAATCAAAAGGCATAATGTAAAAAGGAGTGCATTTGCTTTGATCTATTGGCTTTAATAATTTGTAAACATCTATTAATTGGCTGTGTCAGGCTCAGATCCTTATCATCTTCTGGTCTAATTTCCCCTGTTCGATACATTTCCTCCACTATAAAAATACCCATCACCCACCCCTGTCAGCACAGATTAAATCTAACGCTCTTTCTTTCAGCTCCTCTCCCCAGTGAGGCTGTAAAGCTGTCAGCTCCACACTTGACAAGAGCCAGACTGCCCTCCTTCCTTTTGTCTCCTGGAGGAGGAAAATATTTAGGTGTCACTGGCTGGATGGCCACAGGGAAGTCAGCAGATCTCGATCCTTCCACTGATCTGAGCCATGAGAGGAAAGAGGAGTTTCCATCATCAGCAGCCAGGATGTTCCCAGGGCCTCTGAAGCTCACCAGTTCCTGTGGTCACTTCCCTGGCTTCCCAAGGACTTCTGCATGCTGGCATTCAGCAAACTTCTCCCTGGGAGTCCTCCAGCTGCTGACATACATGTTACATCTAAATATCTTCCAAGGCAGCAAGGTGCTGGCACCTTGGGTAGAAGGGTGATAAAGGAGGTGATGTCAGGTCTGTTCAAAGGAGACATGCCCAAAGCATGGCTGAAAGGCCAAATATTTTGCAAACCTGATGGCTGAGTGTTAACATCATGTCCTGTTCCTGGGTTTATATACAGCACAAAGGAGGTGGCTGCAGATATCACAACTGTGCTGTGAAATAGGTGGTACAAGATCCCCGAAATCCCTCCTGCACTCTCAGCAGTTCTTGCCATACTCCCATCACTCATAAGAGATATCTGAGCATCCCTGCAGGCAGCCATAAGGCTGAATGCTCTGCTTCCTACTCAATCAACACAACATGCTTTTCCAAGAGGTGCAGGAGGAAAAACTTCACAGTAAAGGCAGAACAGGGATGTGCATCAGCCATGGCACAGCAGAAAACAACAGGAGAAGAAAACAGCTCCTTGTCAGAGTCCCAGTGCAGTGGACATGAGCAGTCCTGGGAAGCACAAGAGAGAGATGTGCAGGCAGGAGGATTCTGGGAGGTGTTGAGCTGCAGCCCCTGCTTATCAGCCCACAGTGTGGTTTTGCCTAATCCTCCTCGACTGCCCTTCAGTGAGGTTACAGGGAGTCAAAGCAAGGGTGAAAAAAAAGCCCTCTCCCTCTGCCCTCCACACATCATACAAAGCATGTGCTCAGCAGCCCAGTCCCTGGTCTGGGAAGCTCAGGATGGTGTCTGGGGGCTGTGCAGAGGTGAATGCCCAGGGGCAGGTTTCCTTGGCAGTGCTGCTGTTGAAGCATGTGGTGATCCCATGCCCATGGATCCCATCCCATGGGCTCAACCCTCTGGTTAAGGCATCTCTGCTGGCACCTCCACTGCTGCTGAGCCCAATGTGTCTGCTCTTGAGATAACAAGTGTTTCAGGATGGTCCTAAGAGATTTCCCAAGTGTAGCAGTACAGAGTTGATGTAACTGCAGCCCTGGATTACTCCAGAGCTGTTCCTGCTGCTGTGCATCTCGGGACCTCAGGCCAAGAGTACACACAATACATTTAATGTGCATGTTAGCACTTCATTAAATATTGACTATGCTTAAATAAATTATGCAGCCAACTTTCAAGGAAGAAAGGGCTTATTTTGTCAACACAAAATATCCCTCTGTGCCCGTATCCCCATTAGTCCTTCCAGGGCCAGAAAGTTCCCTGAACAAGGTCTTTGTAGCTGGTTTCATATGACATCAGTTGTCCAAAGGAGACTCTGTTAGAATGGAAAACTTGGTTTGGCCCTAAAAAGCCAGATGTTTTAACCTGAGCATGTCAGAAAGATGACTGCAAAATTTTCTTTGAAAGAAGCTTGAGAAGAAGAAATTTGTCAAAAGCAACTCTTTTCCACAAATTGTTTTGACATAAATGAATCTGCATTTTGACAGAGACATCCTTCAGTGGAAAATCCCAGAAGTACCTCAAACATTCCTGACTCTCTTCAGGACTTGTCATATATGTCCTCCAGCTGTCCCTGGTGTCACACCCTTGTGGTCTTGGTGGGCTTTATGAAGGGCGTGTGTTAATTTGGGGGCTTAGCAAGTAAACATAAAAAAAAGCTGGATCAGAAGTCTGAATTCAGCACCCTCTTAAGTTAGGAGATAAAGTAAAAGGCAAAATAACTCCCAAGTTGCCTCATCAGTCAGTGGGGAGAGAGAAGTTCCCATCCACCCCCTTTCCTGAATATGTAGAAAGGTTAAAATTTTTTGGCTGAATCAAGACAGAGCTTTTGCTTGTGCCATGTTGAGGGCCCATCCCCATATTCACTAGATGTGGGTTTGGGTGTCCTTCAGGGTGAGAACCCAGGCTGTGTGTGGGGTGTGGGACAGGCTGCTCCACCTCTGCTGCCTTTGCTTTCATTTTCTGCTTCACCATCATTTTCCCATTTTCCCACCATCAGGCTCCCTCTCAGCTTCCCTCTCTACATTTGTTTTCACAACACCTTACAAATAGCTGGTTTTAATAATGTATCATTGGAGGTTCTTTTATATGCTTTTGGTGCATCAATTATTGAAGCCCAGCACTGCTGTTCTCTGTTAATAATGGGGGTTTTGGTTTGTTTACTTCTGTTGGTCAGATGTTTCATGGGAATGTTGTCACTCTGGCTGCTACAGGACATGCAATTATTCCATGAGTGACCTGAGTGCATCACTGCTGGCTCTGAGTTCAGTCCACATGAGCTGGGCAGGTTTTCATGTCCCTGGGGTAATTTCAGCCACCACACAGAGATAACGTCTCTGCAGGGCAGTGCTCAGAAGGGCCACATCTCCCACGGAATCACTGCCAGGAAACAGTCACCTTCCTGAAAAGGCTGGAGCTGGCTGGGGCTTGAACCAGGACTGAACGGGGTTTGAACCACGTTTGAAACATGTTTGAACCATATTTGAACCATATTTGAACCATGTTTGAACCAGGTGTCTCCAGCTGCTGCTGCGCAAGTGAAATGTTGGCTGAGCGTTCTGCCAGCCTCACTCGTGGCCCTGGACAATTAAAATGTTAAAATCAATGTTGACAGAAAGAGCTGAGCCTAAAGCCTAACACTGCTGTCTCTGAGCCAGGAGGCCCTACAAGGAACCTGCCAGCCCAGATGAACCTGCTCCTGATTTCTTTCTAGGACACCGATAACTACCACTGGGCATTGCCCCTGATGTTGTTTCCAGTCTTTCAAAAAAATTGCCATGGTTTTTATTTTGAGAAGTATTAGGCTGGGAAATGTCCATCTGTCTCACATGCTTACATCCATTTTGCAGAGGCCAGTGTCATTCTCTGGTAACTTGGGAAAATGTTGGCAATAGGATCATGGGATCATTCAGAATAAAAGGATTTTTAGGAGGTCTCTGGTCAGGGCCAGCTCCAAGGTGATTATTGGCAGCTTTATCCAGCCTAGACTTTAAAATCTCTGAGGATGGAGGCTGAGCAGCCCCTGGCCAGTAGACATTGACTTTCCATCACTCCCAACTGGAGATAAATTCTTACTGGCAACCTGGAGGTAAAGGTTATTTATTCCATAAACAAACTCTGGAACACACTCTCCTGTGGAGAGAGATTCTTTTAATTAAGTTTTACCTCATCTTGAGACCTCATCATGATTCCAGGAACACCTTGAGGGCTCAGGCAGCATCTCTAACTTCCAGAACTGACATTGAGTCAATGGTTATAGTTCTGTTCATCATGTGCATCCATGACCTTAGCAGTTGCAATGCCAAGTAAGGAAAAATGGAAATAGAATCTTGCAGATGGGTGAACTGCAAGCAAAGGTCCATGGCCACTGTGTCCACCCCCAGGGCCTCCAACATGGGCAGGATGTAGAGCAGCAGAGGCAGTCCAGAGGAGATCACAGAGATGCTCCAGAGCTGGAGTGCCTCTGCTCTGGAGCCAGGCTGGGAGAGTTGAGAATGTTCCCCTGGGTACAAAAAGGCCCCAGAGAGAGCTCAGAGCCCTTTGCAGGGCCTAAAGGGGCCCCAAGAATGTTGGAGAGAGACTGGGGACAAGGCATGGAAGGACAGGAATTGTTCCCTGGGAGGGTGGGCAGGGCTGGCACAGGGTGCCCAGAGCAGCTGTGGCTGTCCCTGGATCCCTGGCAGTGCCCAAGGCCAGGTTGGACACTGGGGCTTGGAGCAGCCTGGGACAGGGGAAAGTGTCCCTGCCATGGCAATGGGGTGGCACTGGATGAGCTCTAAGGTCACTCCCAACCCAAACCAGTCTGGGATTCTGTGATTCAGGACTGTGGTTACTAGCAAAGCTGTTGTAAGGATTTGCTGTGTCCGTGTCACACAGTCGTGGGGTTTAGAGCAGAGCACTGAGTGGATTCAGGGCTAAAACCTTCTGTAGAACAGAAGAAGAGAAGAGAGTTATTTTAAAGTCAGATCCATTTCGAACACAGGCCCAAAAACACCTGCTTTGGCATAACTATGGGGTCACAAATGTGGGAGATTTGTGTTCTATGCCAGATTTACTGCCAAAGCTGAAGAGTGCAGCCCCAGCAACCTCCTTGTGTTCCTCCCTGGCTGTGGGGAGCACAAAGCACAAGATCAGAGTCCCACCACAGCCAAGGCACATGTGAGGTTTTCCTTGTGAATTTTTTCAGGGGTTGAAGTGAAAACCACAAGCAAGTTCAGGAGCTGAGGCTATATGTGGAAGCCCTGGTTTCCTGGCAATCCCTGGGCTTCCCGTGGTGTTCATTATCCAAAGTGTTTGCTGACATGTTTGGGTCCTTACCCCAACTGCCCTTGCAGTCCAAGCATCATTTGCCTTTCCCCTCCTATTGGAATGTTTGGTCTCCTCAAGCCCCTCCAGCTGTTGGGCCTTCTGTCAGCTTCAGGGAAGGCAGGACTAGTCTTCCCTTTGGTTCTCTGGGTAAGAAGTATTTTTACATAAGGAGTGTTTTGTGGCCCATTCTGGCATGGGAGCAACAGGAATCTCAGGAGATGCTGAGATAGGTATTCAGGGCAGGGCATCAGCTTGGCACTCTGGTTGCCAAGAGCAGAGCAGGCTGAGGAGGTGAGTTTCTGTAAAGTCCCCTCAGAGGAGGGAATGACCCACTGGATCAGGAGACCATGTGATGGAGGCACTGGCCTGGGCAGAGTTGATGTGTGACTGGAAGCAAAATCCCTCTCCTTCACTTCTCCCCTGCCTTTGGTCTCCAGGGACATTTCTGGAGACAGGGAATGTATTTTACAGTGTGGCTGCAGATTTAAAAGGAGTTGTGCTTTGTAAGTAAAAGTTGACACTTGATACCTCTAGGCAAGCTCAGCACAGGACTTGTGGTACAGCTGTGGGTTGGTTCCGCTCCTTTTCTTTCTGGAAGGTGGAAGAAACATTAAACATACACTGAATTCGGTAGTACCCCAAGCTTATGCTTCCTTTATCCTTCCTTCTCCTCACTACCTGGAAAGGAAATTGGTCCACATTTTTTTGCTTGCAATGCAATGCCCACCTGACTGACACCTTGACTTTTTTCCTTTCTTCTTCTTCTTCTTCTTCTTCTTCTTCTTCTTCTTCTTCTTCTTCTTCTTCTTCTTGTTCTTCTTCTTCTTCTTCTTCCTTTTATTACTATTACTATTACTATTACTATTACTTTACTATTACTATTACTACTATTATTATTACTAGTATTATTTTCCTCTCCTACATCGTCAGCACTGACCAGTTGTTCCTAATGAGAAAGTCCAGGTAAAGCAGCTGAGGGCACACCCCACTACTTACAATAAAAACGTGCTGTTGGAGCAGGGTTTGTGGAGAAAGTTTGCTTTGTTGGCCTCCATATTCCCTCCTGGTTCCATACCACTGAGGATTAAACAGATAACATTCCCATGCTGTTCATCTGGCAACAGTTAAGTCAGGGAAGCTGCTGTAGTTGACAGAGAGCACAGCTGGACAGATGTCTGATGGAAGCAGACACCTTATTTAAACACCAGTCTTGGCACCAGCTTCATGTTTTCCGTTCTGGTGAACGCACCAAGCCCTAAAAATTACATGGGGCAGCTGATCACTCTGTTGCTAACACGTTGTAGTTAGGGAGGGTTGCCAGCCACCCGGAAGAATACTGATGAGGATTTAGTGGTTTTTCTGAGAGCATCTCCAAGTGACTTTGTGCCTGCATTCGGGAGAACTTCTTTTTCCATTAATTAAATGTGCACAATTTGGAGACCCATCACAGTGGTGCAAATAAATCCATAGTCATGGATGTGAACTGGAAATGAAAGAGGAGAGAAGGCAGGCTCAGCTCCTGTGTTTTCCCCTATGATTTGTGCTGTGACTTCAGCAATTTAAGACTTCCATGCTTCAGTTTCCCTGCTGTGGAATGCAGTGATCCTCTCCTGCAGATCCAGCATGACGTGAGAAGAAGCCCACACAGGTGAAGGTGCTTCTCACCACCGTGCAATGGACCACATAAAGAGATTTTCTCCTCCTTTCCTGAGGGGTGGTACTTATCATCCCATGGAAAAGGACATGGTATTCACTAACATCTCACTGGAAGACCCAGCTCTTCATTACCTCTCTCTCTGCCTTGTTTGCCTAATGCAGTGGCAGGTCCAAGCCTGTGGCTGCAATTCAGATAATCCCAGACACCAGAAGCCATTAATATTGATCAGCACCTGCAGCATTTTGCAGGACAGTAAAGCAGAGGAGCGTGGCATTTCAGAGACATTTCTGCTCCTGTTGGGTGATTGGGACTGATGGGCTTCTCCATGTCATGCCAGAGAGGTAATTTCTCTGTGTTTGGAAAGGCATGGGGAGAAGGAGGCAGTTTTGGTGGAGCCCTGCTAAGCAAACTGAGTCAGGCCAAAAGGGAGAAATGCAGGTAAAGAACCCTCACAGGGTTTATTTTTATTTAACTTTCTCCCTGCTGTGGATTCCAGCTCCTGGCTGGTTTCACCCTCCTCTCCCCATCCTCCACTCTGATGGGATCCAGCTTGGCTCCACTTTTCTGCCCATGCAACCCCATGCCCAAATGCAGGGGAGAGACATGGATACTGGACATGGATTCTCCATGAGTTCCCATGTCCACATCATCAGGCCATGCCAGGACAGCCCTGAGCACCCCTCCTCCCTGGTCCTGTCTCTCCCCTTGTTGCCATGCAGGACTTCACAGGTTTCAGGTCAGTTCCTGCATGCTGGTCACTCCTGGGCAGCTAAATAGCTCCATTAATTGTGCATGTGACTAGAAGATTGATGGATGAGAAAGAACAAGTTTACCCCAGTCCCAATTAGTACTTTATCAAACACAGGACATGCCCCTCAGGATACCACAGTGGGCTGGGGGTATCAGCGAACCTTTTGGACAGCGAGGTAATGGAGTGAGATTATCAATCAATATTTAAACACAGACAAGATCTGAGCTCTTTCTGAATTGCCAGTTGGTCTATTGTGGCAGTGATGTCCCTTGCCTGGATACCTCATTTTTTATCATGCTACATTACTCACAGGGCTTTCGCATTCCCACACCACTTGACCCCTTGACTCTGTTATCTCCGTCTTGGAACAAACAGGAAACATTTTATTCCCACCAGCAAACTGTCATTCACATCAGCAGCTTCTGCTGTAAGTCCTCGACTCTTTTTCTCCATCTTCTTGCCTGCCTCGCTGGCAGATCTGACTTCCCAAGGTGGAAAATACAGGCAGAATAAAACCACTCCCTAAATGCTTCCAGCCCACTTGATCCTTCTTAAAGTGACAGGGCATATTTATGGCTATTTTTTTGTTCCCTCCATCGTGAATGATTTATTTTTTTCCCTCTTCCTGGGTGTCTTTCAATCAGCCATAAAGGAAAATAGAAGTGCCTGGCTGAACAAATTGCCTAGTAATAGTCAGATTGGTCAGAGGTGGTAATTGCAATTAAGATAATACCCAAGTAACCTTCTGCTGCTCTAGTGCCTTTCTCTGCAGCAGAACCATAGTTGGAGATACCAAACTTAACCTGAGCAACAGAGCATGATTTTTAGGACAAGTTTATTTAATATCCAGTGTAATTCTGTAATTCAGCGGTTGCCCTTTGTTAGTAAATAACTGCGAACCTTAAACATGTCACGCAATCCTAGAGGTAGAGTAGATTTAAATCTTTCAATGAGGGCTTTGGAAGGAAGTCATATAACATATTTGGTGATAAAATAGCAGGGACTGAGCTTTGCAAGGGTACAAACAGCAGTGTTGTAAGGTGATGTTGTTATGTTGTTTCAGACGACCCACGAAGTTACCCCTGAAAACAGGTCAGTCATTGAGGAGTGGAGGCAGTTGTTAGGACAAGGATCTGGACAGCAGCACCCAGCTGCTCTGGTCGAGCTTTTGGCTTTTCATGTCTCAGTACATGAAATAAAGCCTGACTGTCCCTCCATTTGTGGTTTTGCTATCAGATGGGACACACCAGGACCTTGGCATAGGCTGTGCAGGGAGAATTTACTTCCTTTTCAGTCACCTGCAACAAAAACCCCTGTGCTGAAGGACCACAGCTCCCTACCCTCAGAGAGGACCTGACCAAGAGGAGCCTTTCAGGGATTCTGTCTGTTTGGAGCTCTTCAACACTCCCCCCCCCATGCCCTTACACAGCCTGTTTCATCTCAAACCCATTGCCCACTCTTTGCTTAGTTTGGGATCAAATTTACCCAGGCCCTCAAGCCCTTTGGAGGAGACACCAAGGTCCTGCCTGGTGGCTGTGATGTCCCTTGTATGTTCTGGCTGGAAACACACGGAGCTGCCCAAGGCAGAAAGGGATGGCTGAGCAGAGCAGGTGGGGAGCAATGTCATGTCCCTCCCTCCACCTGTCAGTGTGACCCACCTCTGCACTCCCCTGTTCACTCAAGGGATGATGACAGTCCGTGTTTGCCCCTCAGGAGCACAAACCTCTTTTCCAGGTATCCATGAGGAGTGGCTGCCAAGGCAAAGAGAACTGCATCAATGCCTGCAGATAAATGACTACATCCATTGTAAGGACTTGGTAAAGCCCCCATTGAAATAAATGGCAAAACTCCCAGAGATTTCAAAGGGATCAGTCCTGAATGTTTGTAATTCTCTCCTAGACTTATCATATATCCTCAACACTGTGTGCAATTTCCATAACAAGAGGTATGGCATTCCCTTACTTCCATGTTTGTTAAGTAACAAAGAGAGATTTCAACGCTTGTAGCCTTCCCAAATTTGTCAGGCACCGAGCAGTTACCCCGTGGCTCCATGTGAGCTGTTCCCAAGCCCAGTGCCTCGTTAGCGTGGCCGGGAACTTGTTCCGATGTTATGAATATGCATCAGGGCTATGGTTGGGGTTTTGTTGGCATCAACAGTGACTTTGTCATTTAATGGTCTGCAGGGCTGTTTTAAACAACATGCACATTTCTCATGTCAGCTTATTTCACTTCACTGGTTATTATTTTATTTACAAATATTCTGGCAATTTTTAAAATTTATTCTGTCCCATGCGCCTCTAACTTTCTCCTGTCTGCTCCACGCTGTTCTCAAGCCAGAGTCTGTGGTTTCCCTTGTTTTGTCATGGGTAGGGATCAAATTTACCCTCCACCAAGCTTTGCTCTGCTTCATTCCCCATTGCAAAATGCTGATCAAACTGGGAGGGGGGACGAGGGAGGGGTATGTGCTCAAATGAGATTTACAGCAGCATGCGGAGCCTTAGGCCTGGGGTTCAATGGTCCAGACAGATAGGCAGGAGTGCCAAGCCCACCGGGAATGCGCCTCAGCTTTCCAGAAGGAGCTCTGAGCCTGTCTCGGAGCTCCAGGATTTATTGTATCTGGTCAGGGAGAACAGGAATTAGCACGGTGCTGCTCCAGCAAGATGTGCTGAAGGAGCTCCTGGGGAGATGCTCCCATGACCCTGGGAGAGATGGCTGCTGAGAAAGCCCAGAGGAGAAAGGATTGATGAATGGAGGGCAGGTGAGGTGTGCAGTGGAGGAGATGCTGGGAGCTCAGTGCCAGCACTCAGGAAGCTGATGGAGGACCCAGCCAAGAGGGCAGAAGTGCCTCTGTTTATGCCTGTGGCAGGGAGAGGAACTTTGCACCAATCATTTGGACAGGCTGAACTGGAGAATGGGGAGAAGAGTCTATAATGCTTCAAATCCACATTCATCCCTCTGCATAAACACCCCTGTCACGTCCAGCACTTCACTGCAGGCTTTGGGGGTGGGAGCACAGATCTTTTCCGGTCCTAGAGTGAGAGCTTTTCCTCCAACCACTCACTAGAGTTGGTGTTTTAGAGTAGAGGAAAGGTGCCTGCCAGGATTTCAAAAATAAGTATTCAAGCCCTGTTCATGTGTCTTGGCATGTTTCCCATCACAACTGCCAAGATGTCCAAACCTGAAGCAAGCATCTTTAATAATTCACTGACGGATGCTTTTAAAAAATATGTGGTTTATATTCATGCCAGCATTGACCCTCCCTCCTCTCTCCCCCATCTCCCCTTCCTCTCCTTTTCTTGCAGGTGGTCTATTTAATTTCAATTTCAAGCTGTTGCCTCCTGCTTTGGTTCAGCAAAATGATGTGTCTTGACCTATTCATTTCATGTTTCCAAAATCTTTTACATTTCCTGCCTCCTTCACTCCCCCCTTCCCTGCTTGAAAAGAAAAAAACAATTCCAACTTGCAAAATAAAGAATTTCCCCTCATCTGTAGAAAATCTGGCCTCACTTATACTTGTAAAAACAGTTGTTTCCCTCATAGGAAATGGATTGCTCAGCACCTGAATTTTGGTTTGGTTTGGTTTTTATCCTGATGAGATTTTGATAAATCTCTGCCTGATTTCAGGAAGAAATGGGTAAACTCCCTGAAGGCTTAAATTGGCCATTTAGCCTCCCAGAGCAGAGAATTTCAGGATGTTGCAGGAATGCAGACCAGCCCGACATGGAGTAAGAGCAGGGTGTGTAATCATCCTGGTGACAAAGCGGGAGGAAGAACTAGGATTCAGCCTCTTGCCTTATGATTTTAGTCCCCTGGGATGTAGTCAGGAATTTTTCTTCCCATAGTTTGGGTGGCTGTGTGTCAGATAAGTTTTTATTGAGGAGAGTTGAGTAGGGGGCTGAACACAGGATCCCAGCCCAAGCGGGAAAGCCAAAATTCTCCTGCCTGGCATGCCTGCATGGCATGGATGTCAAGGAGATGACAGTGAGGAACAGCACTTGCTGTCATTTGGGGAAGCAAAGTACTCTCCTTGGAGGAAAAAACACAGCTGGGAGCAGTGGTCCTCCTCCCACAGGTGGGCAGATGTGGCCTGGCTCCATGTACCTGAATACAGGAGGGGTTTGCCCCTCAGCAGGGATCTCCTGAAGAAAAATATAGTAACATGTCATTATATGATGGAGAGATGATGTCAAATTCTCAGTAACTGACTCTTGTAAACAGGGGTGTATGTGTGGACTGAATTCATGGGATGAACCAGTTTCCTTTCCTGCTTTGGCAGCATCAGCTTCTACTTTGAATTCCTCCAGTCTGAAGATGTTGCCGTTCATGTTTTCCATCTCTTCATCCATGTGGGTGTTTGTGTGTCCACCAGAAAATACAGATTTGAGTTCACCTTTTTAAACACAAACCAGAATTATTTGATATAAAAAAAGGAAATCACTCCCACAGGTTCTCTTTGCCATGTGCCATCTCACCTTCAAGCCCAGCCCCACAAGACTCAGACCCTTTGGCTCCAGACCACACAGCTCTGGCAAACTGCTCTGAGGAGGGGCGGGAGGGGGAGAAACCCCTCTAAAAGCAGGGATAAAGTTGCTGCAGCCTCCCTGGAGTGTGTGGTGGTCACATTAGTTGTGGCTCCAGAGGCTCGGGGCAAGGGAGAGCGTGTGGGAGCTGTTAGGGAGCTTAACTTTTCATTTCCTGTGTGGTTTCACATTGGGCTTGGTCTGCCTGATCAGGTTTAATTGATATACTCAGCAACACTTTATGTACGTGCTGGGCTTCCAGAAATAACTGGTGGTAAGGTAACTGGTGGCAACATCAGCAACAGCTTTTTGGGGTCTCCAGAGACCCTGGCTGGCAGAATAGAGATGTTTTAATGTTTGGTTTCCCTACTTTGAACCCCAACGAATAAAACATGGAAGATAATTTGATTAAAGACCAAATCTCCCTGTTTAGAACAGACTTGTGCTCTGAAATAATAAAATTTGCTGAAAAAGGCTGAAAAAGCAAAGCAAATGCTTCTGTGGGTGCTGAGCCTTATGGAGTACCAGAAAGAGGCTCCTGGCTCATTCTCTTCTCCCCATGCTCCCCCATGTTTTTTGAGGTGCTCAGCTCTGTCATGTTCATCTGCTTCACTACATGACAGGGCTCTAAGAGCCTTGCTCCTGGTTGCCAAATTTTCTCCACCTTTTTAGCCATTCTAATAACAGTGCGAGAAYAGCAGACCAGGGTCARCAAAATTATTTCCCTGAAAAGAAGGGGATAGTTTGTTTTTAGACACATTCCCTGCATGTTTAAAGGGGTTCTTGAGCCAGGGTGCRGAATTGTCACTGAAAGGAGCAGAAAACAGGAGAGGCAAAGCATGAAACARTGTGTGATTCCACTGAGGTAATTTCAGTTTGGGCAAGAGAAGGCTCAAAGATATAACATCTTCTTAGTGCTAAAGACAGAGGAAAGAGATCATGCTCCCGGTCATGAAAGCTTCAACTGCACCTTGGAGTCCCTGTCCTTGGAGGAATGGCTGGACACAGTTTTTTGTACTCTGGTCTTGTTGACAAAGTGGTGATGGATCACAGGTTGGAACTGATGATCTTGGAGGTGCTCTCCAACCTCAGTGATTCTGTGATTCTGTGATTCCAGGTAGGGGAAAGGACTCAGCTGAATTGTGCTGGTGCTTTTCCCAGATAACGTATTCCCCAGGGACAGGGATGATTTTTTTTAATGTAACTGTATCACACTAAAGAAATAGTTTTGAGCATTGGGAAAACAAACCCTAGCTGGTGCTTTATCCACTGAAACTCATTTTTCTTCACGCTTACCAAATAGTGTGAAAGTCTCAGAAATCCCATTAAAATAAAAAGTATGGACATTATTTCTGTAGTGTGACAAGTCGTATGACTCAACATACAGCTCAGTATTTGAGTCATAATATTCAGTATTTCCCCTCAAGTCATCTCTCCTTCCCTCACTTCATCCCAAGAAATCGATCTTTTTGTTCATTAGCCTTAAACAAGGCTGTGGCAGAACCAAGTTCGATAAGATCAAACACATCTGCTCCATGGGTATTTTGCAGATAGCCTGACTTAGTAGACAAAACATTTTAATTAAGGACCATTCACACTGCATTTCCCTCCATCTGCTCAGGAGAAATTCCCATGAATCCTGTAGGACTTTCCTCTGTCAAGCAGAGGGTCCTGCCACAAAACAAGCTTCCGAGAAGTCCTTGCCCAGTATGAGTCAGAGATGAAGGAAATGTTGACTAGACAAGAGCCCAGGTTTTCAAGCCGCAGCTCCGAGTGGGAGTGAGGGAAGCCAAGCGGTGGCAGCAGGAGGGCTGTGCTGTGCTGGGTGTCTGCGAGCCCGGGCTGCCCTGGGGCTCCCCCGGCATTTCCTTCGGGAAAGTCCCTGCAGGGAAGCAGCACATCCCGGGAGGTGCTGGGTGCTGGAAGGATGCAGCTCCGCTCTGTGACATTCCTCGCAGCACGGATCGGTCCCTGGCTGTGCAACCGCAGCCCTCCTTGCAACACATCCCTTGCGCGTTCCCAGCACTGCCCTGGGGAATGTTAGCTCTGGCACGAGGGCTCAAGGCTTTCTGAGCTTTCAGCTGTGCCCAGGCACCCATTCCCAGCCACTGCAAGTTAACAACTGGGGATTCGCTTCTAGAGAAAATGTCTTTTTAGTAAACTTTAAAAGTTAATTCTAAACCCCTTCAGAGCCAATAAACTGAGTTTTACACCATCACATCTTCTGGCTTCAGAGTAGGATTCAAGGAAGGAAAGATTATGAGTATTTGGATGGTGAAGGGTAAGAATACCCTACTCTAATTCATTTATGGAGTTGCTGGCTCACAGTAGAGAGGCCATGGCTACATCTACCCAAAGAAGTGACTAACCAGGGAAACAGCTGAACTGGGACAGAAAATAACTCAGCATTCGCTAAACAATGCCTGCCTGGCAAAAACCCCAAGGCAAGGCTGCCTTGGGACTTGTTACACCATTCTCCTTTCAGTAGCATGCATTCCTTGATGTTCAGACACGATTAAATATCAGATATAAAAGGATCGTGAAGTTGAGTCTGTGTTGATAATTCGGGTTTGGACTACATTTTCAGCACCTTTTGAATTGCACATAGTTTTTCAGATGAATCTGGACAGAGGGAGATCTTTCTAGTGTGCACAGTGAAAAAAAAAAAAGAAATATCAAAGCTTTGAAATCCCAGCTGGTGTTTCCTGCTTCTAAACTGCCCAGTTTTTGTAGAGGAATGGATTTTCTTTCATAAACTCCCAATTGTAGTCAATTGAATGGAATTCTGAGATTTTATTTGGCTGAGTTTCCAAGCTAAGTCAACTACTTCGTTCTGAATAGCTGGAAAACTACTTGGTGTAGCTCAGAATTGCCTTCGAGGTTTTGTCTTACTGCAGAGAATCCTTTTCCCTTCTGTGTAGGAGCAGACAGATGTATTTCTGAGTTAGCAAAAAATAATTTGAAATTTAGGCATAGCAAAGAAAAAGTCTGTAAAGCAATGACACCTCCAAGGAGGTTTTTGCTGCCAAATGCTGTTGTTTGGAAAATCTTCTAACTTTTCAGGAAAAGATCCACTAGGACATCTTTCAATAGGAATGATTTTGTGCTATAGAAATATTGTAAAGGAGTGCATGGTGTGGAGAAATAATTACAGGTGTCTTAAAATAAATCTATATTTCAGTGTTAGAGTCCACAGTGGTCTAAGTTTATTCAGATTTATATTCTTGTGAAATTTCCTCTGACTCCAATTTTTTTGCATACTACTCTTAAAAAGGGAATATATTGTCCTTCCATTCCTTCCCCCATCCATCAATCTAATCTAATTTAATCTAATCCAGCCTAAACTAAAATAATGAAGACAGACAACCCTTCAGAGCCAAATACAATTAATTCATCCACAGTTAAAATGAAATGCCTTTTTTTCATTTGGAATTTCCTGTTGAGTTGGATGAGCCCTAAATTATTGCCATAACTTTAGTAGAAGCAGGTTATCATCCAATCCAATATACAGCACAAATAACTGGGTGCAAATAAAAAACATGGTGCTACTTATTCCAAATTAATCAATGAAAATTTAAAATAATGGAAAATTTAATGCCAGCATACAATCTCTTGTACATGGAAGAAATATCTTTTTCTGTGCAAGACCTCATCTGGTGCCTACAGGACTTGGGGCTCAAAGTGCTGTAACAGACGGAGGAAGGTGCAGGTCCCAGGGTCTGTATTGCTTGGGCAGAAGAGGTTTAATATTCTGTGCAGAAGCTGTTTCTTTCAGAAAATAATTTCCAGGTTATCTCACGTCATTTTGGAAAAGGTTTAAACTAAAAGTTTAAGTGAAAAGTTTACGCTGAAGTACAGAACACCTGTGCCCAGCCCCTGGGCTGTGGTGTTGCTTCAGGTGCGCAGGTGTAAATCCACAGGTGCGATGCAAAAACCTAAGCTGGAAAGGCAACCCAGGCCCTGCTTCACTGAGACCAGGCAATCCTCAAGGGGAACAGCAGTTTTATTTGCAGCTTGCGGGAGATCTGGCTGCAAATATCTGCTTTGAAGAATCAGCACTGAGGAATAACACGGACAAGGGTGATTCTTTGAAAGTGGTGGTGTAATGTCCTCCCTGAGGTGAGGGACACCTGGGGGGTTAATCTCTCCTTCCCAGTAAGATAAGCAGTGTTAAATGGTGGGTGCTTTGTCCTCATTGAAAGTAACAATTAGATCTTGTCTTGATAAATCCCATAACGAATTTAGGGACATGCAACTCAGTCATTCCTGGATCCTGGATTTGCCTGGTTCAGCACAGGGCACAGCTTGCAAAGTGCTCCTCAGAGTGCAGGAAATAGTGCCCTGAGCCCCCATCCTTCAGTGAGGTGGGAACAGCGATTCAATATCATGGCAGTAGGCAAAGTTATGCAGAACCCCACAGGAGAGCCACAGAAAGGATGTGATTGTGCTGTTTCCCTTGGGAATGTCTGTGACTGTAACCTCTGGAACCTGAATTAGTGTCAGGGGAGCTGGGAGCTCTAATGAGACTTCCCCTGCTCTCCAGAGCCTTCGATGTATGGGGCTGTCACTGAGAGGGCACCCGCAGACTCAGCATCTGGAAAAGTGTCCATCTGAACAGGTGTCCCCCGCAAAGCCAAGCCTAAAGCCTTATCTCTGCAGAGGGGCTCAAGGAAGGGTCCCAGCCTGGCTTTGGCAGCCCCTTGGCAGCAGGTCTGAGTGCCCAGGCATGGCAGGAGAGCCCTGGGCCCTCCTGATGAGCCCAGACCCAAAGCTCTGCAGCACCTCACCAGCAATTCCTGCCCTTTGTGGGGGTTCTCTGTGGGTGATGTGACATTGCTGCTGCTCCTTGTGACATCACTGCAGCTCCATGTGACATCGCTTCTGCTGCTCTGTGTGACATCACTGGAGCTCTGTGTGACATCACAGCTGCTCTGTGTGACACCACTGCTGCTGCTC
>PYHW01009736.1:236808-252030 GCA_013186435.1 Turdus rufiventris | reverse complement strand
ACCTGGCTCCTCTCAGCACCTTTCTCTCCAGATCAGCTTCCCTAATGAATGCTAGTTTCACTGGGTTGGAATCGAACCACTTTAGACCATATTTCCTCAGCCATAAAATGTTATCTGGGGTTTTACTCATCCTAAGTAATGTATTCACATTAGCTAATTAATTAATCTTGTTAAGTAACATATTAATTTCCTTTAATTTCCTATCCCTACTTGAAAGGTAGCATTTCCTGAAACCAGTGTGGTGGTATAGGAAAGGATTTGTAGATTTGGGCTTTCAAAATTTTGTAGTTTGGAGGCTCAACTCTGTGTTATGCAGCAAAACACACCCACGAGTATGTGCGTGGCCACACATGGAGACAGAGTCTTGCCTTCACAAGCATCATTTCTGTCAACAAAAACAAGCATTATGGCCCAAAAAGGAATTCTAATGTAAGCAAGTGGCCCAGGAGGTTCCCTCCTATTTCCAAAGATGCTTAAGGCCATCTGCAAAGGAGGATTGAGGTGCCTCAAAGGAATTTCCATATCTAAATCCACTCCAGGTCTTTGACATCAGGCAGGACCCGAGTGAAGCATAATCTTCACCATACTCTGTCTTCTCACAGGGGTGATCCTAGATGTGCCCCAAATCAGTCATCACCTACTGCTGTCATTCCTCTGGTGTGGTGTGACAGCTCTCTGGGCAAGGTACGGGCATGAGCACCTCATCACTCCCCTCTTCTCAGGACGCTGCTCTTCCAGAAGAGTAGGAGTTGCAGTTGAGGGTCAGCCAGAGACATTTGGACTTTTATATGATTTTTGCATGAAATGTTCTACCTTGGTGCTGTTCTGGCTCTTCCTCCCCAGCAAGCCCATGCAACCTCCTAAGACCTAATTATGTCCCTTCATCCTTCTCATTTGTCCAGTGCTGAAAGGGATGACAGGGCTGATATTCCTTCACTCAGCTTCTCAGGAACTTGATTTTTTTTTCTCATTTTCTTCTTTTAAAGATTTCTCAGCAGTTCTCATCAGGTGTTTATATTTAAAGGTCAGCAAACTTAAATAAGTTAGCAAGAGCATTCCTCACTCCAAGGAGACTGGAAGAGAGCAATGCTTCTGCTCATCTTCACTCTGATGCCTTTTAATTGTCCTCAGTTTAAAAATGCTGATTAAAAAAAATGAAGAAAATAAAGAAACAAGCAAGAATTGTAGGTATTTTTTCTAAATAAATGGCACAAATTCACAAATCAAACCCAAACACTGGGGGTTTTTTTGCTGAGAGCTGTCTGGGTTGTCAGTTAGGGAAATTAGCCTGTCTATCACAGACCTTTAATTTCCCATCACTTTCCCTGAAGCGTGTGGGCTTTTAGAGAAATTTCTTAATTTTTTCCATCATTATTGTTTCTTTTTCACTTCCTCCAGTTCTTAAGTAGAAAAATCCCAGAGGATTTAAATGTCTAAACCAGAAACTTTGGAGCTCTTCTGTTTCTTGCATGAGCTCCCAAGGAAGTGCCAGGGAGCAGACAGTGAGGGATGAGCCGAGGTTTGGGGAAGGGAAGGATGAGGGGCCATGACTAGCCTGGCATTGATGCCCTCATGGAACCAGGGGTTTTTGGGAAGGTGTTACAGGGTGTTTGTGCAACACGCTGTGCCTGTATTTGCTCTGTCTGGGGGATCTGGAGGTCCCAGCTCCTGTGGACACCTCTGTTTGTGTCTCCTGGTGCTCCCAGGAGCTGTGTTTGTGATGGGCTCTGTTTGTGCAGGGCTGTGTGTGTGCTGTCCCCTGCACTCACTGTCCCCAGCCAACCACCCCATGGCTGCACCTCCCTCCCCCTCCCTTTGTGATTTCCCCTGAATGCCTCCATTTGATGTTGTGGCTCCCCTGCAAATCCTTTCAGTTTCTAAATATAAGAAAATGGCAGAGTGGAGAAGAAAGCTGGAAGAGCTGGGGATGCCTCAGGGATGGCTCTTCCTGGCCCCAAAGATTGCTGTGCTATCGTGTTGCACTAAATCATAGCAGTGTTTAGCAAATTGCATTAATTAAAGTAGCACATCTGGCCTCTTTATCAGGGCCTTTGCAGTCCTGGTTTTGATCCTGTAGTGACAGACTCTGACAGTATCAGCATCTCTGGGTAAACACTCATTACATGAGGGGAAAGCTCCCTTCATTCTGGAAAACCGGGTCCAACGGAAGCACGGAAACCTCACTGAAGAGCCTTCAGTAACCTCTGGAAAGGAAAAACCACTCATTAGTAAAGTTCAGTCAACTCTGATAGCAGCAACTATCCTGCCCCTTTCTGGGATTTCCCCTCTTCCAAATTAAATATTTCCCTCTCACGTTGTAAGTTTGTGCTCAAACAGTAACTCAGTCAAGTGATCAGCTCAAAATTAAGTTCTGCTCATCTGCGACTCCCCTTCCTTCTCCCCTGCAAGCACCCCACAGCCTGTACTGCAGCCTCCTTCTTGAAGAGAGAAGCTCTCAAACGAATAATTTGCTTAATTTTAGCTAACACTGGCAGCCTCCTAGAGTCAAGGAAGGGAGGTGAAACTCTCCAATAAAGAATTAATACACTACAAAAAGACACAAATTTCAGCTCTGAAACTGCCCAGTTCCTTGGGGGGGAAAAAGGCAAACTTTCATTCTAGAACTTGATCCGTGCATGCCCAAATCACTGGATTCTCACTCCATTGTTTCATCCCAGGTATTTTTAAGAATACATCACCTTAGTAGCACAGGTAAAGGATACTTTGCCCCTACGTCAGGCATTATTCTTAAAATAATAGGCCATGAATGAGGCAAATTACCTAATGGAGCAAATTATCTTAACAGGTAATGATATTTAGGTAGTTTTCCTATAACCAGAAACTTTATCTTTTTTTTTTTTATTATTTTAGTGACATTTATATCCCACTGCATTGGGCATGGCATTAAAGGCCTCATCAGTCAAACTTGGAAGGAGAGGTAGGGGACAAGAGGGAAATGAAATAGCAACACTCATCTCAATACACAATGTCAAAGCTGATTCTTGTGCTCCTGTTTTAGGCTAATAAGGGACTGAAGGAGTGGACAAAGTCACATGAACATTTCTGGGTGACAATTAGATTAACATTTTTAACTTCCTAGTTAGAGTTGTATGTATTTTGGAGCCCTTCAGAGGACAGCTTCTGAAAGCCTGCAATTTGTGTGCTAATAGAGTCAGCCCTTCTCTGAGCTCTGCTGAACCCCCTCCATCCCCCACTCCACAATAACAGTGGACAACTGACCTATTTGTGCTATTTGTGATGGCTTGGAAATTGTAGATAATGACATGGTGCCTAAAACGATTGCTCCACCCATCTAATCCTACACTGCCAAGGCAGTTCTTCCTTTGGGATGGATGCCAGTGTGCTCCATGGAGTCTTTTTTGGGAAGGTGCTGCCAACTGCCAGACTGGGCTCTGTTTGGCCTGACAATTGGGAATCAGAGTCCTGAGCCAAGGCAGACACACTGGAATGGTTGCTTGTTTAGGAGTGCACCACCTTAACAGTGCAAGTGATGCTTTGCACCTCACAGCAAAAACTATTTTTAAAATAACTGTAAATAGGGTTGTAGATAGAGCCAAAACAGCTCCTGAGGTGCAAACAAAGCTGAGTCACCCCTTGCTTGCCAAGATCCTCCAGATATAGATGAAATGTCAGGATAGACCTCACTCCTCCAAGAAACCCTTGGCCTGATCCCACCTTGTAGGATGCTACCTGTCACCTCAGTATCCTCCCAGATCTGTGACATTTGTGGAGGGACTACAAAGTCATGGGTACAGCAAAAGTTGTTGCCTCACTAAATTAACCCAGCACTTGGCATTGCCCTTTCAAGAGCCTGATGCCAGGTCAGAGCAGACTCAGCACAGGAGAGGAGGGTGCTCAGCCTGGTCCCCATGAACAGCATCCCAGATCTCACATCCCCACGAACATGAGCACTTTGTTTCCTAAACACCAGGAATGGACAGATGCTCAGCTCCCAGCATGACAGGTCCTCACTGTCTGCAACAGAATGAGACGATTCACACCACGACCAGGAAACCCTTCGCTAAATAACTGAGCGGCGAGGGAGGAGGGAAGGGTAAACTTAAACACAGGAGCTTAAGAAAGACTCCACTTGTACATTCAGTCACAGCCAAGCCCCCCTTGGAGGCACAGGCAGAGGGGTACAGTCGCACAGGGCTGCAGCAGATTTGCAGTTGTATGGGCTGAGTGTTTGCTTGCCTCGCTGTACAATTGCTGTTACTGATATCATTACACTGCTCTGCTTGGCACATCCGTTCCCTTGGCAGCTCTGGCTGAGGCGCTGGGCTTTCCAGCCTTTGGGAAGCTGTGCAGCACTTCTCCTGGAGCACACACTCTGCAGCTAAACGAGTCATTATCTGGGAGCTTTTATCAGCCATCAGTCATTTGAGCTGAATTTGCCACTGTATTTATAGCAAACCCTGGAGCTCCTCTGAAACATCAATGAACATTGGCATTTCATGTGGGGAAAGCCTTGTTGATCTGAACAGAAACTTTTTGTCTCCTACAACTGCTCTCACCTCGCAGTGTTTAAATGAATGAGCACTTAGGAGCTGGTGAAGGAGCCCCAGCAGAGCTATGGGAGGAAACAGAGGGAACAGCTCAACATCTGCCAGGTGTGGAATGTGTTATTTACGTTCCCTTGGGGAAAAAAACAAAAAACAAAAAAAGAAAAAAAAATCAAAAACAACAACAAACAAACAAACAAACAAAACCCCACAAAAAAACAAACAAACAACAACAACAACAAAAAAAACAACACAAAACAAAGCAAAAAAACCCCAAGGAATCTGCAATCAGGGGGTAGTAACACAACCATCCATGGAGTTTGGCAGGACTGCCTGCAGTCTTTACAAACAAATTCTTTTTTGTGCTTCCATGATCCTGCAGTGCCCTTGGCTGCTGTCACAGCAGGTGCTGGAGGGCAGGTTTTACCTGCAGGCAGGCAGCTTTGCCATGAGGACCCTGGCACACCTCTGTGGTGAAAGCTGAGAGAGCTCAGACCTTGCATCTGGTGTGGTCAAACCTCAGGCAGCTGCTGGTCCAGGGGGAGGAGGTGGGCTGAGGACAGGTTTGGTGGTCTCCCAAATCTTGTTCAGCCACCTATACAACACAACTCCAAAACAGAAGTTGCAGAACTGAACATTTTTCTGCGCCACCAAGCAGGTAAATGCAACATCAAGAACAGTCATTTTATTCACATAGAATCATAATAATTTAGGTTGGAAAAGCCCCCTAAGTTCAAGTCCAACCATTAACCCAGCACTGCCTGCCATGTTCACCACTAACCCATGTCCCCAGCTGCCACATCTACATTGCTTTTAAACGTCTCCAAGCTATGCTAACTCCACCACTGCCCTGAGCAGCCTGTGTTAATGCTTGACAGCCTTTACAGTGAAGAAATTTTCCTGGTAAGATTTTCAGTCTACACTTCCCTATCGCAACCTGAGGTTATTCGCTCTTGTCCTGTCACTTGTTACTTGGTAGAAAAGACAAACTCCCACCTGGCCACAGCCTCAGGAAGCTGTGGAGAATGAAAGATCTCCATGAGTAGTTCCTTCTGAAAATGCTAGCTTATGCCCTTCATTAAGACTTAATTTCATGTTCATTCTCTCATCAGAATGAGTAGATTTCCTAGCCAGAACAACACAGGTAGCTGAGGACCTCCTATGTTGATACTGCCCTCTCCTTGTCCAACACTTGGAGACAGAAGGAAGGGAGCAGCAGCAGTAACTGGGTCCATATTATCCAGCCCCAAATCCAAACTGCGAATTTCCACACCAGAGTCTATCCTACGCTGTTTCTCAGTTTCCAAGATATGACTGGGACTGATGCTGATGATAGAAGGATTCACAGCCTGGATGACCAGTACATGCTCATGACTGCAGAGCTCACATCCAGAGTTTTATCAGCTGGTAAGACTCATAGAACAAGGATCATAAAGTTATTTCAACTTTTAATGTAGTAATATGTAGTTGATTATAATTTCACTTCCAGAATGATGAAGATTTTGTTTGCACACAACAGAACATATCAGTTCACTTGGTCACTTGTTCCAATAGTTAATTCTCCTCATCCTTAAACGTGTATGCCTTATTTCTCTTTTGAAAGCTCTAATTTTAATTAGAAGGCATTTCCTCTTGTTACTAAATTGAAGAGTCCTCTTGTCTTTGATGTGGTACCACATTTCTTCTGCTAAACTAAACATAAAGATTTTCAAATCTCTCACAATAAAGTATCTGAGATTTCCAATGATTTGTGTATCCACTGTCAATACATAGATCTAAAGACCACCAACAGAGAGGGCAGCACATGGAGTTAGGGCTGGACTGTAGTGGAAAGAGATGGATCTAAAAGCAGAAAGACAAAGAGACCAATAGATAAATCAATTAATTGACAAAGTCCCCCTCTCCAGGAGTCCTTCATGTTAATGGGCACCTTTTCTTACCTGAAAATTGTGAGCTGGTTCACATAATCCATCACTCCAGTGATGATGACATTTGCGGCCTTAATTTCCCCTGGAAATCACTTTCGCTCATTGATCACATGGGAAGAAGCCTCCCTTTCCCCTCCCCAGATCCCTAACACCATTATTATTATTATTATTATTATTATTATTATTATTACTATTACTATTACTATTATTATATTTAACAGTCACTTCTTCCCATCCTTCACCAAAAGCACTCCATATCCAACACACCAACATATCCAATTTCACATTACCAACTTTCCAACTGCCAACTGGCAGGAGCAAAAACAACTTTTTATTTTTCTTTTTTCTTTTGGTCTCCAGTCACCTCTGGCCCCTGTCCAGTGATGTCTTCATTTATTGTAATGAATTTGTGTCATTAATATGTTGGATTTGCACAGCAATTGCGAAGCAGTACATTAGTACAAAAGCTATTGCTCTGGATGCCAGCGTTTTATTGCCACAGGTGATTTACAGGCTGATAAGCAACTTTGCAGTGTCCTTGAGGCTGGGAGAAGGACAGGTAATGTGGCAGAGTGGGGCAGGCACAGCACAGTGGCTGTCCGAACTCATTGTGAGGTTTCCCAGGACTGGCACAGCTGGGGCTGGTTGGACCAGTCCATCTTTTCTCTGTAAAAGGTCTTTGCCTTGGTGTGAGTGCTTAGCAATCCCAGAGAAATGCTGAAGACAAAGCCTGCGTAAAAATCTCAGGCACTTGGAAAGGAGATTAAATGCCATTACAATACTGTAGGTTTGGGAGCTTCTGTTTGAGTAGCTCATAATACAGCCATGTCATCACTTCATTGCAGAGATATGATAAAGACAGGCATTACATGGTGTTAACACTTAACTGCCATAACTTCACTTTCAAAGGACTTTGCAGGCCAAGTCACAGTGAATTGTTTCTTTCTGTGCATTTAATCCTTGGCTCACATGCTAGAGAGCAAAGCTGTTTGCAGAAAAGATAGAGTACTAAGCAGACTTGTCTGTCTGTCAGCTCCAGTGGGTAATCCCTTAAAATACCACCTTAACAATAATATTTAAAAGGAAAGCATAAACGAAACATCACAAACAACATTATCTGACTGTCAAAAAGAAACATGGAGCATCCCCCTCCCAGGACCAATCCTGTGCCCAAATGAGTCTGTTGTGAGCTCCTGGACAGGATGCTCTGGGCAGTTTTAGTGAGGCATAATCGGGCAGGAGGGTGAGACACACTCAAGAGACTTGGGCAGGGGCAGGGCATCAGTTCAGATCCACCTTTGGCACCAGCAAACTCTGCCTGGCAGGGAGGGAGCTGGCCATGATGTTCAATACCCTGGTATAACTCTCCAGAGCTCATCCCAGCACAGAGAGGATCAAGAGTCTGAATTTGAACTGTTAGTCAGTTTCCCAGGAAATATTTTCCCTGTGGTACTCCCTGCTATGAGCTACGACCAAACCACTATGAAACAAATCATATGGTCCTTCAGAGGAGGAACTGGAGCAGCCAAGAGTAAAAGAAAGATGATTCATCCACCCCTTTGGTGCTGGATGCTCCTGCTTTGGACCATGAATCAAAGTTTCTTCTCTGGGGAGGAAGGAGGAAAATTCCCTGTAGACGGAGCAGGGGAGGGAGGATATTATTGCTGTAACCATTGAGGCCTGCCTCTCCTTCCTCTGCTTCCCTGGAGCAGCTGCTGCAGGGCATGGCTGGGATGAGCTATTGATCTGAGGAAGCCCTGTCCTCTCCCATCTGGCCACCTGTAAGGCAGGAGGGATGATCTCTTCATATTTCACAAGCCTTGAGAAAATGGAGTGGGTAGTCCAGGAACCTCCAGACTGTCAGTCCCCATTTTAATTAGGACTGTCAGCTTGCCTTGCATTTTAGGGAATTAATTATGCTGCTTCATAGCTGCATTCTGTTAACACCAGCTCCTGCTGATGGGCTGGGGTGTGGGTTTCCCAGTTCTCTGCCACTTCTGTTTGTTTGTGCTTGCAGTCAAGACTCACTTGGAAGGGTCTAGGGGGTGCCCAGGAGAATAATCAACAACGTTATCTGAAAGCTGTATCAAATAGATTTGGGCCAGAAATGGACTTGGCTGCTAAAAACCTATTAGCAGCATCTCAGATTTCCTGTGTACCAGCAAGTTACGGGGCAAGCACTTTAACACTGCCCACAGCTTGTGGTTAATTACTGTTTGTAGAGTTACCGCCTGCAGTTCTGCTTGACAAAGTGCCCATAAAGACAAAAATGAAATACTTGCCCATTTTGGATGGATGCCACCTGGTCCCCTGGCCCTTCCTCCCCCACTGGGTGACAAAAGACTTGCCAAGATAGAGCGGATTTGTTGCAGGGTAAGACTTTGTGCTGGGTGGAAGCAGCCATGCTGAGGGAGACTCCGATCCCACTGTGACCCGTAACTCCACATGCACTGTCCGTGTCCCTTCCTGCACTCTGGGACAGCTGATGGTAAGGGCAGTGACACAGTACACCTGGATCTACCTGCTGAGAGACATTCAGAGTCAGTGCAGCAGGAAACACATCTCTTCTAGCCCTGAATATTTCCCCTCTTTAGGTCTGTGGTGCACCATCCGTCTCAGAATGGTAGATATGGTTGGGAAGCACACACCAAGGTAGGAAACTAGCACGGCATGAGCTGGTGGGGACTGGAGGTGAGATGGGCTATGCAGGGAGCTGGGTGTTCTTCAGCCTGTGGCTGGAGGGGGGATATGAGCAGTGCATGAAGCTCAATAGCTGCTTGCTGATTGCTCTGATGACAAAATCTGTAGGGAACCTCAAATAACTTGCTCCAAGGCTGGGTTCAGAGCAGAAGAAAGGGAAAAATCAACAGGGAAGAAGGGAAGTAGTAGGAAAAGCAGGAGGAAGAAAGAGGCTGGTGGCAGATATCTCTTGTCTCTCTGTGTTTATATGAATTCCCATTTTTTTTCTGGGACGCTGCAGGGTGGCCATGAGGGTGGGAAACATGATTTTGGTGAAGGTGGACAGACTAATTTCTATGTACTCATCCCTCAGACTGTACTCAGGTCTGCAATGGCACACTCCCAGGATCCTAGTCATGACTGGGAAAATCTAAAAGGCTCCAGCACAGTAATGTGCAAGGAAAAGCTGGAAATGGGTGTAAAGGAGCAGCTAGCCCCAGTATTTTCCCCCAGCCCACCACTGCAGTCCCAGTTAATGGGACAGGTAATGGTTTGAGGGCCATGACCTGAGCTGGTATCCACTGGTGACCTCTCCCAGGGGTTGTGACTTGAAGGCTGAGAGTGACTAATGCAGAATACATCTTGTTAATAGCAGAATTGAACAATCAATGTAATGAAAGGCATGCTCTGCATTAATGAGGTTGAGGCAGCAGGGGGTGAACTTTCCCTTCTCCCAGGATGGGCAAAAGTGGAGAAATCTAGAAGAATTTGTCATTCCCTCCAGAAAATGGGGCCATACCCAGGCCAGGCACCTAGTGGCCTCTGGCCCACATATTTGGGTTTGTCATACCCCATAAATTCCTGTTTTCTTTTCTTTAAACATCAGGAGGCATGAAGGGTATGGAGTTATGCCTGTACCTTCCCTGGCTGATGTTAGTAGTGTAGAGACCTCAGACCACCTTCCAGGATTTGAAGGGACCTACAAGGAAGCTGGAAGGGGACTATAGTGACAGGACAAGGAGTAATGGGCTCACACTGAGAGAGGGGAAATTCAGGATATATCTATCTGGGCACCTGTGAGGGTCGGCAGGCCCTGGCACAGGGTGCCCAGAGCAGCTGTGGCTGCCCCTGGATTCCTGGCAGTGCCCAAGGCCAGGCTGGACACTGGGGCTTGGAGCAGCCTGGGACAGTGGGAGGTGTCCCTGCCATGGCAGGAGTGGAACTGAAAGGGCTTTATGGTCTCTTCCAACCCAAACCATCCTTTGATTCCATGGCTCTATGCTATTGTGAAAAGTCTTCATGTGAAAAAACATGCAGAAGAAAGATGCTAAAGTAACTCAAATTTTTCCTGCCTCTGTAATGAATTTTAAATTCTGGCATTGTGACTCAGACACAGCTAAAATTAGACCATGACTCTGCAAGTCACTTAATTTTTGCTTCAGGAGGATTCTATGAATTAGTCAAAGCTCCCATGCTATAGCACAAAGATGCATCTCCAACAGCTCTCCAGTACCAGCTGTGGAGCCCCATGCCTTGCTGGAATATGGCCTTACTATGATAATATTCCCTTCCTAAGGATGCCAGCTCCATTCCTTGATGTCCAGAAGGACCCTGGGCTTTGGGTGGAATTTGAAATGCAAGAACATGTGCATATTTGGAAAAAATAAAATTTAAAAATTATTCCTCTATTTCTTAACAAAGAGGGTTTATTCTAGGTTGTTGGGGAAAGTAACAATTAAACTGCCAGGCACTGCTAAGATTCTGTCATCAACTATTTAAAAACATCTTCCAGAAGTAAAGTGACTGTGCTTTAACTTTTTTGGGAAAAGGAATTATGAGGAAGCAGCTGAGATGTTCCTGGGAGCTTTGTCAGCATCTACCCCATCCTTTGGGGTTGTCACCCACCTGAACAGAGCACACCTGCATTTTGTCTCTTTACCTCTGTCCAGTCTGCCGACCAGGAGGGAAAGTGGGTGAAAAACCTGCTGTGAGCTTTGTGTCCAAAGATGTGCAATGGAGCACCAAAGAGCCCCAGGTGTGAATGTTTTGCTGCACGGTTTTCCCCAGCAAGCAGGAGGTGGAGGATGAGCACCCACAGGGTGACAGGCAGCTGCCAGCCTGAATGTCACAGGGAATGAAAGTCTCCAGCAGCCTGCAGAAGCCTGCCTGTAACACATCCCTGGTGGACTTGTGCCAGGGCTTTCGGCTGAGGTTCTTCTGTTGTCATTATAGATGAAGAAGTCAAAACCTGGGGGAGGCCTTGGGAAGGGGAGTGAGCTCTGAAACCTGCACAGCCATCACTGCTGAAACAGGAAACATCCCATCAGCATTTCAGTATTTATTTCTCTTTAACCTCCCAGCCCTGCTCACCTCCCTGTGCTGGAGGGGCAATTAAGCCAGGTTCCCATAGGAGCAAGGGGAGAGGGGGAGGAGAGGGGCACTGGAAGCCGAAAGCTTCCCCTCCCTGTGTCATTAGTATAAATTGTGTTTGTGCAAGTTATATTTTATGGCAGGCGTGTCAATTAGTGTGTGAAATTTAATAACCCAATTGAGCTTCCCTCCCTCAAAGCTAAATTGAAATCTGTTGCCTGTTTGGGAGAGGAACGGGGCTGTCAAGGATTGGAGGCTGAGCTGGTGGGTTGGGTAAGGGCGTTTTTCTTGTAGATTAAAAAAGAAAGAGAATGTTTTTGTCATAAACTTTGTTTGAAGAGGGCAGCTGATTTGATATTTTGATTTCTTTTTCAAAGGTGATGAACTTTTTGTAAGAAAATGCTTGGGAGAAAGAAAGGGAAAATGTTTATTTGATTACATTTGGTTTTGCTTCTAGTGGGGGGGTAGATTTTACTGCTAACGACTGCAACAATGAGGGTAGCTCTGAAGCAATCCCAGCTGCCAGCACCTGGATCTTTGCCATGAGGAGAAGGAAGATAGATGCACCTCACCAGTACCCCATCCCATGGTAAAGCAAGGGGTGTGATGGATGCCCAAATCCCACCAGAGCACAAGCTCCAAATCTGAAACTTGCAGAGTTTAGGGCAGTAAGACCAATGCTGAAAGCACAAAGTGATCAGACTCTGCCTATAAAAGAGGCTGAAAAAACTCCTGAGTTTGGAGATCAAATGTAACTTATTGGCTTGTTTAACTTGTTTCAGGCTTAGGATGGATTGTAGTGACAACTGGCTTTAACATGGTTGGTGTTATCAGCTGGTCCTACCCTGAATGTGCTCTTTACCTCCATCATTGTGATAAAAATGTGTTCAATACAACCATGAAAATCAGTGCTTTCACCTAAAGGCAAAAGTCCAGGAGCTGAAGACTGGAGGAAAACAGCAAAATTACTACACTTGCATGAGCTCATCTCAGAGTTTTGTCCTCACTCTAGTTATTCCACCAAGTCCTGCTTCAAATAGGCAGAAAGCTGGAATCAGCAAAGGAATGTTTATAAAATTGCTTTCATGGACACTGCACGTGTGGTGATATGTTTGTAAATCAGGTCATGCCATTCCCTGAAATATATGGGCAATGTTCAGGATATTTAATGAAATAAAGATGTAATTAGCCTCACCTTTTTAATGCTTTGGGAAACAGCATTACCCTGGTTTGAAGGGGACTCTTAAATAAGATTGAGTTACTGCACTGAATAACCCACTACAAAGATACAATCTGAGAAGGGAACCTGACCCTGCCAGGATTTCCTCTGTGCTGTGTTTGCATTGTATCAGCATCTAATCTGGACCACATATCTACATTTCCCTGAGTCCCCAGAAAAGCAACCTGAGTGTTCATTGGATGCTAAAAAAGAAGAAATTTGCTCCAGGAAGGAAATTTTAAGGCAATAATCTGCAGGGTCCAGTGCATGTTTTTAAAGTGTCGGAAATATTAGAGGTCTCTCACGTCTCCCAAAAACCTTAAGAAGAAGGACAAAATGCTGCACAGCAAAGGCCTTTGGGAAGGAATGCAATGGGAAAGGAGATTAAACATGAGATTTGGAATGTCAATGACCTGTACACATTTTTCAGTGAACAGCAAAATACCACGAAAACTTCAGTGGCCTCCATGCAGTCAGCAACCACTGCTGCCCAACAGATCCTGAGACACCAAATCCACTGGGATCTTTTAACTGCCCAGCTACTTAGTCCAGTTCCTTATCTTTTGACCAACAAGGCTTGATTTCCAGAGGAAGGGCATTAAATATTCTAACAGGATACTGTGGAGGCTGGTGAGAATTTAGTGGGAGATGCAGAAGAGATCCCATAGCCTGAGGTCACATCCCCAGCTGGGTGCGGGCTATAAACTACACAAATTCATTTTATGACACCCAAAATCAGCAAAAATGTTATGCAGCACAGCAATTAGATGCAATAACTCATTGCATTGTCTACTTCCCAAACCTTCCACCTTTCCACAAATAAATCCTAATATTAAAGAGCTGAAAAGCATGAATTTGGAACATAATGAAAGACAATTTGTGTTTTGTAGGCACAGGGAGGGCAGATCTTTAATGCTTTCACTGGACAACCCTAAGTTCGACCTTATTCCAAGATGCTTTGATCACCATTACCTGATGATCCAAACAGGCATGAGGACCTGGAGGACTTGGAGACCTCCATTTAGAAGTCACAATTTTTTTAGAGCACCTTCAGGCTCCTGGCTGCAGAAATACAATCAAGCACTGTGGGACCAGAGTAGTCTACTGTGCAGAGAAGTATGTTGGCAAAAAATACTGCTTTTAAAAGAAATGTTCAGTCCTTTTCCAAGAGAGAAGGAAGCCTGAGATTTTTTCAGACAAAAATAAAAGCATCGTAATTTTGTAGTATTTGAAAATAACTCCTTGGAGTCAAGGAAAATTACAATAAAAATGAGAAATATTGGCAATGGAAAGAGGTGAGGAAGGCTGCATGAGACTCTCTGGGTCTGGGTCCAAGGGAAGGAGAGGCTGATGCACAACCTTGGGGAAGCTGCAGTTACTTGTCAGAAAATGAGGGCAGTTGTGAATTTTTAGGGTGTTTCACTGAGAGTTCTCCAGTTTGGAGAAGCACTGAACTTCCCTTGAGCACCTGGCCCAAGATGAAAGCATCTCTCTTGCACCTGCAAAGTACAATATCCTGAGAAGCACCATGTCCTTCTCCCCTTCTCCTCTCCATCCCACTGAATAGCTGTGTTCTCAGATTGCCTGACATGCCAGTTATGACAAAAATAACCTGCCTTGGCACTGACACCTGAAATTCACTTAAGGTTCATTTCCATTGTTAATGACCAGATCAATAAAATTGAAGCTGCAAGAAGAGCTGTTCCCATTCATCCTCCTGCCACCCCTCCCTTCCTCAGCCATGCTTTTCACACTCCATTTCTTTCCAAGGGTATTGCCCTCGGTCCTGGAAGGAGACTTTCCCTCTGCTGGGACAGCACATTTCATTCTGACATATTTCTCCCAAGCCCTGAAAGCTGAGTGATAAAGCTGGGGAGTAGAATCACCCAAAGCCTCCCTCTAATCAGCTTTGGCCTTCCTGAACTCTGCCACTACAACGAGGTGATCACACAGCCAGACAAGGCTGAATCACATCATTTTCCCATCAGTAAATGAAATCTATCACCCCTACGACAGACCTGTTATTGCTGCAAGCCACTTCAACCTACCCAGTTTAAAACTCCTTGTAAAAGCTAAAAAGGATGTGGATAGATTTTATGGTAAATTAACATTTAACGTATTCTTTCCCTCCTTTTATTAAGATCACATGCACAGCTGACACTTCCAATAATGTTCCTGCTCCTCACCAACTGCAAGGACAGTACTGGGAGGAGGGCTGGCAGTTCCCCCATGACAGTGGAAAGGATTTAGCATCATATGGAGAGATTAATTGCCCTCTCCTTTTGTTCACCTGCCTTGATTGACTTCACAGGGAACCCAGGAAAGCTTGTATTAGTTCTATGACATGAGCCCTATCCCAAGGATAAGTCCCTGCTCCTCAGAAGGCAAAAGCATCCAAACTCACACTGGATTTCTCTCTGGTCTATTGATCACAGAATCACAGAATCATTTGGGTTGGGAGGGAGCTTAAAGTTCGAGCCTTCTGTCATGAGCAGGGACA
>PYHW01009736.1:162180-236082 GCA_013186435.1 Turdus rufiventris | reverse complement strand
CCACTGGAGGACTCATTCATTATGGAGAAATAAGACCATTACATGCATGATAAAGCACATGCATCAATAGATGAGGCTGATGGTTACTTTTCTGTACCTATCTAAACAATAACTGGTAAATAAATCTATTTGTGATCACACAGGAGGAATAAGGAAGCAGTAAATATTGAGCAGATATATATATATATAAAGAATTGCTTTCCGACATTACCACTCTGTGCACACACACATATTTTGCTATTGCAGCTGTGACTGCAGGGCAGAGGTGGGTCAGATACTCAGATTGCAAACAAGCTGCCTCCAAACCCGCTCAGAGCCCTGTGGCCTCTCCCAGGTGTGTGCAGGTATGTGTGCGCACATGGTCTTATCTCCAGCAGCAGGGAAAGATGCCCAGAGGAGACCATGCAAGATGTTTTTTCTCTACTCTTTTATCCTTTTAACTGATTTTCCACCCAATGAGCCTCTGGGATGAAGCAGGATGATCATTGCTCTATAAAGGTTTTCTTTCTTTAATATATGCAGTGGATGAAGAAAAAGCAACCTGAGTATGTCCATGGGAGTGAAAGGATCCCTAGATCATGTCTTTCTCACCCTGGTCACTGACTCTTTGTCTCTCCTCACCTTCTCCAGCCAATTTCTCTACACTGTGATCTTGCAGGATCTTCTTCCCAGCCTTTGCCCTGCCAGTCCCAGTGGTTTTCACTGCTTCACCTTCTCACTTTCAGTGGTGCTGGAGGCCACTTAAGCTGACTTTGACTCACCCTCATGCCCCCCTCTTGTACCTCTATACAAACATCTGCCTTGCCTGGTTTTACCCACACTCTCCCAAAGGTGTAACAACTTGCAGTAAAAACAGTAGCTGTGGTTGTGTTGGGTGCTTGGTGGGGAGAGGTGTGGGTGCAGCAGCTGGATGGGAGCACAGGCAGTGTCCTCAGCCCCTGCTGCTATGGATTGCTACTTTCCCATGTAATTTGGTGCGTAAAGGCTTGGCACCAAGGAGACATATTCTGATATAAAGTTACTGCTCCCATTTGTTTGGATTTCTTCAAAGTTTGAGAAAATTAAAGAAAAGCCTAAACATGACCCCAGATTCTGGAGATAGCTAGATTCCTGAGATTTTCATGAAAGTCATGGATTTCAATGAAACCTCTACCACTGAAATAGCCAAAAAGTTATTTTCCACATACAATCACACTTCCTTTTACTGATCACATCTGACTGGACAATCCAGTTATTAGTGCTCATCATTGAGTGATACCGGAGAACTTGGGAAAACCCCTTGTACTTGGTCCACTTGGCAGTGCAGTGTCTGCCTCAGCAGGGACAGAAGAAATGCAGCAATGGCAGAGACAGGTAAGACAATGAGAAATGAAGAGGAGGCAAAAGAGAAAGAAATTAACATTTCAAAAATAAAGAGACACAAATAAAGGCTCTCAGATGGGACATAGAAACACCTGTGGTGAAAGCTTTCTTTGAAACTGTTTTACAAATCAAATAAGTCTGGTCCTTTCTATGCCCATTTCCAAAAACATTGAACAATTCCACAACTGTCAAAATAATCTCATAAAAAGGGTTGGTCAGAATTTTGGTTTTTTCTTTTAAATAAAACAGAATGTTCAAAAAACCTCCCAAAATCCCAGGTAACAAACACCCAAACTAAGCAACACCCAAAATAATCAGCTCAATTCCCCTTTGGCCATGCTCTTAGACCTCAAAGAAACCAATGTCAAACTAAATAGATGTGACACAACTCAGCTGATTATCCTGAGCTCTAATTGAATTATAAACCATGAATTTACAGCTGCTTGTTCCAAATCCCACATATTCCTTGCCTGGCAGAGGGTGATTTACTGGTGCAGCAGGACACAGTGAGCTCATAGGAGTGTCAGTGGGTAGGGTGGGCTATGGACCTTCCAGGGGCTGTTCCAGGCTTGGTGGCCAAGTGACATCTCAGATGTGCACGTTGGTGCTGCTGTTGCCTGAGGTCAATTTTTAGAGCCTCAACCAAGTGCCTTCAGGCACTGAATTAAGTGTAACAGAGGGGGAACTAGAGGCACACGAATGGCCGCGTTTGTCTCCATCCTCAGATAAATCAGTTCTCTGGTTTTCCTCACTGCAGGCAGAGGCAGTTTGTGCAGCAGCTGCCTGAAAGGAAATTTACTGGACAATTAAAAGTGCTGACTTTCAAGCAGGACTCTCGAGATGGAGTTGAAAATTATTGGGTGTGAAATGCAAATAGATTTAACAGTTTTACTGCTATTTATATGATGTTCACCCATTCCCAGCTATTTTCCTCCCCTTTTTTTCACTCTGATTTTAAACGGTCCCAATTTTCACAGGTTTTAACAATCTCAGACACAGGCACTATAACCTGGAGCACCCTGCAAGGCTCAACAAACCCAGATCAGTGGTGTGTGCTGTGAGGGAGGGTGGGAGACAGTAAAGTCTATCCCACTCCCTAACAAAATATAAATTTAGAATTAAGCTGGTAATTACATTCAGCTTTGGGTCTGCCCCACAATCCTCTGAGGTTGGTTCTTATTCAATCAGCTTTTGGCCAGTACCCAACAAACCTCCTACTTCAATAATCACAAATTGACCAAACTAGCTGGTCTCCAGCTCTAGGAAAACCTTCCTTGAGGAGGGATGTGGGAAACCCACAGTGTGGCAGTGGGTCAGGTTTCAGAGAAATTTTGTTCCCATGGGCGTTCCCATGGAGCACCCATTCTCCCTGATGCTCCCCTGAGGTTCAGTGTGATCTATCAGAGCTAGGAAGGAGTTTTTATGAGGTTTAATTCCCTGCCTGATACATTAAATTAATGACCAAAACAGTCCATGGCTTAATTAAAGATCAACTGTTAAGATCAGTAAAGCAAGATAGTCTCAGGTCGGCCTGGCAGGGCCCTGGAAAAACTGTAAAGGAATGGAAAACAAAGAGAAGAGGGAGAAGCAAAGTGAAGCAACCCCTCCAGAGCCTCCAGCGCTGAGAATCAGGAGTTTCATGACTTTTGGCTCACGCGACTTCTTAATCAAGGGCAAGTATCTATTGTTCCTGTCTAACTCCTCCGGGATCTCACTCAATAAAAAGTGCCACTGAAATGTTTCCTGCAGAGAGCTATTTTCTGAAATACTTGTAATGGACCTCTTATATCCATAATATCTGGTGCCATATGATTTCCCACTGCAGGGGAGAGATATTTGCCTCTCAGACATTTCAGGTGGTTGTGTGAGGTCTGTTGTACCAAAACAACTCTATGTCAATTTCATTTGGAGCCAAACGCACACGTTTGTTGTTTGTACTACTGTTTCTGTGCTTGATACCTTCATTATCTTCTGCAAAGGGGATCAACAGCCTCCAGACTCTTCATCCCTATCTCCTCTGGGAAATAGTTTTTGTTACTGTTTAAACATTACCACAGCTGAATTTCACTGTCATGTTTGTGGGTCAACATGCTCAGGCAGGCACAAATATCTGTCCATCCAGCTGTCCACCTCTCATGTCACCACTGTGGCCTCAGTTCTCACAATGAGCTCTAACAAATACGTTTACCTATATCAGAGTCTGTACAAAACTCACTCATCTGCTTCCCTCTTCATGGAGAAATGTACTCATTTTGCTGGGTTTCCTTCCCATCTCTCTTTGACTATAACCCTGGTGAAACAAATTTGGCAGACAAGTGTTTAAGTAGAACCATAAATTTGATTTGTCTTGGTTTAGTCTCACCAAAGGTCTCCCACACCACCATACCTCCTCTGCCCTAAATGTCTCCCAGCTATGAAGGCATGAAATACTTTCACAAGATTTACAACATAGCTGAACCAAAAGCAAGGTGCTTTTTTCTCTTTGCAATTATGTCGAGGTGCTTGTCTACTCCTTCCATCCTTCGCCCAGCAATTTGAACCAAAACTCTGTATTTACAGCTGCAATTTCAAAGATCTATTCAGGATTTCCCCCTATTTCTGCTACAGAAATTAAATCTGATGTGGGCAAAGCAGAGCAGTGTCTTGAATGTAAATGTCTTTCCCTCCACCTCCCATTACAGAGTTAATACTCCTGTAACTCACTCATCAAGGAATCACCCCCCAAGATCCTTCCCTGCAATCCAATAAATAATAATAATAACCATTCTATCAACTCATATTTCTGTAAGTTGGCACTGATTTATTTTTGGCTCTTGAATTTGAAATAACTGAAAATATTCAAAAGAGTAATAAAAAACCCTCACTTTTAATTTTGAACTGAAGTTTGCCAACCTGGAAAGCCTTTAATAATGATATTATGCTGAACATATACTCACTGGGTCTCCCCTTAGCAGCTATATTTTGATTAAATCTCTTTATATCTGTATATCATACATGCAAATGTAATTATAATCACTTGGGGTGGGGTGAACAGTAGAAATTTTGGGACTCACTCAAATACCTTTGACTTAAAAGAAACGGTGGTCCTGTTACAAATACACGGGACAGGTCAGTGAAAACTGCTCATGCCAAGGGGATTTTGCTCCTGGTGCAGGGCAGAGAAGGGCTGCTCCCAAGCACCTTTATCCTAATGTTATCTGGGATTCCCCAGCTGGAAATGTCTGTGCTTGCAGCGTGCACCTTGCAGGCATCAAGTGCCACAGCCCCACCTCCATGGGACGGGTGTGCACCCAGCTCTGGGGCCCAGCACAGGAGCCGCCTGGAGATGCTGGAGGGAGTTCAGAGGATGAGCAGAGGGATGGAGCAGCTCTGCTGGGAGGAAAACCTGGGAGAATTTTAGGATTATTCAGTATGGAGAAGAGAAGCTTTTGGGATGACCTCATCGAGGCCTTTCAGTACTGGAAGAAGACTGCAAGAAACATGAAGAGAGACTATTTACAAGAGCTTGGAGTGACTGGAAGACAGTCTTCACACTGATAGACAGTAGGTTTAGATGGGACATTAAGAAGGAATTGTTCCCTGTGTAGGTGGACAGGCCCTGGCACAGGGTGCCCAGAACATCCATGGCTGCTCCTGGATCCCTGGAATTGTCCAAGGCTGGATTGGATTGGGCTTGGAGCAGCCTGGGGCAGTGGAAAGTGTCCCTGCCCATGGCAGGATGGTAGAGTGAAATGGGTTTTAAGGTTTTATCCAACCCCAGCTGTTCTGGGATTCTCTGAGTGTTCATGCTGTGTGGCTCTTGCTCAGGAGCTGTCAGCCTCAAAAGCCAATGATCAGAAGGTCAAACAGAGAGAAAAGACCTGTTCAGGAAACCTGGCTGGAGGCAGTGGCCTCTCCAACAAGAAATAAGGATTAAATTAAATGCTTCCTGTATGTAGTGGAATACTTGGACATACAATTTCCTGCCATGTGTTGGGTGCTGTTGAATGCAGTTTCCAAAACTCGGTGCTTCCTGAGATTGGTGCAAGCCCTGCATTCCCAGCCTGGCTTCAGAGCTGCTGAACAAGATGGCCATAGCTTCATGCAGAGCCAGGAGCTCTGTGTCTGCCCCTCACACTCTGCACATCTCGTCCAGTGGCAGACAGGATACAATGGACAGTTGAGGGCTGGGCCCAGGTAAGCTGGGATTTGGTGATAATAAAGTGAGCAGGGACTAAGAGAGCAGTGGTGAGAGCAGTGCTCTGGTTCTCAAGTGCTCTCTTAGCTGCTACTTGTGTAGGGACAAAGGGGAGTCTTTGTGGAAATGTGAAAAAACCCCCCGTATCTGTTTTAGTATGTCCCAAATAGGGCTACAATTCCCAAATCTCTAAGTAAGTGGAGGGGAACTTGAAAAATGGTTGAAATTACAAGATGGGCAGCATAAACAAGAACCAAGGGTTTCTCCTGTACACCATGGTATCTCTGGATTCATTCTGTGGGCTCTTATGGTGGAACAGAGCCAGTGCAAATGAGAAGACAGTTGGGCTCTTAATAAATACACTTAAACTTGTGTATGTAAAGATATTGGTAACTGTATATTATTATTTTGGTGTGAAACAGTGGTCTCTAATTCTTTTCCTGTGTTCTCTAGCCTCCCATCCAGCACGACTAGATTGTAACAGATCTCATACTGGCTTCTTGGTGGAAAGGAAAAAAAAAAGGTCTTTATCTTTTCCTGTTTTTCCCAGAAAGAACCATTTGAAAATAACATCATGTTTGGATTGTATTCAATTTTGCATTAATCAGAACAAATTAATACAAACTTCAGGTCATGGTCCAAATAGGGTAGAAAGTAAAAGAAAGGAAAGACAGAGTAGGTGTAAAGGGTTGCCTGGGGCATGGGATTTCACAGCTGCTGAAATTCTGAAGTGGGAATCTGTACCATAGGATGCAGGGTACCATATTTTTTCCATTTTATTTCAATAGATGGAATTTTAAAAGATCTTCTTTCAAATGTCATGTTGATTCATTTCATTTTGACTCTTACATTAGAACACTAATTGTATTACATATAAATGTTGACATCCTATTAATATATTAATACATTAATATTGTGAGATAATGTAATAGTCAAGGCAAAATAAATGGAAATAACAGTGCATGTACCAGATGTGTGAGTCCAAAAGAAACTGAAACTTCTCATGGCCTCAGACATTTTCACAATTTGTTTCTGCCTCTTGTTTCATCTGTTCTTCCCAGTTTGGATCAGCTTAAACTACTTCAGAGAGAGCTGCAAGGAATAAAAATATTGCAGGTTGTAGTACTTCCCACATGTCCTCCCATATCACGATTACTGACAGAATTTAGCTGTAGTGAAGTACCCATTAATACTTATTTTGTATTAATATCTAGAGCTGGTTTGAAAGAGAGTGCCTTCCATCACATGGAAAATACGTTCCATTTTCCCTAAATTTTTAAATAGAACTAAAAAGGTAAAAAAAATATTTTGGCCTCCTGGTTTTCCAAAAACAAATCCTTTTTTTTTCCCCATTTGAGTCCTTGAAATCTGTTGCCAAAACCCCAAAGCTTTTGGATTTTTGTTCAGAAAATAATACAATTGAGTTTTGAGGTATTCTTCTGGAGTGAATGCAATATTTTGAGGTGAGCAGATGCTTTCTGTTGTCATCTTGACAAAAGCACAATCTCCCTTCTCAAAGGACATTCATGCCAGAAAATATTCCATAAGCTCTGTTAGCTTCTCTCATCCTCTCCCAGGGAAGGCGACACAGTGACTGCTTTTTAACAAGATGAGCTTTCCAAGAATAGTTACTGAGGAATCAGGAATTTCTGATCGTATCAGAGCTTGGTGCACAGGATTACAAAAGGAGCCAGTCTCATATTCTAAACCACGGGGTCCACCTCTAATATGGCTCACTCTTAATAAAGTGATTCCACACTCCAATGCAATTCCTCTGCTATATAAATATCTATTTCCTTGGTGGGACATTGTGGTTGCTTTAAGAAGCTGGAAGACATCAGAGCATCACATTCCAAGCTTGGCATTGAGAAAGAAGCCACCAGAATTAAATCAAAGTGATTCTTTCTGGCATGCAAAGCGAGTGTAATGAAAATTCCAGCTTTGATCCTCTGCCAGGGATAGGCAGCAAATTGAGTGCATGCCTACCACTCCCAAAGCCCAGTCCCTCCGTCTTGCCCAGGATGCCAGCTACCAGAAGTACAAAAGATGAAAACAACCAGCCAGACACAGCAAACCAAAGTACTCCCTTCATTAAGAGTTTATTACTCTCTTCCAGCTCCACCCATGAGCAAATCCTTCCTGCTCCATCATGTTGGGACTAATGAAGGTAGGTTGCTCATGGTGAGCTTGACATTCCAGGAAAGCTTTGGAGATGTCTTCTCTACTCAGGATCTGACTGGATTACTCCCCCAAAAGCTGCACATTCTTTCCAGCTGTAAGTCACATGGTCTCCACTGTTCTAAAGCCAAAATCCAGTGGGGGTGGAGGGAGAACCAAGAAGAAATTTCACCAGGAGGAGAACGAGTTTGGAGAGGAGGCAGGTTCACAAGGCTCCCTTACTTTCTCTCAGCCATAAAGGTCTGAGTAAAGTCATTTATCAAGAGAAAGTGAAGCTGCCTTTCTCCAAAGAAAAGCTGATTCACTGTGGCATTTCCAGCTAAGTTGGCCTGTGGGACTTTGTCAGACCATGTGCTGTGCCCAGCCTGGCAGCTCCCACTGTGTGTATCACGGCCCAGCTACTTGGACAATATGGAACCTCAAATGTCACCCAACCCCTAAGACAGAGGCACCACACTGTCACAAACATTGTGGGGAATTTGTATTGGAAAGCAATATTCAGATCAGCTGCCTTTTGAAGTTGGTACGCTGAGATTTCCCATCCTGCTGGCGAATCTCCTCCATTCTTTTATCTTCCATCCGCATGAAAACCAGACCCTCACACACCTTCATGACTTGTCCCACCACCCTCTCCTGCCCTGGTCATCTGAGTCTGACCCAGGCCAGCTGATGGGACAGGGGCGAAAAATCTTTAGTTAGATGGAGCAACCACACTTTGCCCTCGTATGTTTTGTGCCTCCAGAGCAACTCCTCTGAGGCTATGGGATTGCTCCAAAGAACAGAAATTAGGCTAAAAACCAGCCTTTCCTGCTTGCTTATCCCTTATATAACTGCAGATAAAAGCTTGGAAATATTGCTACAGCGCTGGATTTTGTGGGGGAGAGGAGAGGGTTTTGAAATGGCTCAGCCCTATTTTCTTAGGGTCTGTGGTGAGAACAAGGGTAGATCAACACCAAGTGCTTTTGAAGGTGCCATCCAGCACTGAAAAAAGAAGTGAGGTTTTAAAAATGCTGAACAAAAATGGAATCTTTGAGATTTTTATTTGAAAACTGGAGGAGCAGCATATCCTAATTAGTGAACACCCCCTTTAGAAAACACCAGCAGCTGTCTTGATGTATACTTTTAATACAAGAAATGTGCCCATTAAATAATTAATGTCTATAAGTGCCTAGCTATGAAAATTCAAAATGAAATATTAAATAGAGCTAGTACCAAATGGAAGGACTTCAGAAAGGGAATGAATGAGAGCCATGTCATTCACTATTCCCAGGAAACAGCCCCAAGGATCTGGAGCAGAATGAATCCAGGTGGATGGATATAAAGTGCTTGGGAGTAGAAGCGAAGGTGGGTCACCGATATTATTGTCAGCAGCCCTGATCCCTCACAAAGTGAGGAGATAAATCCCTTCCAGCAGTGACTGCCTTGCTCCCTGTGCCAAATTCAGCCCAAATTTCATTGAGGCACAGCAGAGCACCTTCTGAGCCAGAAGGTCTGCAGCTGAATATGAATAATGAAAAATACAACTCAAGGCAATAACAGCACAGACTGAGAAGTTCGGTCTCCCTTCCCATCCCTTCAGGTGATACTGATCCACTCCTCATGGAGAGGATGCTTTGGAGTGACCTGAGAGTAACCAGCATTAGGTCAGAAGAAGCCATTTCTCTTACCGCTGCTGGCAAGAGCTGGGGTTATTAATTGTGCCAAGACTAAGGCAGCCCAAGTAGGATGTTGATATGGCTATCAGGAGTATTCAGTGGAATAAGCAGTTTGAAAGTGAAGTTAAACTTCACACTCCAGAGCTCAAACTAATGGCTATTAGAAACTAAGGTGAAATTACTGTGGGTTACAGATAACCATGTTCTCTTCTCCAGACGTTTTGTATCTTTGTCTGGCAGAAGCAGAAGTTTCAGGAAGATTAATTTCTTCAGATTTTCCTGGACATTCCTCCTGAGATTTTCTGGGAGGGATACACCTGTGTTTTTGCTTTTCCAGGTACCCTGATTGGAGCAGATGTGCTGTGTTCCCAGTCAGGATGATGATTAGCAAGACACAAATGCTGTGTCATGGTAGGTCCAACACTTCTGATAAATGCTGGCCTCACCACAAGCTCTTGTCAGCCTCCAGAAGGGCTGGACTTGAGCTCCACAGCTCACATTTGCCCGGGAAACCCTCAGTAAAAGAGAAGCAGTGCTGGGTACTGGCAGCCAGAGGGAAAACACCAGGTCTGACACCTCTGTTCCCATGCCTAAACTCCTCTCCGTAGTCTCACAAAATGCTGCTTCATGGTGCAGAAATTCCTATCCTACCATATGGACTTTGGTTTCCACCTGTACTCAGGGATGCTCCTTGGTGAGACTGCCCTGCCATTCTCTGCCCCCAAGAATTGTGACCACAAGCAAATAATAAAAGGGAGAGGAGAAAATACAGATACATAGGAGGAGAAGCTTGTAAAAAAGGGAGATTTTGGTTCATGTGTGGGACAGTGTTTTCCAGCAGGCAGAGGAGCTGATCAACACATTGGATTTTCAGGGGAAAGTAAAGACATTGTGTTGACCGTGAGCAGAAGGGATCAGCTCGTGATCCAGGGTAGCTCTCCATCACTTGCGTTTTACAGTCCAATTCAACACATAAAAAAAGCGCTTCCTTGAAATCAGAAGAGACTCTCATCTAATTAATTTCGCAACATAGGGTCACATTTACAGCTGGCTGAAATGTCCACAAGCCCATCCCAGAAAATTTATAACTAGCTCAGATATGTCCTGTGCAGCTTGAAAATGGGAATCTCCTTTTCATGATGCCCTCCAAATTCTCACTACAAGGAAAGTTGGAATGCTCTCAATCATCTCCAGCCAACTGTATTTTCAGTATTTTCTGTATTTATTTCCAACACCAGGATTAAGCAAACAACTCCAGTCCTGTGACGTCCACACAATTAAATGTATCATTTTCCCATCAACTCCCTGGTTTTGCCAAGCTGAACAGCTTGGATCCCTTTGCCATATGGAATGAATCTGCCTGCACAAGACTTGAATGTGACAATTAGAAATGGGATGGATTTCCCCCCAGGCCCCACAAACAGCAAAGAAGTCTGGAAGCCTTTAGTAGGGCTGGGAGGATTTTACTGTATTAGCAGAACTAAAGGTAAACTGGAGCTCAACCAGGAGCTTTAACTGATTGCCCTCATGGGAGGTGGTGTGTAGGACCCATGTGGAAGCTCTTGACCAAGTCTTCCTGTCTTAAGCAGGATCAATGGTCTTGTGATCTCCAGGGTAGCTTGCAGAACCCTGCTTAGGGAGCTCCCTCCAGCCACATCTTGATAGAAAGGTTCAAAATTTGAGATATTGGCCCTATGGCCATTCAGCTGGTGCTTTCCTAGACACCTGTTAGAGATGAGGTAAACCCTGATATTTTAAAGCCATGAGCGCTTCAGTTCAAAGCTATCTAATACACAATTCCCAAAAGGCTATAGAAAGTACCAACCTTTGCTCCCTGTCCCCTTTACTAAAGCAGGAAGTGCTCTCTAAAACAGCACCATGAAGGTTTAACTGCAAAGGGAGTGCTGGGCACTCTGTAAAGAGTACAGAGACTTCCCTTTTCCCAGAGTTACTGCAGGCCCTACTTGTCTCGTACCCATCTTTCAGCTGATGATCTCTGGGGAAAACAGGACAGGCTGAGCATGGCAGTTCCTTTCACAGCCACAGATATTACAGAGGAATTAAACCTGAGCCCCTCTGCGCTTGCTGAACGACATCTGACCTTCTCTTTTGCAACTTCCTGAGATTACCTTGATCTTCTTCATGTTCCCACTGTTCCCAAGGTTAGGTTACACCCTTAGGTCTGGACTCTGTTTTAAGTCTCCCATGAATACCAGTGTCAGATCTCCTCACAGCTATCTCAGGAATGTGGCCAGGCTGATCTCCATGCTTACTCGAGGTGACATTGATTCATTCTCCCTCTCACTGCCCTGATTACATTTTGAGAATGTGCTTCATAACAACCTTGCTCATCCTCCACCACCACTCTGTTCCCATCCCTGACCTCTGGCTTTGTCAGCCCCTGCTCTGGGATTTAGGATTTTCTCATTCATAGAACATGCAGCCAGAAGCACTTGGAGTTTGGGAATAGGCAGAGAAGTTACATTTAGAGACATATTCAAAGTCAGGTTTTGAACTGAAGTTACTGAAGTTCTGTTCCTACACTTCAATTATTTCCTTCTCACACACCAAGCAGCAACCATAGCTCCAGGGAAGACAAAAGAGCAGGAATGGGAGGACCATCCCCAGATTCAGAGCTCAAGAGCCGTCTACAGGGGAGCATTTGCTTCTAAAGTGATTTGCAAAAAATTACTTCCTATGCCAGTCCCCTCGTATGGGACTACAGGCTGCTCATGGCCTGGACCCACAGTACCTAGTGAGCGTCTGTGCTCAAGGAAATGCTGAAAAGAGGCACCTCAGCTTAACCACTGAGGTGATCTATTTATGCTGTGTGCCTGGTGTTTAGGCAAAAAATTAGAGAGATAGACATCTGGAGGGCTAGAGGAAAAAAGCCCTCTCCTCAGGCTGACCTGGTTGCAGTGTTTGGGGACAGCTTTGCAATCCTCTTCAACAGGAGGATCAAGCAACTGGGGGCTGAATTCAGGCTCAGAGTAAACAGAGCTCTCACCATAGCAGCTCTGCACTTTTCCACCAGGTCTCCATCTGATAATGACAGCCAAGAGCTGCAAACCCTCTATCCATCATGGAAATGTCAGCTTGGAGCAAGTGGAGCAAGGGCCCCTGCCCAGTGATGCCAGGAGATCCCAGATAAATCATGTCTGGTTTCTATGGCCTCTCCGGGGCTCACTGATGTGCTTGTGGCTCACAGATGGCAGCTCTCCCCAGCACAGCCTTGTGGCTCCTTCCACCAGCAACAGCGAGGACAAAGATCTGAGCAGTGCCTCAGACTATGGAATCAGCCACAGCAGCCCTGCTTCCTCCTGTTCCACATGTGGCCCTGGAGACACAAGGCCTGTGAAGGTGACACATCACACCACAGCCATGGTAAGTCAAAGAAATTACATAAGCAGATAGAACAAGGAAGGATGATTTAAAATTAAAAGAGAAGAGATTTAGATTCACTCAGAGGGTGGTGAGACCCTCGCACAGGGTACCCAGAGCAGCTGTGGCTGCCCCTGGATCCCTGGCAGTGTCCAAGGCCAGGCTGGATGGGGTTGGAGCAGCCTGGGACAGTGGGAGGTGTTCTTGCCTATGGCAGGGGAGTAGCATGAGATGATCTTTAAGGCCCCTCCAACCTAAACCTCTCTGGGATTCTGTAATACAGTGAGATCAACTGAAACTACAATTCACTGCCTGTATTCTCCCAAAGGCTGACTAAAGCAACACCTTTCACACCTTCAAATGAAGAAATTGTTGGAATGTTGGCAGGTTTTCTGCAAATCAAAGCTATTTTTCAAATTTAATAAATGGGAACTGAAAGTGATGCCCAAGGGATTTTCTTTGCAGGTTGAAGTCCATCCACAGGCTGCCCTGGCAGAGCTGGGACAAGTGCAGATTTGATTAGACATTGCCAAACACAGCTGCAGGGATTTTTTCATACTCAACTTAATCTCTTTCAACTTGCTACTTGCTACCTTTTACCAAAACTGATTACAATTTAAAATTATGTTATTTATAGTAAATATGCTATTTATTAATGATTATTATTACAAGATGTTATTCATGCTACTTAGAGTAAAAGCCTAAATATTTCACGAGATCTGGCTTTTGTTCATTTTAAGAAAGGCTTCTGAAAGGCAACATTTTGTAAAGCAAGTTGCTTGAGGTATTTTGGCACGAACCCTTCCAGTCATGCACAGGAAGGCAACACAGGCAAACACAGCAATGAGATAAACAAAAAGGCTGTTTTGGAAACATGTGTCTAAATCAGTGTTTTGGCCGTCCTGCTGATTCAGAGCCGAATTGTACAGTTCTTGCCCAACCCAGAACAACAGAGGAAAAATTATGTCTGATAAAACAGGGTTAGAGGGATGAATTTCTGAACTGAAAAGAAATGAAGCCAAAGAGAAGACTTCAGGGTGACACTGCTGGACACAGATAAAGGGTCAGAGAGGAGGGAGGCTGTTGGTCACCAACAAARTGAGCCCCATTCTCCCTATCWGAGAGACCTTGGAGAGATGACGGATACTATAAACACCACCTCTCAGGTCAGTGTCCTTCAATTCATGACCAGGACAATTTGTACTCTTAATTTTGCTGCAAGAGATGTGCACTCTGGACTGACAAGAAACCCAGTGTTTGCTGTAACAGCCACCCCTTCACGATAAAAGCTGCCCTTGGGACAGTCCCATCGATCTCCTAAACAGCCAGACCTCCTGTGAGTCCTCAGCAGTGCCCCAGAACCAATTTATTTCATTTTAGGTCTTAAGACAGCTCACAATATGCCAGTATTGTGCTAGACCAAACCCATATTTCTGTTAATATCTTCAGCCCCTCCCTCCCCCAAAACCTGCTCAATTTTTCTTCATTATAAGCACAAATAAAAGACTGACCCAATAAAAGTAAAGGCTGAGGAGGAAAGGCAGGAATTGTCTTCAGATCTGAACACTGAAATATTTCATTTTCCCTCAGGGATCTTGGAGCTCTCCAAACCTTATCAAGATCTAGTGTTATTTAGGCCTTGCTTTGCAGCAGGGTCCTAGAATATTCCAATTTTAAGCAAACGAAGGAAACCCTCAAAATCCCAGTTCCCCATTGCTTCAAACCAAAAATGCATTACTTCTTTTTTAACAAAACCTCATCAATGTAGGTGAAAAATGTAAGTTTGGGAAGAAAATGTGTTGCCTGATGGTAAGATTTGTTTGGTTTTTTTGTAATAAAACAAACCAACAAAACTGGATTGAAACTTTCCAGCCTACTTTGTATTTTCCTCTGCTGGTAAACTTCAGATTGCATCCACACAGTTTGGAAGCCTCTGTTTAAAAAAGCCACAGGGTGCTTGCCAAGGGTGGCCTAGAGCTGTGTCCAAGTCCCTCCCCCCATTATCCCCATCCCATGCACACTACAGATCTTATATATGACTATTTAGATTCTGTGTCTAAATATGTACATTTACTTTTAAAATTATAATAATTGATGTCTAAATAGACAATAGACCTGATGGTGGGGCTAACTTTGTCTGCATCCATAGGGTCTGAGGTAGAGGTGCTCTCATCCATCTCAAGCTTAACCACATGGAGACAAGAACAAGACAAGGGAGTAGCAGATGTCAAGCCTTCCCACAATTTCTGTTGATGTTCAACCACTTTCTTCTACTGCTTGTGAGCATGGTGTCCATCACATCCGTGGTGTCTCCCACCTGGAGACCTCACAGCACTTTCCAGTGTCTGAAGGGATCACAAGGAAGATGGAGCTGGACTCCTCATCAGGAACTGGAGTGTCAGGACATGGGGTAATGGCTCCAAACTAACAGAGAGTAGGTTTAAATTAGATGTGAGGAAGAAATTGTACCTTGGGTGGGCAGGCCCTGGCACAGGGAGAAGCTGTGGCTGCCCCTGGATCCCTGGAAATATCCAAGGCAAATTTGGATGGGGCTTGGGGCAGCCTGGGATATGCATCCCAGGGAAGGCATCCCTGCTGGAGTTAAATGGACTTTAAAGTCTCTTCCAACCCAAATCATTCCATGATTCTATTGTTCTATGAACCAAGGCAGCCCAGGACATGCCACCCATGAGGCAGCTGTCCCAGGGTGGAGCCATGCCCCAGCCATGCTTGGCTTTGAGGGTCACTGAGGAAGGACGATCCTTTCTGTGCTGGTGATGAACAGGCAGCTTGTCCTTGCTCAGCACAGGCCGTGCCTCCTGCTGCACCCCTGCAGAGGTGGCCCAGTATGCCCAGAACTGATAAAGACACTCTGTGCAGTCCGAACAAAGCTACCTCTGGGGGCAGTGGGCCACAAAAAGCTGTTTTTTCCTTTGGGGTGAGCCTGAGTAAAAGAAGATCCAGGCTTGTTTCAGGCCAAGTGGGAACTTGTATAAAGATCCTTTCTCCATGCCCACTGGGATGCTAAAAGCTTATAGCAACTCTCCCAAACAAGGAGCAGCAATGAGAATGGAGTGTTCCGGGCAGTGGAGCACCCACTGCTAGGAAGTGAATCAGCACTGATCAAAAGGAAAGGGTCAGCCTTGAAGGCTGTAAAAGTCAGCCCCAGTTCCTCTTCAGCAGCCAGGACAGTTTGCACCAGGAGTCAGCCGGGAATTTTCTACTGAAATTGTTTTTTTCTGATAGAAAATTACAATATTACAAAGTAAAACTATGTCATGAGAAACACTTTTTTGTCCCCCAAATGGATATTTCACTGGGCAAATCAAAATGAAACATTTCCTTTCGGACAAGTTTAAGACAAGAAGGAATGTTTCATTTTGTTGGAGTTACTTGAAATAGTCTATTTTAAAATGGCATTCTAAAAACATAATGGCAAATTCCTTCTCTCACATGCACCTATTTTCAACCCAGTACTTATCCCTTTGAAAAACTACTTCTCCCATCAAAAACCTTTCCCAGCAGCACCAGTACCATGGACTTGGGGAGCCCTTTCACCCCTAATGTTTGAACCAACATCCCCCATACTCAGCTCAACAAAGCAGAAGAAACATGACCCAGACCCGCAGTATCTCCCACCCCCTGAAGCAATCTCTTCAGCTATATCTAATGTTGCTTTTAAAAGTCTTTCAGCACCATTAATAATCTAAACAGATACTGGGGGTCTAATTAGGAGGCTAATTGGAGAGCATGGTTAGGCATGTACTCATCAAGAATATTTTATCAGGGGAGTGAGCAAAGAAGAATTGTTGTTTGCACCAGAGTTTTATCACTGAATTCTACACAAGATCTCAGCCCTGTGTACAGAGCCTTGGCCTAAACCAGTGTTTGGCTACCACAAGAAATATCCAGGCTGAGGAAAACGAAACCCTTCACCTTCACCGATGAGGATTTTCTACACACATGCATTAATTTCACATCCCACATACTATTTCAACTTTCCAAACAGCTTTCCAGTTTATATGATGTCGAGACAGGGGGTTAATTTTCTAAGAGTTTCCAGAAGTTTCAATTAAGTCATGTATGTGTCACACAAAAGTATAGCACAGGAAATAGCTGAATTTCAACACTTAAAATTAAAAAATTTCCAGGGTAACATTTGCCTTAGCAGCCTGAAGGAAAAGATCCCCTCATTTCAGTCCTGGAGGCTGGCATTGGATGAGAAATCCTACCAAAGACATGAGATCCTTATGCGAGGATCTCTCACTAGAAACTCATGCCTCTCCCCACTATTTCCGCAAACAAATAATTCCATTTAAACCCCAGTTTCTCTGCCTGAGAGGTTGAAGTTATGACTATTCTGTAAATGTGTTTGTGGCTTTACCAATACTCAAGTCTGCTCAAAAATTAAAATTTCTGGCTCATTGCCTGTTTTGGTCAGTTCAACCTCAAATTGCACCAAACAGATAATGGTGCCTCCTGCTCTCATGTCCTCTTGTAACCAAGTGTCCTGCCCAGGCTGTGGGCCAGCTGCACTCACAGCAGCAAAGCCCAGGTCATGTCCTCAGGGACATATTTCAGGTCAGGAGGCATCTGACAGGCAGTAAACATGAATTAATCTTGAACTGAAATTTTTCCATTCCATTTGAGAAACGAAACATTTCAGTTAACCCTGAGTGGAAGACACTGGCATGTTTCTCCTGATGGGAATTTTGTTTTTAATCAAAGTTCTGTTTTTGTGGGAAGCATATTTTTTTCCACTGAAATCCCTTCAGCAGTAAATCCTTGGCAAGCTTCACTTCTGTTACATCAAGGTCACATTTGACTGATTTTAAAAGATGCCACAGCCTTGGGAACACCACATGGTATTCACAGCACCACCCGTTCTCTAGCACTGTGGAAAGGCTGACAAGAGCCTGTAAGCCCAGTGTGAAAATCATTGTTTTATTAAATGTGTCGGCCAGCCCATGTTCATTCCTGATCAGGGGTGCTGCTGCCTGGTAGTGGACATACTCAGGGGCTCAAAGAAGAAGAGACAGAAGTAGCACAACACATCTTCATTGTGCAGTAGAGCATATGCCAGCAAATATACAAAGACATAGCTTTTGCACAAAAAGAGTCTCTGTTGCAGACAGTCAAAGTGGTCGAAGGTTCACAACTACCCTGGATGGGTTTTGGCTTTTGGAGAAAGTGTGAGTCTTCACTGAAGTGCAGAAACTCGTACATGTTTTGGCAGCCCTTCCACTGGTTCTGTCCAAGCCGTGGGGGTCTGGTGGCCATTCCTGTGGGCAGCACAGTCAGAGCTGGTCACTAACTCACCCTCCCTCACAACCAGTGACAGACACTGACCTCTCCAACCAAGCGAAGACGTGGTCACATCAGGCAGTAGATTTGAATTAAAAAACACCCCATTCCTGGAATCAGAGAATATCCTGAATTGGAAGGTCCCAAAAGAATCATTGAGTCCAGCTCCTGGCACTGCACATGACACCCCCAAGATTCTCATCATGATTCCTGAGAGGTAATGAACACTATAACATGTGATTTTTAAGTAGCTCTGTAGCTAATGAAGACTCTCTGAATTTCTCTTTGCATCACTTTGCGATGAGTTTAATCTGTTGCATGGTTTACACTACAGCTTTTATCAAGAACAAGCTTCTTGTAACAATTACTTGTCCTCTGCTATACTTGAGGGTTTCACATGCCAGGAGTTGAGTTTGGAGTGAATCCCCAGTGCAAAGAAGGCCCCTGTATATCTGGAATTCCTGATACTGCCTCTAGTTTCTGATTCCCAATAAATATTAAATATGCAGCAGCTCCTGGGATCGTGTATATATGGTCCAAGAAGGAGAAGTGTTATGCAATGGCACAAACACATTTCTCATCCACCTGTCAGCTGTTCAATGGCTTTTTGAAGCCCTTAACTACTACACAGCCTTTCCTTTCCCTCAAAAGATATTAACATTTTGGAGTTGGGGGCAATGAATTGAACCAGGAGGCCGCAATTCTCACCAGCTGGAGGTGCACAGAGCTGGCAGAGGAGGTCCATGTGGCTGCCTGGGCACCAAAACCTCCCAAGATCAAGTTCTTCAAAGGGCTTGAAGTAATGGCCTTGTGCTATAGTGTGATTTCTGTCTTGGGTTTACACCAGCTGTAATTTACTCTGAGCTGAAGGGTGCATCGGGCTATCAGATTGCCACCAAGTGGGGGTTGCCAGTCCCAAGCAGAGAGCAAGAATTTGGAGAGGCAAAGAGGCTTTTGGAAACACCAGAGATGTTGAGGTCTCAGCTGCCTTCCTTGTGCAGACACCTCTGAGAACCCTGCGTAATGTGTCATTAGTGTGTGAGCTACATGCCAGTGTTCAGCAAGCAGGAAACGTTCCTCTGGTATCCCCTGAGATCCCCAGGTAAAACCTCAGCCATCACAATGTCACTGAGAAGTATTTATGATTCTAATTTCAGATTTCAAACTGCTAGTTTACCACTGGCAGCACAGACTAGCCCCTACCTGAAAGATAAGCTCTGAATTTCGGCTTAAATCAGGGATGGGGAAATGAAGACAGCCTTTTATTCTGCTTGTGTCTAGAGGTGAATCCATCGTTTTTTATCCTAGGTGGAAAAGCTGAAGAAGAGAAAATCAACACAATTATATGTTGTCTGTATTTAGGGTTGTGTTGTAGTAATGTGGTATTCAAGCTGTCAACTCTGACCACATAAAGAGAGAGGAAACCAGGAGCATCCAGGCAGTGTGGTGCCTCTGGGCTCTGCTCAGTCCAGCACCACAGCTCCAGGATGGATTCACACAACAGGCATCAGTTTGGGTCAGTTCAGCCCCAAACCTCCCCCATTTAACAGTTCCAGAGTCCAGCAGGACACCTGATGTCCCAGCTGAAGCACGATGAACCCTGAAGGCACAGACACCAAACACCGCATCAAACACATGAGATTGCTGCACCCAGGTTACATTTGCAAAGAGCTGATTTGCAATGGAAAAGGGAGAAAAGAAGCCACCCAGCTGCTGCCTCCTCTTGCAGCAGTGGCTGGTGGATGACAGGGTCCAGCCGGGGCCATCCCACGCAGTGAGAGGGGAAAAACACGAACTGTTATTCTCCGTAATAAGATGCCTGTCAACATATAAACCAATTAGGTGCAGGTTTTGTGTTCATAATAAGGCTGGGCAAGATGCTTTCTATGAGCAAGTGCTTTCAAGTGAAAAACAGCTTCCGAAAGAATCTGACAGTTTGCACATGAGGTTTCAGTTTGCTCAGAGTCTGGTTGGGTTTTTTCCCAAATGCAAGTAATGAAAATTCTCACATTGTTTCAAACCAAGAAACTATGTCTCAGTTTTCAACAATCTTTCTCTCCCACACAATCACACACTGCTGCTTTTAGCTTCTTCCCTATCTCTTTTAATCACAGCAGAAAGATGAAAATGAGGGAAGAAATGAAAATCCATGTTTGAGAGAAACACACTGAAAACAATTATTTTCTTCATTTTAGTCATATGCACGTACTTCAAACCCATGTTTTTGTGCGCTTCCATGTCTTACCAAGAAAGATCTGCATTTTGGGATGGTAAGTATTTGACTTTCTGGTTTCATTTGTCAAATTGCTGGTTAGCCTCTGGCAGTACAGACAAGCCTTTATCCTAAAGACAAACCCTGTATTTTGAGTTAAATTGGGGATGGGGAAATGCAGGCACACTTGTACTCTGCCTGCAGCTAAATATGTCCCAAACACTTTTTATCCCAGGTAAAAAAAACGAAGAAGAGCAAATTAGTCCCATATAGAACTTCTTAGAGAACATGAATAACTCTCAGCATAAGTGGAAGCATCCAACCAAGTTTTGGGTTTGGAATTCAAGCACAGAGTGGGGCTGTGTGATTTGTATTAAGAAAAAACCTAAAGACATTTCCCAAAATAGGGGCCCAGCAGACCTGTCTGAGCTCCTTCCAGGTACAGAAGGTCCTGGAGAGCAACTGGAGCCTTGTTTCAGCCATGCAGCTGCAAAGGTTAATTGCTATTTGTTAGAGAAAACGTAAGAATTACAGATATTGGGAGTCATTCCCATCTCCCTCTAGTGGTCTCCCAGCTCCCCGGAGCCAGGCACGGGATCTGTGCTGCAGACAGACAGACAGCTGTGCCTGTGGAGCAGAATCGTCATGGAAAGCAGCAGCCACAGGTGATGCAGAGTTTGTACCAAGCTTCTGGTCCAGAGCCCTGTTTGGTTAACTTGGAGATTTAAAAAAGTGTATCCATTTGGCTGGCGAAGCACCAAGATTCTCCTCCTCCCCAGGATGCTGCAGGTGGCCCTAAACCATCACACAGCATCTCAAAATGACTACGGAGCGTAAATCACTGAGTGCATCTGAGCCATCTGCTGCTACAGAGGAGTCAGCAGCATTGCTGAGGTGCAACCACAGCAGCAGCTATGCCCTGGGCTTTTCCAGGCTGCCTGGATCACTGTGGCTACTTGTGCCGTGCAGAACCAGCAGGAAAAGAAGACAAGGATGGGGTGGAAAATCACCTTCAGAAAAACGTGTGCTTTTTACATAGAGACCACAAGGGAGCTGTTTTGTAATCAAAGGCAAATCACACCCCTAGCACATGCAAGTCCCCTTCCAATAGATGCGATAGTTGCAGAGACACATTTGCTATGGAAATCTGGTTTGGTTTAGAGCTGAATCAGTTTAAGGAGGGAGCTGGCAGGAATGCCTTGCACAAGTATCCAACCTCAGGAGTTCCCTGCAAAGTGACACCAGCACCTGGCAGGGTCTGTGTGTTCCCTCCTGGGCTGAAGAGATTTTTTTCCACCTTCCAGAATGAAATACTCAGGGGAAAAAGATGAAACCTACCTTAATGTTTATAGAAGAGGAAAACCCTCCCACCATAAGAAATAGCACAGTTCACCATGTGCAAAAATTATTTTCAGAAACAAGTGGAATCCAGTTTCCTCTTCATAAAACAACAGTGAGGAAAGAGATGGAATAGTAACAGCACAGGAAAGCAGGAGGAGACAGAGCACTTGGGATCATGCTGGATGTTTGGAGTCAGATATGTCCTCAGGCAGAAAGTACTCATTGCCCTGCAACTTGACTATGGATAATTTTGCAAACCAGCCAAGCCTATATAGCCTTTGCCTCCCATCACAGGAAAAGCCTAACAGGCATCATTCAGGCTGGAAATTCAGAGTATCCCTCTATGCAGGACCACTAAAGCACAACCAGACACAGAAATTCTTGCTCAGGCTCATCTCAGCAGGATTTTTTCTGGTTTGTGTGAAGAAAGTGGAGGTGGAGGGGATGGGCAAAGGGTTCAGAGCAATATGTACCTATGCATGTGAACAAATAAATTCCAGATTTAAAAAAGAATCACTAAAGGTCTGATCAGTGTGAATGAGCTGGGGAATTCCCAAGGGTAACTTTGAAATTCAAAGTGTTGTATTTTGAAATGGACACAGATCTTGGCGGGAAGTGGGGGAGCAGACAGTAATGGTTTAATAGACTGTGGAATGGCTATAAAAAAGAAAGGCGGGGGGGGAAGAAAAAGCAGATGGCTGCCCCTTTGCAGGAGCCATAAAATTTCATGGTGTATTTTCTATCCATGGCTTCACTGTAATTCAAGCCTTGGGGGCCAGCTTTCTCTGGCAGTGGTTACTGAGGGGCCTTGGAGGGCAAAAGTAACAAAGGATGGACACTGCTTGGGTGCACTGACCAAACGCTCCCTCTTGGGCTATATCAGGAAACAGAAATTATTTCAGAGAAACACCTAGGAGACTTGCAAATGCAGTCTCAAAGTTGCAGGTCAGGGATGTAGAAACAAAAACCCAAAAAGTTCCAGGAAGCAGAATTAGAAAAGGAGCTCTTCACATCTACAAATAGAAAAAAAAGATCAAAGGAGATCTACTGTCCCTTGACAGAGACATCATCTTGAATGGAAAAATATTTTGATTTCTACAGCTGTGTCTTTCCTAGGCCACTGGGCTCTTAGGAAGTGGCTCATGGTCAGGCCAGGATGTGTCTGTCTTACAGACAAACCTCTCAAACCTCTACCCTTCACTAGAAGCACTGTGCCCTCAGAAGATGGGTTGGGTTTGAAGGGACCTTAGGGCTCATCTCATTCCAAATCTCTGCCCTGGGCAGGGACTCATTCTACTAGACCAGGTTGCCCATCCAGACATTTGTCTCTAACTTTGGTCTAACCAGCTCAAGACCACATCTAGATTTGGCTTTGGTTTACTACCATAAAATTTGAACCAAGATCCCAGACATGAATGCAAATGAAACAGGTTGCAGAGGTTAACATGTACTGGTTTCGGTTCCATCCCTCAGTACAAGAGAGTATCTTGATCTCAGGACACCCCACCAGCAAAGCTGCCTCCATCTGAAGGGTTCAGCACAGGGAGGACCTGGAGCTGCTGGAGAGATCCAGAGGAGGCACCAGGAAGACCAGACGGATGGAGCAGCTCTGCTGGGAGGAAAGCCTGGAAGAGCTGGAGTTGTTCACCTGGAGAAGAGAAGGGTTTGAGTTGACCTAATTGTGGGCCTCCAGCAGCTCAAGGGAACCAACAGGGAAGATGATGAGAGACTGTTTATAAGGGCCTGGAGTGCCAGGACAAGGGGGAATGGCCTCACACTGACAGAGAGTAGGTTTAAATGGAGTATTGGGAAGACATTTTTCCCTGTGAGGTGGGCAGGCCCTGGCACAGGGTGCCCAAGGCAGCTGTGGCTACCTCTGGATCCCTGGAAGTGTCCAAGACCAGGCTGGACAGAGTTTGGATCAGCCTGGGATAGTGGAAATTGTCCCTGCCCATGGCAGAAGGAGATGATCTTTGGGGTCCCTCCCAACCTAAACCACTCTGTGATTCTGATACCTCCTCACAGGTAACCTGACCTGGTCACTATTGGAGGCACAGGAGAACATCACCAATCCTGCTGCCACTTCATCCTCTCCTAGCTGGAGCATGGTCATTTGGGATATGAACACAAGAGTGATTAAATGCTAATCTGTCAATGACATATAAATAAAACAAAGTGATTACCACGCTGGAAGAAGTAGGGGGAGGGATTAATTTAATTTGATCTATCTAGCAAATATGTTTTGAGATTGTAGTTCAAAGATTAGGCATTCCACACCCATTTGAGATAAAAAGTAATAATTAGAAATGGATGCAATGAAACCCTAATTTCCCTTACACCTGTTTCCCACTGGAACAATTGTGTGGAGCATAAGGGGAGAAAGGAAGGGGGAAAACATCAGCCTAGAGAAATTGTGTTTCAGTTGCATTGATTCTAAGTATTCAAAGATCTGTCTCTACTAGCTTTGTTAAACTATTTGTTTCTGAATGATACAAAAAAAAGTTGGAAGATAAGAAATATTTTCTCAAGGATTAATGTTTGTTTTTTTTTTTTAAATAAGCTTAATTTTTAAAATCCACTATTATGAACAGTTCTCTGTCAGAAGTATTTCAGGATCGACATAGGTGCTTGGACTCTGGTGAAATATGCATATGTGGGGTTTAATTCTTTGTTAGGGGAGGGAGTAGAAAGCAGGAGTTCTCTGCGTGCATGAGAAATCAGAGCAGCTGGAGAGGCAGTGAGCAAAAGAAACTTGTACTCTCCATTAGTAGTCCAACATTTCAAAGCACTCAGGAGTCTGAAATAAGGCAGAAAATAAAATAAAAGCTTTTCTTATCATTTTGCTTTTGGCATAGGGCAAAATGACCCATATTCTCACTGAGGTGCAAAGGAGGAAGAACAGGGAGAAGAAGAATAGTTTTTCCCTGCCCTGTGAATCAGTGGGACCCCTTTATGGTGAAAGACCCAAAACCAGAGATGCCATCATTCTGCAAATCACTTATTTCAGCTTCTTCTTTAAAAGATCCTGCAGATGTACATCAATGGCAGGGCACCAAAGGCCTATTTTGGCCATTTCTAAGCTATCAACATTCATAAGAATGGGACAGCTGGGATTACCACTGCTGGGAGCTGGCACCATCCCACCTGGGGAAGAGTTTGGAGAATTCTCTGCCTGTGTGTACAGACCAGCAGCAACATTTCCCCCTAAGGAACAATTCCTCGGGAAGGTTAAAGAAAAGTCAAGGTTTTCATTAAGGGCTCTGGCCACTTAATTGTTCTGTTCCAACAAATGCAATGATATTTGCGGGAAGGCCAGGAAGATAAAGGAAAAAGTAGACAAGGTCAGGAGTGTCTGGATGAAGCAAATCCATGGATGTGTGATTGGAAAACCACTGCTGCTGCTGCTGCCAGGAAGGGTTTGTTCACCTCGTCCCACTGCCTGTAGTTTGCACTTGGGGGTAAGTTGATGCTTGCTGCTATTCAGGAGCCTTAGGGATGAGGAGAGTTTGTGAAATTGATGACACATCTCTAGACACTCAGGGGCAAGAATGGACAGGACCACACACTGCAGATGGTGCCCCAGAGGTCCTTGAGAGGCCCTTGGACAGTAGAAATAACCTAAGAGAATTTACTTTTCCTCTAAATTTGGATTTGATAAAATAAAATGATCATTGAATCACACAACAGTTACAGGAAAGGATTTTAAAGCTCATCCACTTCCACCTCCTACTGTGGGCAAGGACACCTTCCACTAGGCCAAGATGCTCCAACCCCCATCCAGCCTGGCCTTGGACGCTTCCAGGCATCCTGATTGAAGGCACTGAAAGTATGCCCAGGAAAATAAAGAAAACAAAGCCCCCAAAAATAATTTTTCTGCATCTTTGTGCCCCCCTGCCCCATTTCATTACCCAGTTTACCTTCTTTAACAAAGTAAATTTTCCCCATAAAGTTAGGAAAAGCTGTGTCTATTATTAGAAATTATCAGTAAAATACAAGCAAATACAAAATCTGGCAAGAGAACAGATGGCATCATCTTGTCCCCACCTTCCCCAGTCCTTTCCCTGTTGTCACTAGCATTTTAGGTCTCTCTCAGCTCTTTCCAGGAGGCTCCTCCATGGTAACACCCCGAAAGAGGCCTGCAGCCCCTGGAATTCTTCTCTGACACAGGGCACCTGGGAAGATGAAACATGAAATGTTCAAAACAGACCAAAGGAAGCATTTCTAATGCGAGTAATTATCCTGTGGCGCTTCCTGCCATGCGATACAAGAGAAGCAAATAATGCAGAATAATTCCTCAAAGACTCAGTTACTGAGTTGAATAACAGCATCAGCTGCAGTTTTGCTGCCTAGGTCTTATATTATGAAGGCTACTGGTCTCTGTGCTTCAAACTAATCCCCTGCTGGGATTAGAAATGCAAACAATATCTCTGTTTCAGTGACAGTCACAACTTCAGGTAATAAGGAGGGCTCAGGCATGGTGAGGGGAAGAAGATAAAGCATTAGTTTTGCACTCATTTCTTCAATGGACCACTTCAGTTATCTCGGACTATTTTTCCATATAGTGAAGGAAGCCTGTCTCTAATGGGGAAGCTTCACCTTTCCTTAAAGCCAACTGCTGAACAATCTAAAGCACCTAAGAAGTGTAAGGAGCTTGTATTTTCCTGAACAAGCCACCACCTCTGGCTGCAGGGAGAGGCCAGGTCCCACATATCATCTGCCGGCAGCTCCTAGGTGTGGTCCCGTGGCTTCACATCACATCTTTTGCATGCTGAGCTCCTCTGTCCCAGCCCGTGCACAGAGCAGGTTTTTGAGAGCAAGCCAGCCCCGCTGGTGAGGAGGATGCCATGGCTGTGCCCTGCCCGAGCTCAGAGGAGCTGCTGTTCACATGCCCAGGTTGGCACATCCCCCCTCCCGAAGCAAGTGCCGGGGCTGCTGCTCTGCAGTGTCATCAAGGAACAGTTATTTCATGTCCTTACAGAGTAACCTCGATGCTGATACATGAGTAAATGGGGAAGTTACACATTAGGTCGTAACATTTCAGGCCCCATTAGGAACAAAAGTGCCTTTGTGAACTTGCAAGTTACTGAATAACCTACTCCATCCCCATAGAAAGCTGTGAGTGGGATTGGGTTTTTTTCTTAAAAAAAAAAAAATTTGTTTTACATGGAAGTCAGGATCTTGAGGCTCCTTTTTGTGTCTCCACAGCTTGCTGGCCTTGCTCTCAGCCCATCAGCTATCCTCAGAGCAGGGTTTTGGTGAGAATGAGCTCCAAAACAGCTTTTGGGTCCCAAGACCAAGGGGGATGAAATTGTGCTATACAGGGCAGGAGCAAAAGTGCCCCTAAGCCCACCCATCTTTGGGTGTGTTAAATCTGCTCAGTGCTGCCTGGAAAATGGGAAAAAAAGTCAGATGGTTTTGGATTTTCTCCAAAAAAAGCAGAACCATCCTGAAGAGAGGGAAGTGGAAAGGGAAGAAGAAAATAACAACACATGTATACATGTAGTCATGCTGCTGCTCATCCACTGGCACGATGGTGGTTGGATGGGTTCAATGATCTGGATGATAATGAGGCACTCTGCAGTTGCTGACTGGGCCAGCCGCAGGGTGGGAAGGTGTACAAAACCTGCCAGCCCATTCCCTCTGCCATCCCCCAAGCACAGCCCTCTTTAGGGACCTGATGTGCCTACTTATCATAGGAACATTTCTCAATCATTATGAACACACTAGAGAGGACCCTGAACTGCGGTAAGTAGCACATTCTGGATCCTGTCCTGCAGCCCCTCATGGGGCACCTCTGAACCCTCGCAGGCTGCTCCTTCTGCTGCTTTCCCATCTGCTGTCTCCTCTGGGCCACCTCCTGCCCAGTTTTCTTCCTCTCTGTAACAACCATGTTTTTTATGGATCAGCTGTAGCAGAGACACTGATGTGCAGCCAGTGCTGGTGTCCTTCACCCCTCAGTTGACTGTTGCTTGTTCTCTGCAGCACTTTCTCACATAGACCCAGCCAGTGCCTTAAAACTGATGGAGATAGGGAGCCCTGGGACTGGCAGAAGTGTCCTGAGCTTGAATTCTGTCTCCCTGAAAGAGTTGGTAGGGGGCCAAAGTGACACAGCTCCTGCTCTTGTGCTGAACTGAACTGTTACCATGATCTCCAAACAAGCCCTTGTTTTCACGCAGAGCCAGATGGGTCCTCTCACCCTTCTGCCAAGCTCTGCACTTTCCTCCTGGAAACCTCCCCTGCACAGAGCCCTGGAAACTCCAAAGCAATAGCCCTGTGCTTTTTGATCCTCGTTCCCTCTTCTGAGCCAAAGAAAGTGATTCTCTCATAAGCAGACTTCTCAGACCTTTCCCTTGAAGGAAAACTGATGTTTCTGTAACTCTATTACTGGCATTTCCCACTGTCTGCGCTGGGAACTATGCTGGGTCATGCTGAGCTGCTCAGGCTGTGAGACTCAGGAAGGACCCACAGGCACATGTGTCACCAAACAGTCACCAAATATCACAGTAGAGGCAGGAGCAAAGTCAGCCCAAGAGCTCCCATCTCACGATTCCCAAAGTAGCACCCTCACCACTGGATAATGCACTCAAAAGCACATCCATAAATAAACTTGGGCCTTGTGTAAGCCCAATTAGAATACACTGGCAAGTTATTCAAGGAGTCTGGCAGACACATTCTTTACCTCAGGTGTCAGCCACAGGAGAGTGTTATGGGACTTGCATTACAGGGAATGCTTTGTGACTTTGAGTTATATTGCACTTAGCCTGTAAATGAAACAATAACAGCTTGGTCTATGGAGATAACACCCCAGATCAACTCCCTCCAATAAATTAGTGAAACATTCCACTCCCCAGCCCTGCAGTCTCACACCTCTAAATATCAACACAAATTTCAAGGGTTTGATGGAAAAAATGGTGTTAAGTCTCATGGTGTTTGAGGAATTTCCCAATATGCACTAAATTAGTTTTCTGGCTGCATTAACCATAGTGGTTGAAACCCATTTGAGACAGATGCAGGGCAAGAGATACAAGCAGCTGTTTTGCACGTGAAGTCAGATTGAGATTAACACTTACCCTTGGAGTTCTTGCTCTGGGGGTAAAATACAGTTTCAGGGACCCCTCTGTTTAAAAATACCTCTCAGTGGACTAGGATGGACAGGCTGTGAAAAGTAAAAAAAAAAAAATCTCCCTCCAAAAGAAGACCACTGACATACATTCATCCTCTGATTCCTCTGGCTTGGCATTTTAAATATTAGGCCTAAACCACGGAAATCTACTTCCTCAGATTCAACTGGAGAATGGAGGACCTCAACTACAGGAGGACCAAGGCAGCACAAAACATGACGGAAGGATAAGGATAAAACAAGGATAAAAGTGAAGTTTTGTACAGGGAAGGAGGAAAAGAAATGGGAGAAAGAGAAGGTTTTCATGGATACAAGCCGGTGTAGACTTGTGCACTGGGGACATCGATGATGCTTTTTTCCCATTTAAAGGTATTAACACAAATTTAAAATTCTGGAGGAGAGAATGAACAGTTTGGGTGCTGACCAGAGTGGATAAAATGGATCAGAATTCCCTGGATGCTGATCTCTTTTGCCCCTTCCCTGGTTAAAGGCGAGCCTGAATACTCCAGTATCCAGCCCGTGCATCCCCCGTGGCCTGGCAGCACATCCCAGTGGAATTGGCTCATTTAGGCCACTCAGCAGATAACACGAGTTTGTTTTCAGAAAGGCAAAGCAATCTGTCCAGAAGGATTTCTTGCGCTTCATATGCCAGCCCTGGCCAGGGAAATACAACATTAACTACATCAGAAGATATTGTTGAATGAATAAATTATAAAAGCATTCAGGGTGCCTATCTGGGGTATTATTTTACACGCTGGTGCTGAGTAGGTTAAAGGAGCATGTTTTGCTGTTATTGCATTCCCAGCCCTGTTTGCAAGGACTCAGCATTGCTGTGAAAGTGAGACTATGGACATGAGCTCCCTGCCAGCACAGCAGGACCAGGCACAGAATTTGCCAGTGTCACCTCTCCTCTAAGCATTTCCCTCTAAAGGAAGACAGCACATGCTGCTTCTGGGCAGGACAGGAGGCAGAGGAGCCCTCTAGATGAAGCTAAACATGAGTCCGCTGAAACAATTCCTCAAATTGCAATAGACCCATACTGCCAGAGAAGTGTTGGCCTCCTCCTCCTCTTCCTCATCCTTCTCCTCTTCCCTGCAGTCAGCTCAATATGAATATCTGGCATGGCCAACATCCACGTCCCAGAGACAGCTCTGGTACAGGAGCACCCATGGACCAGTCCACACATGAGGATTTCCAGAAGCTTTGAAAACATTATACAATTAAGCCTCGGAACCCCTGTGTGGATGGGCTGAGCATTATCCATCACAGTTTCTTAGCTGTGGAAAGAGAGGGAGAGAGTCCTTAAGTGCTTTGTCTAATATTGCACAGAAATCCTACAAGAGAATTAGGATTATCACCCAGATCTTTGGATTACCAGCCTTTTTATATGCAATTTATTCTTGATCAAAACCATACAGTCCATCTCAGGGTTTTGCTCACAGGAAGATTTCTAACCAAGCAGAGTTTACACAATTGCATTTTTTCTAAGAAGAAAGGAAAATGAAAAAAAGGAAGAATAAATGAGCTAAATACCATTTCAACTGGCAATAAAGTTTGCGATTGTGCTAAGAACAGTTGTTGAGAAACTTACTAATCAAAGTTTCTTAAATACTACAGGGAAGAGCACCAAAAGTCAAACTGCTAATCCCAGATTTAGCTCCTTTGCTGAGCCCGAGTTCCATTCATGGAGCAGTAGGGTGAACACCTGACCCCACAAAGCTACAGGACCATAGCCAGTCCCATCAGTGGGACCAGAGTCTCACTTGAGGTTGCCTAGTGAGTGAATGTTGCCTTTGGCATGATAGACCTCCCTGGGCCACTGTAAATTATTACAATCCTGTATTAATTTTGGCCTTTTACCCAGAGAAATAAAAGCTCATTTGTGACTAAAGTCTACCCACATGTAGAAAGGCTACAAAATTCAGTGGTAGGGGGAAAAAGGCAGCTCAGACCCAGAGGCAAAAATGGGGATCTGCTGCTTCCCGGCAGCAAATTCAGAGTCCTCATGACAAAAGATTTTAATTTAGCCCCTGCTGTACAAGCACAACCCCTGTTAGGCCCATCTCCCCAGGCAAGGCAGTAAATTATGTGTGCCCACATCTGGCCACTCCAGGTCCCCTGTCCATATGTCAGTCCTCAGTGTTGGCTACCAGGGCTTGGGGAGCCCCAGCCCTGAATGTCCCCAGCTCCCCCTTACCAGCTCTGGGGGTGATTTCAAGGTATGACATCCCAGCCATCTCCCAGAGGTGTTATTTGCCATCTGGAGCTGGGTAAACATCAATCAAAAAGCACACTTTTCTGCAAGCTCAAATTATTTATTTGAAATATGTCTTCCTTGGAGAAAAAAAATTGATAAAATAAAATTATTGGTATTTGCAAAGCAAAATACTTCCGTTTTCTTTTGAAATGGTGTCCTTGTTTTTGAAGTGAGAATAATCTTTATTTATAGAAAGACTTTGAAATAATAGAAAACTCCAACAGAATATTTTCTGGGCTACTCAGGATCAGATGGTCAAATGAAAAAAAAACCCAAATCAAACTCATTGCAATAATTTCCCTCTTTCCATGCCCAGAGAAGTTCACATCAACCCAATTCAGCTTTAGCAAGTCCCACGAAAACCAAAACCCAGCACAAACTGTAGTGAAATGGGAGAGATGTAATTGTCCCTATTCCATTCTCCCTGGAGCTATGTGGTCCACAACAGATTTTACCCAAAGGTTTTGGGGACCCAGGATTTCACTCTGAGCTAATTTACACAAAGACTGCACAAGGAGGTGACATTCATTCTGCAAGCCTTTCTGGTTTATAAATGCTGATGTTGATCCCCCTCTCCCTGCTTTTCCACCTCTCTAAACCAGCAGTGAAGGACCTGCAGAGGTGCCAACTGCTGGGCTTCCCTGAAAGCCACTATGGGTCCTGCAAAATCCCAGCCTGCTGAACCTGGGCCAACCCAGATGATCCCAGTGCTCAGGGATCAGTGCACAGAGGGTGCTCAAGGATGAGGAGTGAAAGTATCATAGCACAGTCTAAGGCTTTTTTCTTCTTTAAATGTGTCTGTAAAATGAAATCATTTTGACTCCAGGCTGTTTACAGCTGTCACATGTGAAATGGATTTTACCAACTTGGTGTCAGAAGGCTGGGTCTGCAAAAAGAGCCATAACATGCAAACTTTATTGGTAAGGAAACAAATAATTTGTAAATTAAGTCTCTGGTGGTGTGACATTAATTTAATTCTCTTACTGCCATTCTTAGAAAGAAACACTCCCTACCTAGCTTGAGATCACAGGAAAAAGGGTAATAAACACATAACAAGGATCCCCAGGAAAAAAAAAAGCTGGGCTTTTAAAGGGACTGTGTCCCTGAATATTTACATTTCAAGGGATGGAAAATAGTTTCTCAAGTATGCCTTGCCAAATTTCTCTGAAACACCCTTTTCTTTCTGTTTGATTAATCATTTCATGCTTAGAATAATTTAAAATACTGCTGCTTCTAGAGAGCAGATAAATGTGCATTCCCTCAGATAAATGACAAACCTTAAGGTTCTGTTTCACTCTTTTCCTCTTTTAGCTACTTCATCTCCTAAATCAGTAAATACGCCGCACAGATTTCCTGGCTATGTAAGGAGAGCTGGTGGATTTGAAAGACTAAGCAATAGTGCAGGTTTTCCTGCTTCAAGTAGGGCTGAGAAATTACAAAGGCCAATCTAATAAAAAGGCATTTCTTTCCAAGTGTTCAGCACGATTAAGAACCAGCCAATTAAAGTTGTGATTCAATATAAAACCTGAATGTTTCCAAATGAATAAAACACTTGACACTAGCCTGACATTTGCCCTTTCCCTCCAGCTTTCCATATGGAAAAGAGATCTACTTGCCATCTCTGGGCTGCTCTGTAGCAAAGGGGTTTGAACTGAGCTAAACTAAATTTGCCGGCAAAGTCTTTGCCTTTAGCACAGGTCCTAAACACAGATTTGTTTCACCCCTCCACGGTTCCTAAAGCTGCTTTATATCACATAAAAATACTCTACTTAGTCAAGCTCCTTTGCTCTGGACAATCATTGGTCTGAGAGTGGCAACAGGAGATGCTAAGCCTGACCACTCCTGCTGCACCTTCCCTTTGTACAGCAGGCATCCCTAGCTATTGAATGTGGAATTCTAACATCATATTCCTGCTCAGTCATTGTAATGCCCATTTATTAAGCTGCTGTACATGACTTCTAAAAACTCCCCTTTGAATCTGCTGATTTGCCACCTTCATCACCTTGCAAACCTCCCCCTCACTGCATATCAGCATTCTCATCTCCAAACTGAAATCATAGCCACAGAAAACAGGTTTTCCATCCCCATTTTACTACAGCACCTTCTCCACCTACACCACGGTCTTCAAAGGATTAATTTTACTTCATTGTGGAACTAGGTTTCAAAGATGAGTGGTCAAAGTGCAATTTGGCCCCGTGCTGCCAAGCAGACTACAAGGATAGTGCTGTCACATCCTCAGTGCTGAATGAGGAGCTCAAGGGGACAAGTTCAGGTCTCAAAAGCTGTAAAGCTTCCTAATCTCAATGTTGCTTTTTTCTGAGCCGCTTTCCTCAACACCATGAAGTTCTCCAGACACAGGATGTTCCTCCTGCTACCGAGTTATTTCTAATCCCAGAGGCAGTTTGATCCTGCTCATCAATCCCAGCTCCCTGCTGGGTTGCACAATATGGATGTGCCCACCCACAAATGCAGTTGTACACCATTCAAAGAGGAAAGCGCCATGTCATAAACAACTGGCAGCATTAGGACTGGTTGACAGGTTTTTAAACCCCAAGGGAAGTTGAAATGTTTCAAATTTAATTTTATGTCATCACTGCTCCTGGAGTGAAGCTCTAGGAAGCTCCTCCTCTATTTGCTCTGAGGTCTCACATATATCGATGTCATAGGCAGTGGTAATTTATCTGTATTCAATGGGTGTCTATACACTCAAGAATATGAAACACTTTTTATGTTCCACCTACATCTATACAAAAACTGTAATCAGTAAAAGTGTAGGTTTCACAGAAAAAAAATAATAAATCTAAAGCTTTATTAAATGTTGTGTTCAGAAGGAGTCTTGAAAACAAAGAAAACTCAGGTTAAGAGAAGAAAGTGCGTAAATGCACCAAATTGCAAACCAAAACAAAATACCTGGGAGAAAGGGTGGAACACAAGCTGCACTTCTGGAGAGCTGAACCCTTCATTCCTACTGGGTGCTGCTCCAATAACTCCAGCTTTGTGGAAAAGGGTCTTCCTCCTTTGCTATTAACCAGATTAACTCATAGTGTTGCACAAATATTCCTTTGTAAAGCCCATAGGAACTGCTGAGGTTTCTCAGGAATCCCTCTGGGATTTCAGTCTCTCAGCAGTGTGGACAGCAGCCCGTGAGTAATGCCACCTCTGCCTGCAAGATATCAGGGAGCCATGCCGAGGAAAAATCTCTGCAGGAAGAAGAAGTCTTTTAAGAGAAATACCAGAAAGCAAATTCGTGTTCCCTCCTATTTCCTCCTCCAGTAGACACCCTGAAGGTCTCCACCATGCTGGGAAAGTGAGACAAGAGGAGAGCATGCATAATTCTCTCACGTATGACTACTCTGACACTGGCCAGGATCCTCCGATCCTTACATCAAGGGATTCCAGATCTATCCTGGCTGAGCAGAATTTCCTGGAGCTCTTGTACCTTCAAGCATAAAGTACATTTCTTTGACTTAGTACAATTGCAAATAGCAATCGCCTCAGAGCCTTGCACTAGGAGGGGAGCAAGAGAATGCATTTGGCAGACATTCATCCTATGGCCTAAATCCTGCCCAGAAGGTGCTCAGACACAGTAATAATTTGGCGCTGAGAATCTCCCCAGGATGAGACCTTGCTGCCTTGTTGAGACATGAACGTATTACTCCATCCCATCCCTGTCCTGTAGCTCATCCCATGAGAACATATTTATCTCTGACCTCTTCCTCCTTGGAGAAAGGAACAGGAGAAAAGTCCAACTTGATGCTTTTTGCCTTGGATATCCAAGGATACACAAAAGACAGCTTACACCTTCCTTGTTTTTAATGAGACCTTTGACTCAACTCCTGAAAAAAGTGATGATTTTCTTTTATTTTAAAAAGCATAACTAAAGCCAGAGTCATTTCTCCCTTCAACTTTGCTGCTTTGATCTTCACTGAAATTATTACAAGAACAATGTCTGACGGAAGAGTTAAATCCTGACCCAAAGGGAAGCAGAATGGCTTTCCAAGGGTGCATTGGCCACCCCAAATTGAGGGCACCATGTTCCTTGTGGATGGCTGCCTGATCAGTCCCCACTAGCACACAAGCTGCGAGGAAGTGAGATAATGGAGCTGAAACACTGAATAAAGCAGAGCAGACTCCCAGAGCAGGCAGGACTGTTATGGCTAAAGAACAGCTGCAATATGTTGTAATTACAACTCCACTGCAACCCAGTATTATTTTCATAATAAGGCCGTTTCATTGTATTTTTCATCCAGGTAAGCTCTGAAGGAGTTTCTCATAGAGCAGCTCTATCCTGCTCTCAGGGAAACCTCTTCTGTTTAACATCCGCACTGCAGGTTAATAAATACCAGGGTGTCATTTCCTCCACTTGCTGGTTTTAGCAAATGTCAAAGGGCAACAACATTGTAGCAGAAACCAAGTGTTGAAAAGGGAAACAGCAGGGACCAACAACATCTGAAATGGTTCTGTATCACTCATCCAAATTCTTCTAGGTTTACTTCATGTTCATGGCTATTTTGAAGAAAAGCTCTGATTTAGTATCACTGTCCAATCCCTTGAAGTACTGAATACCAGCATGTGGCTGGTGGAAATCTTTACATAGAGATTTTTTTAAAGTCTACTTTTTTGGCACCCTAGTCTATCTGACAGCCTTCCCCTTTTCTTGTGTTATATGAAAAATGGAGCACAGAAGTGGATTTTATTTAAAGTTTGTTAGAGAGATTCACAGGTCCATCTGGTATCTCCTTTTAAAAACCAAAACAAGTAAAAAGCCCCTACTAACAATGACAAAACCCCCCTTACCTAACACTTTAATAGCATTTTAAAAAGACAGAGTGAAACTCTTTGTTAACCATAATTCTCAGGTTACCATGAGATTTATATTAGAAATACCTGAACAGTCCTTCCCCCTCTGTTCTTAATCTCAATGAAAATATTATTATTAATCATTATTATTAATTATAATACATAACATGCTTTAATGTGCCCAAGTAATTCACTGGTTTACCAAATAAGTGCACAGCATAATAAGTTTTTGGCAGTGAAAATGTGACTGAGCAGAGATGTCACCAAACTTACATTTTTCCCTGGCATATTTTAGGATTAACGTATTTGAGTGAAAACCACTGCCCCAAACTAGGCCAATCTTCACTCTGCAGAAGTGAGCAGCCACACCCCCAGAACCCAACTCTCCCCATAGCTGACCTCACACAAGCTCCCACCCCTTTTGTAGGAGGATTCCACATTTATAGAAGCGCTGTTACATAAGAAAGGCTCTTTTACTCACAGTTTGGAAGCAAAAATGCAAATAGACGATTTGAGTCACGCAGCTCCACTCCCAAGATGAAGCCCTGGACTGCAGCCACCCCTGTCAAGGACCAAAACCCCACCAGCATCAGCTGAAAGATTTTAATGAAGATTTCAGCAGGAGAAGAGCAGTGGGTGAGTGGCAACTGATTAATCTTCAGAGAAGGAAGGCTCCACAGGGACCTGCTGGCTCTGAAGCAGAAGGAATCATTGAATGGCTTTGGAAGGGATCTTAAACAGCATCTTGTTCTACCCTCTGCTATGGGCAGGGACACCTTTCACTAAACCAGCTTCCTCAAGCCCCATCCAACCAGGCCTCGGGCACTGCCAGGGATGGAGCAGCCACAGCTTCTCTGTGCAACCTGTTTCAGACTCTCACCTCCCACACAGGGAAGAATTTTTCATAATATCCAATCTAAACTTACTCTCTACCAGTGTGAATCCAGTCCCCCTTGTCCTGCCACTACATAACCCCGTAAAAGCCAGCACAACCTATGCGTTTGGTCCATCGCAGCTATGGGAAGCAAAGACAAATGGGTGGTACATGACCTTCTATGTAGAATAGTTTTCCACCCATTTGCCATCTCGTGACTGCTGTCACAGACTGTGGATGGGCCACATTCTGAAGAGAGCCCAGGGATGGATGCTGCCCTGACCTAAGAGGAGCAAGGCCTCCAGCAGATTCCAATTAGCCAAAATTAGTCAGCTGTGGCCAGGGTTTGTCTTCCTTTAAGCACCAAATAGTGTGAAAGCAATAGCCCTTTTCTCCACGGGACCCACACAACCCTTTGTGGCCTTACCCCGCTTCCCCAGGGAGCCTCCTCCAGTTTTGTTTCTCCCTTTCCTGAACCATGCCAATCATTAAAGTCTCTGAGCAGCCCCATTATTATCCTGGGCAATTCTTAACTCATTAGGCTTTAAAGCTGTTGCACCGCAGAAAAAAACCCCAAATCAAGCAAATGCTTATGCACGATAAAAGGATGTTAATGTTTTACCCCACCGACAATGACTGAGTCTGTAGGACAATTATTACAGATATTTCCATGGGTTTAGTGTTACTTTTTTTCCTGACATGAGGTCCTTTGCATGGCATCTAATTAAAAATAGAGGAGTTTAATCTGCAGCCAGCCTCAGAGGTTGATTTTAATTCTCCCACTGTAAACTTTCAAACATGGAAGCATGCCTGTTTGCACCGATGGGATCCAATATCCTGCCTTTGCAGTGGCCTTTTTACGTTTTGGCAGGCTGCACACCCAGGATTGTACCAGACTGCAACATTAATAATTCACTACCTGATCTGATCTTTCAGCAGGAAACACAAGTAAAGATGACATTAAGTGCTGCTTGGCTTCCCCTCCTCTGCCATTCTCCTGTTGTGTCTTCAAATTGTGCTTAATCTGATGGGAATTTAGTATTAAATTAACACAAAAAGTCACATTTTAGGAGGCCAAAACCACATCCACAGCTGAAGAGAGAAACTGGATTTCCTGCTGAGTTTACTTTTAGCACCTACATTTTAATTTTCATCTCTGTATAAGAAAGAGATTAAATGTGTTTAGGATGCAGGAGAGGATAGCAGAAATTTTAGATTCCTAATAAGCAGTATATTAACACTTTTATCCTGGTTGCGTGATAAAACAGGATACCTGTGGAGATGAGAGGACATTTTTCTTCTAGAGGCGAAGAACTCCATTTTCTATCAAGATTTGGATGGGTTTTTTCTCAGCATTGCAACAGAATAAAAACCACCTCTGTGAGTAAGCTCCAAAGCATATTTACATGGTTGAGAGTGGTCTGAGCTATTTCTCCAGCGCCAGGTAACAGCCAGACACACACACACACCTGCACCTGCTCAGCTAGGGGGGTGTGGACCACGAACGCCCAAAAGCTTTTTTCAGTGACAAAGCTGTTGCCTCAGTCTGCAATACCCAAAGTGACCTAAAAGCTTTAGCAAGCTATAATACGTGCTCTCCTCCTCAGAGGGTTGATTTTGCTTTAAACAAACAAACAAAAACCCAAAAGAAAAAAAGAAAGAAAAGAAACAAAAAAGAAAACCAAAAAACCCTAATGAAACAAAGAAACCCCCTAGAAAACTGAAGAAGATAACCTCAATTTTGACAAAACAGTTTCATTCAGAGTGTCTTGTAGAACGTGAAGCTTTTCACGTATCCCTATGTACTTTCTATTTGATACCTTAATTATTGCATCTCAAAAGATATTAGAAGGAAGGGAAAATACTTTGCTTTCTTTTCCAAAATAGACTGTGCTACTATTTAGCATTTGTCCACTGCTCTGGTACTGTTATCACATTAACACTTAGAGATCCCAAGCAAGGTCAATGCCTTTGTCTGTCAGCCTTTGTATGGTCAAGAGACAGTCCTTGCCCCAAAGACCTTAAAATATAAATAGATAAGACAGACAAAGGGAGAAAGAAAGGAAACATTTCTATCATCGTCACAGATAGGAAACAGGGAGATAAAATACTTTGTTGGAGGTCAGTGACACAGAGCTGGGGGGAAAACACTCTCAAGTCTTTGTCAAGTGTCTTTAACCATGAAGCTGTCCAAAAAAAGCCTGTATTTCCTCCAGCATTTAATTTAGGTGCCTGCAGAGATGCCCAGAAAGGGAGATTGCAAGGAATCAGTGCAGACATTCAGAGAGGCTTAGTTTCCAAGAGGAGCTTCTGTAAGGGATATAGCAGAAACAGCAAAAGTCCAATGGCAGAGATCAAAACTGGCAAGTCTGCACTTCACTGCTAAGAACATACAAGTAGAGAAAAGAAGACCCAGAGCTGCTCCCCAGTATCCATTTTAACAGAAAAAAAATGGGACGTGGTGGCCAAGAAGTCACTCTCCAAGGAATAAGAGCAAGAAAAATGTAGGGCAGGATGAGACAATGCAAAAGCTTAAAGTGATCTGCCCTAGGTGTGCCAGGGACAGCACAAGGGTATGCCTGCTTTAGTTCCACATTCCCGATAAAGACTGGTACATTAAACAGATAGTGGGACCTATTTTGGAAAGAATTGGAAGAACTGGAGGACTAAGTTCATGGCTACCCTTTACACTGCTATACAAAGTCAGAGAAGAAAAAACAAAACGGAAAAAAGCCCCACCAGACTTTATGGCATAAGACATTCTGTAGAAGGATTTGCACTTCAGCTCCATTCAGTGACTGGTGTCTGCTTTGTCATTTGAGATATCCCATCCTTTATTCATTTTTCTCCTCATCTCATGATGTCAGAGAAAGAGCTCCCACTTTCTCCCTCACAAGCTTTATGTCCCTGTGCATCTGGGGGCAGCTGCTATGTGATTAACTGTGCACAGGGTGCTGGCTCATCCCTGGCTGTGACATGCCGAGCAGGTAATGTTAGAAGCGCCTTATGTTGAAACAGAGTTTAAGAGTCTGTTTAGTTAACCTAGGTTAAGTTCTGCAGTTTCTCTCTGCTTTCTCTGCCTTCCTCCAAACATAACTGGTCAAGTGAATTTGCATTTTGGGGGTATTTTTGAAGGCTTTGTCTTCACAGTGTTTTGGTGTTAGACCACACCAGGGACATCTATAGTGACACATAAATTAAGCAGCAGTGCAGAAAAAAACAAGTCACATCTCTTTCACCAAAATTTTTCAGTATGGGTTTGTTCTCAGTTTTGTTGCAAGACTCTGTGCTGGCACTGGTAAAGGAGATTCATTTTGGCATTAGAGTGCAAGAGAGTGTCCTGGACCACACAGCTGTAAGAAAAGCTGGTCCCAGCTCAGCTCTGGATTTTTCCCCGGCCCCCAAGCAGTGCTGGGTTTTGTCTTGGCCTGGATGAGTGAAGGAGTAAAGCCCCATATACATCAGGTTGTACCTTTTGAACCATGGCTGTGTTGCTTGCTCCATGGATGTAACTCTGCCAGTTTATGCAGCCTCAGTGGGTTTGTGCTCAGCTTTTCAGGGACACTGAAGATCCATGGGCCCTTTTCCAGACCCTTTCCAACAGCACAGGACCTCACACAACCAAGTCTGAGAAATAAGGGGGTTTAGAGAAACAAGCACACAACCAAAATGAGAAATACTGCCTGCTTCACATTGCACACTATCAGTTTTTACATTCCCAATGCAACTCTTAGAATATTTTCTTGTCTTTTTCCTTCCCTCCTCATGTCTATTGCTTTCCCATCCACACTTCCCCCAAACAGTAATGTCTTTCAACCCCTCCTCTAATTTTCTCCCCAAACACATGCAGGCTACTGATCAGGACAGGGAGCAGAGGCCCTTCCTAATTGGAATGGTCATGAACATAGTTCATCTTGCAGGAGCAGCACCCGCAGGGATGCCTCAGCGCCCCATCCTGCTGCAGATCCACACCTGTCCTTTGTCACAGTGGGTTGCCCAGATCTGGAATCTAATCCCAGGTGGACTGGGAGGAAGGTTATTTTATCTGTTTTCTCTTCAGAGAAAGGCAAACAGGATGGGCACTCATCGATCTTGAGAAAGAAACATTAGCCAAGTCAAACACACAGCGGCTCTGAAGAAACAGGATGTCCAGGATGTTATGCCTGGATACACCTTGGTACCACTGCTTATAATGACAAACTTGGAGAAGAAATAAAAATATGTGAGCGCAAGATGAAGAAAATTTTCAAGAATCATTGGCCAAGTCTGTTCTAGACAGTGCAGGCTCCCCACAAGAGAAAGGGAATTTGGACTTACTGCTGGCAGCCATCATCATTAGCCCCAGGAACTTATCACCAGCCCTGATGTCCACTCAGCCTGAGTTCCACCTTCACCGACAACAACTCATCTATTCACCAGAACACCCTTGCAGGTCCCACTGCAAAAAAAGTTTTCCTCTTATTTACTCTGTGGTGGTGCCCCCGGTAAGATGGAGATGTGACTGGAGGAAGAGCCCACACATGTCCAGGTGCAGCCGGACATGGATCAGGGGTAGCCAAGACAAAGACACCTTGGTAGGAGGTAGGAGCAGTGGAACAGTGACTTGTCCTCACAACACACATGATTTTGTGGCGGGAGGGATGTAAGGACTTGGCACAGGTTCCCCAAAGGAGCTGTGGCTGTTCCAGACCTGGAAGTGTCCAAGGCCAGGTTGGACAGAGCTTGGAGAGCATGAGGGAGTGGGAGGTGTCCCTGCCCATGTCAGGGTGGAACAAGATGTGCTTTAAGGTCCCTTCCAAGCTAGGCCTTTCTATGATTCTATGAAAATGGGCCTGCCAAGAGACAAGCAAAGAGAGCTCCAATGAGCACAGTCAAAAGCAAGGCTCTGGATTCAAGGCCATTACAGTCCTCCGGCAGGAGATATGGCATTTTGAAGTTTCTGTTGCTGCCTGGGTCTAATCAGCACAGAGGGTCCCAGAAGGAACTGTGGGCCTTCCCCTTCAGCGAGGTTCTCTTGCCAGAGAACTGCAAAGAACAGAAACATAATTAAAAAGCATTGGGGAGGACTTAATGGAAATGGGTGATGGCTCCGTTTGAGCTGCAAGTCAAAGTTTTGTTTCATCTCATTTACTAGTTAGTAAATTAACTAGTTCAGAGAGCTGACAACTGCCAGGGACCTCAAAAGTTTATTTCCTTGCCAGTATTCTGTGGCTTGTATAACCTTCTGTAACAATAACATTGTAAAATTAGACCTGCATTAAATGCTGAATTGTAGACATTTCACAAAAGAGAGCAAACAGACCTAATCTGACCATCCAGGCACTGATTAAAATCAACACCCCTGAGATCAGTGTAATAAAGATTTGACACTTTCAGGCTTGCCATGAGAGACCTGCATTTGTGTACCGGTTTTCCTCATTAAGCACCACAGACCTCCACCCCCAGTCAGACCCTTCCTGACTCCAGCAAGTGGAAAGCAACACACATTCCATGGAGGTTTCCCTTGATCCAATCCACCTCCTGTTTCTGGTTAAGATCTTTTAGCAACTTCTTTTAATGCCAAAACACAATGTTCTTCAGCTCATAGGAGATGTGCACATTTCTCGTGGGAAATGAGAATTTGTTTTAGAGTGCTTTTGCTGGAAGAACACATTAAGTGAGGGGGGATTCCCATTTCCCATTTTTCCTGAAGAAACAGTTCATATTTCCTTTGGAAGTTTTCATTCTCCCAGTAAAATACAATTTAAGTTGGAAGCTTTAGTTATTTAGAAGTGGCATGTTGTTACCTCTGGGATTTTAACAGTTTAATATTACTGTTTTGAAAAAAGATTCAAGAGAAACTTACCTAAATGGGAGCTTTTATCACACAAGGCCATTAAAAGTTTTGGAAAACTTTTGCCTAAGTAAAAATTGCTCTTAAATAATGTCATAGTCCTGCTCAGAGTTAACCTCTCCCTGTTTATTTTATTTAGTTTCTGCAGGAAATTAGAGGCAATCCCAACCTCAGATTTATTAACATACCTTTCTTGAACATGCTACTGGATATTTAAGATTGTCAGCTTTGACTTAACAAAGATTTGAATGACAAACCTTTTAAGTGGAAGACTTTTCAAAAATCTCTGTCCAGGATCAGCACCTTGTAAATTTGCCTGTCACAACTGATTCTGTTTGTACTGTTCAAATTTATTCTGATATTCAAGTTTGTACTCAAAATGGAAAGTGTATCTAAGCCATTATTGAGAAATATTATTTAAAAATAATAGGAAAAAATAAAGCAGGTTCATAAAGGCATTTTGGATTTTTAATTTAAATCAAACAAGCCAAATGGAGGTTTACAGAAGATAAAAAAAATGTACATAGGAGATTCTCACCACAGATCACCTCATAGTGATTTTCTGTATCCAAACAGCTCTAGAAGTCACTCAAATGTAGCAGTAAAAAGAAAAGCTGTTTTAACTGAGACCCTTGCCCACTTCTGCATCCCTAAGCATCTGAAGACCATTGATTCCCAGACAGAGTGAGCAATCACAATAGTCTGGCTTGGCTTAGCACAGTAGAGGGGGGAAAAGTCTTTCCTTTGAAACTTCTGTTTTCTCATGGCCAAAATAAAAAGACCCAAAATCAATTTACTCATCTGAGAGCAGCCAACCTGACACTTCATTGAAATGCCACAGTGGAGCCAGAGGGAAGGAGCCAGGAGCAATTCCTTCTGTTTGTTTTCCCCTGGTGTGCAGAGTCACAGCCAGGCAGCACAACTCATTCCTCAGGCTCATGAGCCAGGCTTGGGGCACAGGGGGTGCTCTGAGATTTGATTTTTAGGAGGTCTCATGTTTTCCCCAGTGTGGAAAAGCCCAGTTTATATTCCCAGGTAAAAGAAACCTCATCACTCTGCTCAGCAAAGCCAGTTCTTTTGACACTTTGTGACCTGCTCTGGAGAGCAACCTGGTATCCAAATGCACTGGAAATGTTTAATCACAATGGGCTGTTTTAACCCAAATGAAGACTCACCATTAGAAGCCCTGGCATATCCCCAGGCTCTGTGGGGACTACAGAATTGCTAATCAGATAAAGCTTTGAACAACATCTGCAAAGGCTTTACTGAGGCTCCACATGGTGCCCAGTCCACCTTACCAACTCCACAGAACACACCTGAGGGGCCTGAGAAATGGAGAAGGACCATTGCCTCCCACCCACATCCCAGCAGTGCAAAAAGCTGCTTCTGCACTGGTGAACACAGCCAGGCCAGACCACACACGCTGAGAACAGCATACCTGCACACAGATACCCATGGTCCTCCCCAAGGCTGTCACCCACTGACCCTCTGTAGAGAGGGAGACAAAGAAATGCCCCGGCTGTGAGGAAAGGCAGAGAGAACTGGGATTGTTCAGCCTGGAAAATTGCAGCCTCTTTGTACCTGAAGGGAACTACAAGAATGATGGAGAGAGACTCCTTATGAGGGGCTGGAGTAACAGCCCAAGGAACAGTGGCTTCAAACTGTGTGAGGGCAGCATTAGATGAAGTATTGGTAGGAAATTCCCCCCTATGAGAGTGCTGAGGCCCTGGCCCAGGCTGCCCAGTGAAGCTGTGGCTGCTCCTGGATCCCTGGAAGTGTCCAGGGCTGGGCTGGACAGAGCTTGAAGAAACCTGGACAGTGGCAGGTGTCCCTGCCCATGGGACCATCCCACAACATCAATGAGGGAGTTTTACCTTTAGACATTTATCTGCCCAACCAGCATCCTTCTTCTGGCACAACAAGCAGCGTTTTCTCCTTCCCAGCAGCTGCTGATCCCACCTGGCACTAGTGCTTGCATGGAAAACGAAATTCATGCAAGAGGAGGATTGTTCCTGGGCAGGGTCTGCTACATGATCCAGCTCAGTGGGGACTCTACAGAACTGGCAGTGGCTGTGAGGGTGCTGGGGGAGCAGAGGGGGACAGCAGCCAAGGAGGGGCCTCAGAGCTGTGTCCCTGCTGGAGAGGGCAGTGAGATGCAGGGAACCATATCCCTGTCCTCTGGGCACAGCAGAGGGAACAAGTCTCCACACGGCATTTCTTACTCTCTAGTGAAGTATTTTCATCTGAGCTTCTTCTTTGATGTAGGACATCTCATTGTCACAGAAAATGTCTCTTTTTTTCTCCCTGAAAATGAACCTTAAAAGCTCTGAAAAATTACTTTCTTGTGCTTTGGTTTTGTCCCCTTTCTTTCCCCACTGGCCCTCTGTCATGCCCTGCAGATGAGTGATCTGTTTTCAGCCTCTATTTTTCTCATTTGCCTCTAAAATGGGAAACGAAAATCAGGGGAAAATAATAAATTTGAGAAAATATTTGGGTCAGTTTCTTTTTCTTGGTATTACTCTTGCTGAAAATATTCAAAGTTTATATAATTAATTTTTTCTCTCTCCAAATTAATCTTCAGCCTGCCTGACTTAAACTTGTCATATATGTAAGGAAAGAACTAAGGCCATGGTCCAAAAAACAAAAATATTTTTCAATTTTTTAAAAATCTCCATAGAATACTCATTTCCAAAACCACAAAAAAGGGGTGCTTTGAAATCTCTTCCCTCTATATTTCCATAATTTTTTAATTAACTGTTTGCCTGTATCAGGACTGTCTTTTTTTAGGTCTCTGGCAGGTGCAGAGTGGATGTCAAACACACAAACTCCAGCCCACAGCCACCCTGCTGACTGGAGCCAGGATTCTATGGATAAGGAGAAACCCAGTCTTCAGGAGAGCTGTGAATCTCTCCCTGAACAGCTCAATTCACCTGCTCTAAGACAGAGGAACTGTTGGATGTATCTTGTTTTATTCTGCTAGAAGACATACTCTAAGAGGTGGGGCAGGGGAGGAGGCAGGAATGGGTGTTTTCATCCCAGGATGCTGCGGAAGAGGCTGGAGAGCTTCTGGGACACCCATGGAACACTGGCCCTCAAGTGCTGCCAGTGCTCTAATCCAGGAGTATTTGAAATTTCAATTATTTATGTGTTCATGCTGTGGGTTAATGCTGACTGACACTAAAACACTGCCTAGATTTAGCTTCATAAAATTTTTATCCCCACTATAAACTGCAAGTCTTTCTCCAATTTCATTTAAAGGAAACGGAGTATTGAAAAGCCTACTGAGGAATTCATGAGCAACTAGCTACAGCCTCACTCTTCCTCATAGCCAAATCCTGGGACTTCGTTACCATGGCAACATATCATAATTTAAATTCCCTTCCTGATTGCCACTCCAGAGAAACCAATACCTGTGCTTGCCTTCCTTGCAGCCTGCCATGCACTTTGTAGGGGGTGTAAATGCTCATAGCATTTGCTTCCCTGGGCTCACGATCCAGAAGAGGATGCTGTGTCCTTTTTTGGGGTTAAACACCTAGAGAAGATTGATAAAATTCAGCAAACCTGACTCAGGCAACTCAGGCAATGCCTGTAGTATTCTGACCTCTGATTATCCCCAACAATCAGGCACAGCCCAGGGCAGTGGAAGCGCCTGGAAAGAACAAGCTTCCTATACATTGTAGGGTTTTAGGTATTACTCAAGGAAGAAGAGCAGCTTCCACCACAGAGAGAACTGGAAAAGGAATGAGAGGTCTTTATGAGGACACAAGATCTCCAGCTACCATCAGTCCGTAGTGCAGGGTTTCACTTACTTTAGAAATTATCACACTCCAAAGCACTTACAGGATTATAATCTGTCTGCTGGAATCCAAAACAGGGCCTGAAGTACCAACATACTGATGATAATTATTTATCTAGTTCACATAAAATCACTTGTTTGAAGTTTAAAAGCCTCATTCAGACTCAGAGCCTGACAGGGAACTCTGGCAGGGAGTCACCGGTATTTGGTGCTGCCCCATGCCTAGAACACTGGTGAGTGAGCCTGCAAGAATTCAGACAAGATGAGTCAGGGATGGAGACAGTTGCTTCACCACTTGGGCATGATCCATTAATGCTCCATCAGCCTACAGAGCTGATTTGCTGCAGCACCCCATCCCCTTGACAATGCCCCTTCTCCTGAGCTGAGCTCCAGTGTTCCCCTCTCAGTGCACCACAGCAAGGATGGACACACTGGGTGTCTCTGCAATAGGCATTCCTGTGGGAATTAGACCTTCAATTGCCAGGAAATTTTGGGGTTTATTCCCACAAGTTTCCTAGGAATTCCAGGAAGTAACTCTGTGCACCAGTAATTCACCCAAGATGGAGCAACCAGAAGCACAGAACCCATGGGTAAGCTTTTTCTAACTCCCATCACACAGAGGTAAAGGTACAAAGGATCTTCTGGAGCTTGGACATGCCCTCTAAACTCACTTGAACATTATAAATATGTATTTTTCATGTGCATGCATATACCTAATATTTATTATACATATGTATTTATAATACCCAATTTTGTTTTTGCATACATCTGGAGAGTCACAACTCATTTAAGCACAGAAGAAGCATGGGAGACTCACCTTTCTTTAAGGGCAGGAATGAAGAAAAGGGCAGGTTGAAATAGTGGAATACATGTAGCTACAAGCCAGCCTTCTCTTCCACTTCTAAAAGTCCAGCCTTTCTTCTTGCTGAAGGGTTAAAATTTCTGAACAGAAACCACAGTGTTTTCCTTCATTTTTTCCGAGCTTTTTTTATTTAGTTACTCTTTCATTATTGTTTTTCTTCATCTAGAAAGTGATCTAAGTAATTATAATCATAAAATGGATGTGAGCAAAATGGGTACTGCGGGGTTTATAAAACACAAATTTCCTTTTCTGGGAAATTTGGTCTCTCTCTCACTTAAGCCTTACAAACTCTGCCCAGACTCCTAAGGTGGCACGAACCCCACAAGGCCTGTAAGGCCTGAAGAGGAAATCACTCCAATATCCAGCTCTCCTCAGCAAATGCAGGATTGCTAATGCAGCACTGAGCACTACTGGGGGATGGTGCCCTCACTACAGTGGGGAGGATCCTCATTGAGCAGAAACTCATAAATGTCTAATAAATTAGTTTGGCAGCACTGGACATGCACAGAAATATCTTTGGTGGGGGTAAATCATGCAGCTGAGCTGGACTTGCTCAAACCTCACTGATCACCACCAGGCTGAGTATCCAACCTGCATTAGGTAACACACACCCAGCAGGAATCAGCTCCTCAGCCAGCAAAGGCCCACATTTGGTTTAGGCTTTTAAACTTTTTTAAAACTGTTTTCTGAAAATAACCCAAGAAAAACCTTCCTTGATGTTCACTAAGCTGTTACTGGCAAAATATCACTGATGTGAAAACAAGGAATCTTTCTTAAAGGTTGCATGGATCCAAAGTGCTGCAGCCTTTGCATTTTTGCTATTCCTTTATTTATTTTTAAACTAACTACTCTCTGCATTTTAATTTTTGCAGAAAGCGGGAATTTCACTGTGATTTAGGAATGGAAAACACCAGCTCTCAGCCTGAGAAATCATGTAACCTCCATTAAAAACTTTTATGTCCAAATTACTAGAAAATCCTTCAGGGGTGTCAGGTCTGAATCCTGTGTCCTCTGGCTCCAGAGAAGCTTCTCACCTCCCTGTGCAGTGGCAGGTAAGAAGCTCAAGCTCAATGTCAAAAATACGACATTACTTCTTCCACGGTGTGTTTGTCACAGCACTGTGGTATAGACTTCATGGGAGATGTCAGCGTTAGCAAATCAGGTATCCCAGGTCCTGTAGTATCTGAAATGAGCTGTAGTATATCCCAAATAATTCACTTAAGGGTTTTTGGGGGGTATGGAGCAAAATCTTCTCTACAGAACCTTCCAGAGCTTCTATTCTGCCCAGAAAACCAATGAGGATCTTTTTCAGAAGATTTTGCTTCGTAGCTGCTTCCTGTCCACCAGAGGGTTGGAGCAGCTCTGCTGTGAGGAAAGCCTGGAAGAGCTGGAGTTGTTCACCTGGAGAAGAGAAGGGTTTGGGGTGACCTAACTGTGGTCCTCCAGCACCTGAAGGGCATCAGCAGGAAGGATGGAGAGAGACTTTTTGTAAGGGCCTGGAGTACCAGGATAAGTGGGAGTGGCTTCACACTGACCGAGAGTAGGTTTAGATGGAGCATTGGGAAGAGATTTTTCCCTGTGAGGGTGGGAAAGCCCTGGCCCAGGGTGCCCAGAGAAGTCCCTGGATTGGACAATGCTTGGAGCAGCCTGGGACAGTGGAAGAAATCACTGCCTGTGACAGGGAGTGGCACTGGATGGGCTTTGAGGTGCCTTTCAACCCAAACCCTTCTGGGAATCTGTGATTCACTAATGCTCAGGACATGAAGATACAACCCTGAGCTGTCACGCAGTCTCCCTGCAGTCAGAATAGAGAAACAGCCAGTGCCAGAGGATGGTACAGCTCACACTACAGTAGAGACTCAAGGTGGAGAAATTTTCCTCTTCCTAATATAGAGAAAGCGATGATTTAGAATGTATGGCTACACAAAAATTCCATCTGCAGTGGCAGGTGAGGCAAGTACCACCTTGACCTCATTCTATCCAAGCTCATCTGCTGGGAAAACCCTGCAGAGTTTCCAGTATGAGTTTGCCTCTGTCCTGGCTCTAGGGGTGAGGATCAGCATAGTCAGATGCAGGACAACAGCCTCCTCACAGCTGACAGCAGGACCCTCCCAGAAAAGTACGGAGCTTTGTGGAGTTCCAGGAAGAACACAAGACACAGAGAAGTGCCTGTGCTGACAACAGCATGCCTGATCTCCACAGCAGGCTGATTGATCTTTGCTAAAGGCATCAATGATCTGATTTTCTCCTCAGGTTTTCTTCCCAAACCTATAGCCAAGTGCAGAGTATACAGTCATTTAGACCTTGGTGAAACTCTGGGAAGGCAGAGGTAGTACCAACAGCACTTCACACAACCTGTAAAAACAATTTTTACATTAACTACCATTTTTTTGATGTGCTGATTTTTTGGCAACATGTGAAGCAGCAACGTCAGTCAGACCTTTAATTTCTCTAACCAGCTTTAAGGAATTTGTAATATTATACTCAGTTATTGGAGAACAGGAGGAAATTGTTTATCTGATTACAAACCTGTTATTTATTGTGCATTAAGAGCATGATCACCTAATGTTATCCCAGTTTTAGGGAGGTGGGAGTGGAAATCAACAGTCCTATCCCACCAAATGACATAAACCCACTCTGATCTCAGAAGTCACCTCTTGAATACTAAAGAGCTGGAACATAAAGGCTTTTAAAGAATATAGTTTCCAATTAGGTCATTGGTTTCAAACAGAGGGTGTACTAAATTAGTAACATTTGGTGGCAAATTTCTTTGAAGTTCTCATTAATCTTGATCTTGGATTTGAACTTTTCTTGGCAATGTTCCTTATAGAATTTGGATCTCAGTTATGTCAAAACAACTGATTAGCCCCATAGTCTGAAGGCAGGGTGGATTAGGTAGGGTGGGTGTTAGATTTCATGAAAGGCCTATTTACCTACTCGTTTAGCATGACCAAATGGGAGGGCAGCCAGCAGGGGAGACATGTTGGAATGATTCCAGCACTCCTGTCTAATTAGGGATCTCCACAGCAAAGGGCAGCAATGGATTTTTGAGAGCAGCCACTGTTCATATGCAGCTGCCCATAGATCTGGGAAAGGGCTGAGGGCTTCCCTAGACCTGTAGTGGATCTTCTGCAGAATTGACTGCCCACTTCCTCAGCTCTTGGGAAATTAGTGGGAAGGAAGAAATACTTTGGGGGAACATCTTTAGATGGTGCCCTTTCTTCTTTGTGAATGGCCTAAAGCAAATTTCCCCCCAAAATCAATTGAAATCTTTTCATCTATTCTAGCACATTAAACACCAGGCTTTTGAATAGCTCAGAATCACCAAACCCAAGAATTGTTAAGAAACTCAATGGGAAGTTCCCATGTAGCCTCTATCTAAGGATCAATAAGTGCACTTAATTACTTAATGAACCATAATCCAGAGGAGAAAACACACTGTGAGTCACAGCAGTGGTGTAGCTTGAGAAGTTCTCAATAGGATCTGCTACAACAAATCAAACGTGTCCACCATGCACATCTCCTTCTTGAGGCTCCAATCAGCCAAAGAACAAAGGCAGACACCAGGAGGCCTTCCCTGGAAATCACAACCCAGCAGCAAAGACTTGATAAGGAGAAGGCTCAAAAAAAAAAAAAAAAAAAAAATTGCATGAGAAAAAAATGCTCTGTCTTACTAAAGCATGAAACGAGTGAGAGACAGGCTACTGGCATCCCTGGGGACTCCTGATCCCAAGCCAAGACAGAGCTCCAGTCCTGAAGGGTGCAAGACCAGCATTACTTACAGGACAGGTGCATGCACCCAGGCTTGGCACAGCTTCGAGCCTCTTGTCATCTCCTGCAGCTACTGCTCACTTTGGGGGTATCAGGATGAGCAGGAACAGCATTTCTGGATGGTAAAGCTGCAAGAGGCAGGACCCAGCCTTCCCAGGGCTTGGGGGCTCCCTGGGAGTACAGCAATTTCACAACCATAAGGCGCACAGGACTATAAGACGCACCTCCGGAAGCCAGCAAATTTCACAACTCTGTACATTACATAAGGCACACTGGACTATAAGGCGCACTGTTTTTTTCCAGTGAAGATCCACGCTGTGCACAACAAAGTAATGAATTAGTAACAGAATCGCGCCATCACGGGTTTACTGGCATGTGCTCAAATTGGAAACATTTTAACAGATTGGTGTAGGCTTTAAATGCAGCCCCAGGTGCCCTTCCCCATGCACGGACGGGCCCTGACACTCCTGCACGCTACTGACGCCGGCTGGCGGGGCTCGGGACTGCCCGCAGCTGCCGGGCGGAAGCCAGGAGAGAGCCAGCAGAGAGCCAGCAGAGAGCAGGTACAGAGCGGGGACAGAGTGGGCAGAGAGCCGGCAGAGAGTGGGAACAGAGCGGGGACAGAGTGGGGACAGAGCCAGCAGAGAGTGGGGACAGAGCAGGGACAGAGTGGGGACAGAGCCAGCAGAGAACTGGCAGAGAGGGGGGACAGAGCGGGCACTGAGCCAGCAGAGAGCCGGCAGAGAGCCAGGACACAGCCGGGATCCGCCGGGAGCTGCAGCTGCGGGGAGGGACCTGGACTGCCCGTGGAGAGGGACTGCCATGGTTCGGGGCTGCTCGCCCGTGGTGGGGATCTGTTGCTGTCCATGTCAAACTTACTCTCGCCGTTAACAACCACCCTCAGTAACGCCTTCACCCATGGGTAGACAAGAAGCTTTTCTCTGATTGGTTTATCGTGGTCAGAAACGCTGGTCCCGGCTTCCCCCCGGGACTGGGAGTGGAGATTTAGAGAATTCTCGCATTTCTGACCACAATAAACCCTTCTCTAACCTGGTGCTGCCATCTCACTTCACTACTCCAGCGGCTGCTACGCCTGAGGGGTATGTGCATGTAATGAAATGTCCTTTGTTATCTAATCCTGCTAATTAAGTGCTTACAGACACCGAGTGCAATACTTGTTAGCACGTCTTCCTGTTGAGTAAACGAAGAGCAGTTCCCAGGAGACTACAGAGACAGAACAATACCAGAGGACATTATGAGAAGGACAACCACAACAGATCCCAGCTGTGGGCAAGCAGCCCCAAACCACGGCAGTCCCTCCCCACGGGCAGTCTGGGTCGCTACCTGCGGCTGCAGCTCCCGGTGTGTCCCGGTGGTGTCCCGGCTCTCTGCCGGCTCTCTGCCAGCTCTGTCCCTGCTCTCTGCTGGCTGTGTCCCGGCTCTCTGCCGGCTCTGTCCCCGCTCTCTGCCAGCTCTGTCCCTGCTCTCTGCTGGCTGTGTCCTGGCTCTCTGCCGGCTGTCTCCCGGCTGGTTCCGGCTCCCTCCCAGCACGTCCCAGCTCGTCCCTGTGGCTGCAGCTCCTGGTGGGTCTCGGCTCTCTCCCCTCAGCCGTGGCTCCCGCAGGTCCTGGCTCTCTCCCCGCGGCCGCAGGTCCTGTGGGTCCTGGCTCAGCTCACAGTTCACTCTTCCGGATTGGCAAATGTCGCAACTTTGTACATTATATAAGGCGCGCCAGACTATAAGGCGCACTTACGGGTTCAGAAAAAATTTTAGTCAAAAGGGTGAGCCTTATAGTTGTGAAATTACTGTAGTTCTGCTCCTGCTAGGTACTGCCCTGGAGAGGAAGAAGCTTATGAGGACACTACAAGTAGTGCAGCAGAAACAGTTGGTAGGGAGGAATGAAGACACTGGTATAGTACTCAGTCACAATAACATGGTATAAAAATGCTTAACTCATATTTTCATTGACAGGAAAAAATCCCTGAACTCTTGGGATTCTGCTTTGAGGAAATTATGGGTTCGGATCTTATTTTATGTAAAATTCTTGCTTCCATCTGTTGACAACTTATCTTAAATATTTCAGCAGTGAACAGGAGGTTTTCTCTTATGACAAAATACAGTGAGTATCTGGCCACAGCTTTTGTTCTCACCATCCCTGACATCCAGTTTTCAGCACAAATCCAGCCTCACTGGCTTTAGCAGGAACTCAACATCAATAATGCCTGTACATATGCAGAGGTGTCTGCAGGATCATGACCACAACATTAGTACAGAACTAACTTTAATAAATCTAATTAGGGTCATTCTGCAATATTGTGAAAAGTAGCACTGATTGGCTGGGCAGGGAGAAATCACAACTACTTTCCCACAAGTTGGTGATCTCAGGGTAGGACTTCAGAAATTTCTCTGTAAAACTGAAGCCACAGAAAACCAAGTTGGTTGCATTTGGAGGAACCATGGAAATACTTTCTTTTTTTTCCCAGCAAAACTCTTTGTCTCTGAACCATTTATTCCGCACTTTGGGGCTCAGTAATGTCCCTCATATCATAATGGCAAATCATGGAAGAAAATAACCAAGAGGAGGAGAAAAAGTGTGTAAGAGGCATTTTTTAAGGATTAAATTCTAAAGAAGGGAAGATTTTTAGGGTGTTAAATAAAAGTTGCACAGGTAAAAAAAAAGAAGTGTCTTATGGCACTTGTTGCCTTGCCTTCTTCAGAAATATGAGCTGCAGCTGGAGGACAGGTGGCACAAATCCAGTTCATTCATCTTCTGGCTTTGGGACCATGTTTTGTCACCATTAATGAAAGTTTTCTCAACAGAGCAAAGCCATTTCCTCTGTTTTTTTCTCATCCCTCTGGCACAGTGGACCTGCCACACAGTCCCAGAAAAGTCTGAGTTTGAAGGGACCTGCAAGACCACCTTGTTCCATCTCCTTGCCATGGGTGGGGATGACCAGGTTGCTCAATGCCCCTTCTAGGCTGTCATCAAAACAAAGCAAGCAACCCAAACCCACAAGGTGCTGTGGGCTTTCCAGCACTGCCCTCCCCACTCCCAGCACATGTCCAGATCTTCAGCAAGTCCAAAGACTATGACCTGTTCCTGAGCGCTCCAAGGAGACACCAGCAGCACTTTGAAAGCAGGATGGTGTGTCTGTGTCCTTTCCTGAGGGGGACCAGAACCTTTCCTGACCATGGGATGCTGCCAGTGCTTCCATCAGGTTGAGACAAGGGCAGGCAGCACATGTGTTTTGCAGGAGAGAGAAGGTGGGAGTTTTCCAGGGTAAAGCTTTTCCTTTGGTTCATGCTCAATTAAAAATCATTCAGTGGCCGACAGCAGCTTTTCATCTGGCATATTGTGAAACCACTATTTCACCACAATTTACAGTCTTTTGGGGAAAGGAGAACTCAGTTATTTAGTAACTTCCCTACTCACCCTCCGGAAGGTCAGATCTTTTTGTTCCCTGCCAGAACAGTGAGAGCTATAAAACTACAGGAGGGAGAGAGTGTTGGGAGCATGTACTTACAGTAGTGCACCTGGATAACCCTGCAAACAGCCCTACAGGGCAGGGACATCATGCATGGAGGAGTGGAATATTATGGGATTGATTCATCAGAGCAGGGAACATCCAGCAGTGCAGGAGGGCAGCTCAGGAGCTGAGTGCTACAACACAAGGCACAGAGGTTGGATGCACCTTGCCCAGATTTAGATAAAATCTGCAGCTTAAAACCAACAGTTAAGTGGGCACTAGGAGGAGCTGATCTCCATTAATTTCCCCTTGGTAGCCTTTTTTTTTTTCTGTTAGGAGATGGAAAGCAATACAGTAAGGTTCAGGTTTTCTCCCTCACAGCTGCTGGCATCTCTGGAGCATGGTATGGGACCAGCTTTGCTCCCAGGCTGTTGTCAGCAGATGTCTCAGCTTGTAGGGCCCTGTAAAGCTTGTATGGGCTCATAGTACTACAGAAAACCCAAGGCTAACCCAGGAATGAGATTAATTTGCCAAGGAACTTCCCTCTCCAAGAGAATATTTATGAATAAATTTTGAAATAACAAGGAAAAAAAGTTACCAACATTATTTTTATGCTGCCTTGTGTCCCAGGTTTCATGGATATTTAACTGTTGTTATTTTTGACACCTCGGGCAGGTTCATGTGACACAGACACTACAGGCGGAGAGAAACCAGCTGAACACACCACTAATTGCTACACTGTTTTCCTATGAACCTCATTCAATTTGCAACCATGAGCTTAGGGAATAAAGGTCAAAAAATACTCCAGGCTCAGAAAATTCACAAGAAAGAGAAGGAAACAACTTCCATTGTTGCTACACATTTGTTAACATTTCATTTCACAAGAAATCAATACAACCCAAACATTTTTTGCCAAAAACACAAAGGAACAATGGTTCAAGGGCTGCAGAACATGGAGATTTTTTTGTATCACTTCACCAAGATATAAAACAAATGCTTTCTTCTGCTTCCCTGTTTATTCTGAAAAATACTTTTCCAAGAAGAGCAGAAATTTATCTTCAGGAAGTTTGCTGAGGGAAGACAGTGGATGAACAGAGAATCAAGAAAACCATTTTGAACAGTGCAGGCAGAGATGTCAAAGCAGCAGTTCTTCCCAACATCATCTCCACCTCAGTTTGCTTGCTCAGCCTGACAATCAACATCTTATTATGCAGCCCCAGCATTTCTCTGCAATTTAAACAAGGAGTCGCTAATGGTGTGTGATCTTCAAGGTCACTTTTGGAGAGCTGTCTTTAGCCCAGTGGTCACGAGCCATTTAGGACTAAAAATGAAAATTTTACTGAAGCAAATGTATGTATAATACATTGCAGCAAGTACACTGGAAATGATCAGATGGGAGACCCAGCTTGGAATATCTTAAATGTCATGTGCATGAAGGAGGTTTCTAGGATCAGGAAACCTTGCAGTGTAGCCCTCAGAGAAAGTGGCCCCCTTTTATTTATCTCCAGGTACACAGATCTATAATTGTAGCATTCTCTTCCTATTGTAGCTGGATATATCAGCCTATTTAGAGTGTATTTCCATGGAGGTTCTTTACCTTTCAAAAAAATAATTCATCTCTGCCACACACAGGGGAATATTACATTCTGCACATCAAAAGATCCTTTAACCTGTCTTTAATTTCCGTTCTTTCTTTTCCCATGCTCTTATCTGAAGAGATGTCCTGGTTTGAAAAGACAGGTATGTGCTAGGTAAGAGCAGGCCCTTCCTTCAAAATTGAGCTAATAAACCCCTCCCTCTGCATTAGTATAATTTTGGAATTAAGGAGCTCTCAGGCAAAGATATGGGGATAGGAATAACAGTTCTTTACTTAAATACATATATATATGTATGTGTATATATATATATATATATATATATATATATATGTATATATATGTATATATAACAAGGCAAACAAAACAACAACTAGTACAGAATTAACAAACAGAACAGGAAGCCAGTAACAGTTCTTCTGGGCATGGACACCTTTCCCCTGGGGTGCAGTTACCATTCCAGCTGGCAGTCAGTGCCAGCCGGCTGCCAGTGGACAGGGGCAAATGCGCTGATTTCACGTGGCTGGAGGGGCGCTGAGTTGATGGCGGCTGTGTCCTGGATGGGAAGGGCAGAGGAGAGGTTTTGCCCATGGATTTTTTAGCCAGTGTTGGACCTGGTACTCCAAACAGGATGCTTGGAGATGACAGGCTGCAACAGGAGAGTGTCTAAGCAGGGGTGGGGGGTCCAACACCAGAAGAGACAGCTTCTGGTGTTGGGATGGTGGGGCGAGGTTTTCCAGCAGCTGTCCTCCTCCGAGAGCATTAAATTCCCTGATGCATTCACAAGAAAAATCTTGAAACTTTCATGAAAAGGCTCCAATTTGGCAATCTTCAAGTCTGCCAACATGTTTTGATCAGACACAACTATGTCAGAGCATTCAATGCCACCTTTACATTAATTTTGAGATTAGGTTACTTTGCTTATCATAATGTGACCTCTCCATAGAGAATGGAGGAGTCACTGACACAACACCCTAGCACTGCTGGAGGCTGAACAGGTGGCGAAGAGGCATCCTGGTTCAGGCAGACCTCAGGAGAAGCCAAGGAGGAATTGTCTGACTTGTAAACCATGGTGGAAGCCCAGGGCTGTGCCTGCAAGGGAGAGCCAGCTGGTGCCCATACAGTCCTGGCCACTACCAGGATCATGCCTGACTGTTCATTTTCTTTGCACCATGGCCCCAGACTCCCTTCTCCCGGAGCAGCTCCAGACCTGTGGGGTTATTTGTTCCCACATTCAGCAAGCAGGAATGGGATGCTTCACAGCATAACATCTCTTTTTCACCAAAGATTTCTCCAATTCGGAGAGGCCTGGATAAGCTGTGCTCCCTGTCAGCAGTGGGACATCCATGTCCTCTTAGCTGGGCAGAGGAGCATGGGAATGTCTCAGGGATACCTGGAGAAGGACAGCAGACACCAGTGCTGACAGCACTGTGACCAAGAGACACTCCTAGGACGTGCTGTGGTGACCATACACCTCTGGCTTTACTCTGCCAGGACAAAAGCCACTGGAATCTACTGCCTTGTGTTTCCTGTTGATAGGCCTTAAAGCTTGAGAGGAAACTGAGCAGCAGGAAACACACAGTTCGGGCGTGTCACAGTGATTTAAACGATCTTGAAATGAACCAAAATCTTTACATATTGCCCAGTTTAATGGTGTCAACTGTCCCAGCACTTCAGAAGATTCCAGCACGCCAAGGTTGGGAGCTGGACCATTTTGTCAAGAGCTCACAGACATGAGATTAAAACCTTAAACATGAAGATCCTTCTGGGGTTTGAGGTTACCCCTGCTTCCCCCCCTTTCACTGGAATCAGGAAGTGCAAAGAAGTAACTGTGGAAATAAAACTTAGTTTCTTTTCAGAAAGTTACTTGAACTTACAGAACCTTATGTTCATTCCCATTGAGGGCAAAGATCCAAGATTCTGTATTTAAACCAGGTTCAGTCATCCTTAGTAATTAAGGGCACTAGATCAAAAATTAAATTTATTGTACCAGTAGCATAACCACAATGGATCTTCATAAAATTTAACCACACAGAGAAGTGGGTTGCCTGAGATCTGCCATTCAAGCAGGCTTTATTGCATTTAAATATAGAATCATAAAAAATAAATTAAGAATGGAGATGACCCTTTGTCTACCTAGAGGCCCAGGAAAGATGTTTGCTTCTGATACAGTTTGCAAATTAGCATTTTATAGGACCTGGGATGCTGCCTGACACACAAAATACTTTAAAATTCTGTAAATAATGTAAGTAAATTAACAAGAGATAGTGACTGCAATGAATAAAACATAAGTTAAGTACCTTTCCATTTCCTCTAAAGCCTAGAGGAAAAAAGTGACTAGATTCAGCTCTTTGGGGGAAAAAATTGCAAGTACTTGCAATGTTTGGTAGGAGAACACACAGATAATTCAGAGAAACACTGAAAAGCCAGTCTGAAGCATCTTCTATTTATGGAAAAGCCAGGGATTTGAGTCAAAGAAAGTCCCTTGGGTTGAGTTTTAACCTTGTCTGGGCAGTTCAACCCCCCATCAAGTGCTTGGGAAAATCATCAGGGATGAGTCTTTCCCCTTTCTTGCTTCTCCTGCTTCCCCTTCACTCATCAGGTTCCTCAGAGAAGTCTGGTCATAAGCACATTTCAGGGGCTTTGTCCTTCCAGCATGGGCTACTGAGCCCTGTCAAAAACTTCAATGCTCTTTGAAAAGCAAGTCAGAGCCCAGAGAGCCAAGGAAGAACAAGGAAGTCCAGGTCTAGAGCTGTGAATTGTAAGTGTAGTATGAAGTGCATGACCACCACCAGCCCCAAACCCATTCCCACATTAGCACAGGGTTGTCCCTGCTTCCTTACGCCCATCTGGAAGCCTAGGCACAGCCAAGATGTCCTAGCATGGTTTTGTCAACAAGGCAGCAATTGGCTTTCAAGTAGGTTTGTCTGGGGACAGAAGTGAGCTTGGACCTCCTTTATATCAACTGTCATTGCCCAGTTCCTTGCCCACCCTTTAAAATAGAGAAAAGTACCATGGGGATTTGATAGGACACTAGACAAGAAAATAAGCTGCCCATCTGTGGAAAAAGCACGTTCCAAAGGGCAGGTCTGAAGTCAAAGTCATGCAGCTGGTGAGGCATCAGGTCAACAAAACCTCAATTTTTCTATTTGCAATCTGCATCTGGCCTTGAAGCCCTAAGCTGACATCCCTGGCTAAGGCAGAGTGAGAATCTTACAGCAGCATGCTGGCTTGAAGGCAAGAGCCTTATCAGATGGGCTAGAAATATGACGGTAAGAGCCTCTCCCAGGATGTTTTGGCTTGTGATCCAGGACGAACACCTGGAAGCCAAGAGGAGCCTAGAATAGATTAAGTGAATTGGCCAGACTTTCTCATCTTGTTGACATGCTGCAGGCTTAATTTGTGCTTTGGGCAGGGTTTCAGAGTGATTCTTTATTTGATTCAAACCAGATAATCCATCACAAATCCCAAACTCCTGCTCATATCAACATCACCCAGACACTGTCCCTGCAGAAAAGAGTCTTTGTGACAAGAGCATCTGACAAGGTCAAACAGCATACACAGATTGGGGTTTGGTTGCAGACAAAACCTAGCACAATACTCCACTTTGTCTCTTCTTTTCCCCCTTTCATCCCCCTTTTTCACTCTGCTACATTTCATTTCACTGCCCCAGATGACAGGAAGATTCAAACCATGGAAGCTTCCAAACCGTGCATCAGGAAGTTCAGTTGCCAGCTCTACAATGACAAATACCACCAGTACCTCCTTGGAGAGCCCGACCCAGGGCCACAGCACATGCCATGGCCAGGATGTGGCTGGGACATTGTGTCCCACCACCCCAGACAGCAGCTTATATTACTTTTCCTTCTGAAGAGCAATGCTTTTCTCTCAAATCCATGGAATAGACTCCAAGTTCTCATTGACCATGTAGCCATCTCATTCCTTCAGGAGGTGTGAGCCCAGGACAAGCTGGCCCAGATGACTCCAGTGAGGACACACACACGCACGCACACACACACACACACATGCAGCCACAGTGCTGTCCTCGGCCCCACATCCCTGTTTCACCCAGCACTCACTAAAACTTTCTCTCAGGGAATACAGTGTCCCATAAGATAGAAATTAATTTAAATTTATCTGAGCAGCGATATTCAACTAAGAAAAGCATAATGTGGTGGAGACCCAAAGCAGCAACACCACAGGCATGAAAAAGGTCTCTCTCTATGCTGTACCTAAACCAAGTGGTTCCTGGCCAGGGAAGTCCCAATGTGACGGTTTGCATTTACAGTAGCAAATAAAAGCCAGATACTTCAAGTGAAAGGCAGCTTTTGTCCCTTCTCCTGCCATGGACCCATCACCTCATCAATTATTTCCACATGGTTTATGCTGATGCTCCATGGAGGCATGAAACTGCTGACATCAATTACCAAACCAAGAAAATGGATGGATTTTATCAAGTACCATTACTGCCAGATCTGCCTGTGTGTAAGGAATTCCAGTGAAGATATAAATCAGTAGCTAAATGGTACAAAGTGGGGTGTATGGCCCTGCTCCTAGGAGAGAGCTTGGCTCACAGGTGAGGGAAATAGTTCTGACCTGCTTCCAGGAAGCCCTCTTGAGTCTCTGCACAGCCAGCTTGAGCCAGAAAAAAATTGGGTTCTACCCCAAATCTTGTCATCTATGCATTTTATGATTTTGGGCAAAGTACCAGCCACATTTTTGCCTCAGTTTCTCTAATTCAAAGTGAAAGTGAGCCAGCTGATTTCTGAGAAATGCTTTAATGTTCATGGGGAAATAGCACCATTCAATATTTGTTTGGGTGTTTATGCACTTTGCTTGCCAGGAAGCAAGTCAGGTGCCTTTCTGCCATTCAGCATCACATTAATTCAGCATCACATTAATATATCACAATATTCAGGAACAATCTCTAGCCAGAAGCTTTTCCTAATTCATGGGCAGCACACACCTACACACTGATTTTGTCAGTGAGTCCAGCATTTCAAGATGATCATCCTAGGGAGGCTGATGACCTGCCTGACATTTCCTCTGCTCTCAGGAAGGGCAGATGCCAGTGAAGAAGCCTACAGGTAGCAGCACACAGCTCCCATAACATTGCATCCCCATGCTGATCTTCATCCAAGAGCTGAACTCGGCTGACCTTGCTTGGTTGATAAGATCACAGCCCAGAAAGAGATGGCTGCAGGCCAGTGGGAAAACAGGTATCTACCATAGATGCCACTCATTGATACGTTATTCCCATTTATTATTTATTTAATACACACTGTGTATCGACTAGGGTTCTGTTCTTGTGAACTCTATACTAACATTTTTATAAGCAAGGTCTAAGAATTACTGGATACACAAAACCTCTGCAGTTCATTGAAGAGGAAGATTTTCTCAGAGATGGCTTTTATTTCCCCTCTCCTGTTTTGTGCTGTGTTTGTTCACCCCGAAGAAGAGGATAGTGAAGGGAGACCTCAGAGAAGGCACAGCTCTGTCCCAAGGAACAGCAGAGGGACAGCTCTGATCTCTGCTTTCCATGATCAAGGACAGGATCTCAGGGAATAGCAGGAGCCGTGTCAGGAGAGGTTTAGGTTGGATATTAGAAAGAGGTTCTCCCCTGAGAGGGTGGTCTTCCTCAGAGGCACTGCCCAGGCTCCCCAGGGAATGGGCATGGCCCCGTAGTTGACAGAGCTCCAGGAGAGTTTGGACTGTGTTGCCAGGGATGCCCAGGGTGGGATTGTTGGGGGGTCTGTTCAGAGCCAGGAGAGGGACCTGATGATCCTTGTGGGTCTCTTCTACCTCAGCATATTATGTGATTGTGTGATGGAGAATTTTTTATCTTCTGGTAGGAAAGACTTCAAAAGTTTATTGGACAAGCAGGTCAGGGTCTTCTCCAGCCCAGTGACACCCTCTCTGAGTCAGAGTTCCGTGTGACCCCAGTCTCCAGGATCTAAAGAAGTCCACAAACAGATGAACTGCTCCAAAATCTAAAGTTTTCCCAGCACTGCACAAGGGCACTTCAAGCAGAGACAGCCACAAGACACTTTAGATGTTTTGCAACAGAAACTGCCTATTTCTTACCCAACCTTGCCATCTTTATGCAGAAGATTTCACAAACAAGATTTCTTCAATTACAGTTGAGGGACAAAAAAACAAAATATATGATACAAGAAACCATTGTACCCTTCATCAGCACAAAACCAGCTCAGTGAAGAGATTGACCAGTGAATTTCAACACAGCTGGGGGCAAAAAGGGAAGAGAAAAATCTCTCAATCCATAGGAGAAGGAGAGATTTCTGCCAGGGTTTGGGAGCCACTCCCTGGAGAAAAGCAGGGTGGAGAATAAATGAGAGGGAGACGGAAATGTTGCATTGGCTGTGGTCTTCTGCTGAACAGAGAAATGGCTGCTCATGGACAGGCATCAGAGCAGCTGATGCTACTGCTGATTTGCTGCAGAGAAAACACACTCTGCCCAGTTTATCACATCTGCCCTAGGAGTAGAGATCAGCCCTGTGATTGTTTTGGTCCAGACTCATCTCAACCCCACAAGGTGCCCATTCAGGGATATAAATGAGTTGCATCCCCTCCACCCTCCTGAGCCAGAACAAGAAACTGGACTTATCTTCATTCTTCGGGGAGGTCTAGGTGTGAGGATATGATGGGCATTTTATTCTCTTTGTGCTCCGGGGCAATTCAGGAACATAACCAAACTCACCGTGTTCTGCAGCACCTTCTGAACAATCCCCCATGGAAACCAAAATGCAGTACAGGTGTGTCCCAGATATTTTCCCAACACAGCATTCTAGAGACAAGGGAGTAGCCTGAGCAAACACAGCCAAGGAGACATTATCAAATTACATTTTCTTTTATCCAGTGGTGATTGAAGATCAGAGATTAATGTCAGAGGGCCACACTAGATAGACTAGAAGGACCTTGAGGTCATCTCAAGCCATCCAACCATTTCTCAAAAGGCTTATTTCTGGCAGATATTTGATCTCTTTGGAATAAAAGAGCAGTTTCTGACCCATATTTTAAACAAAAATTTTCTTTGGCTAACTACAAAATACTGAATTCATTTCTCTTACGTATAAAATGTCTCTAAAGACACTTTCCTTCAGATGATTTCAAAATGGAATTATCTCTTGATGAAAAGAGGTACTTCTGAACTTCTACATTTTTTCTACGACATCTTGCAGCTACAAAAACTCCAGGGGCTCATTCTTCTCTTGTTTTTAACCCTTGTGGTCAGCCAATTTATTGTTGTTTTCATTTAAAAATATTTAGAATTTTCAGCAAAAAGAAATTATTACTACTTCCACAGATGTCTGACATACTGTGGCACCAGGGGAGTAGTAAGGACACAAGATATTTGCTCTCAAGAATTTTGGTGCAATGAACTCTTTCCACTTTTTTTCTCACCTGGTTTCCTCCTGAGTTCCTGCTTGTGTTGAACCAGGATAGCAGGGCTGGCAGGGAGGGAAGAGGGGAAGGAAGCATCTTCATTAAATACTTCAGTGAACTTGTCTGAGAGTTGCCAGCAAAGTGTGAAGCTCTGGAGTGACTGATGTGGAAGTGTTATGCCATGCTTCCCTCCCATAATTACAATTTCATCATGTAAAAATAGGTTGTGATTGATTGTGACCCTTCACTGCTGCAAGATATTGGTGATTAGGTAGAATTGATTGGTCACTGGAACTGTCATTTGATCATGCAACCCCCTTCTGTCAGCTTTTAGAAGGAGAATGAAAGTATTGTCAAGCAGCTCTAACTGCCCATAATTGAATTCTCAAAAGTATCTGCCCTGAGGTGAGCCAAGGAGAAATTTTACAAATGAAGATAATAGATGTTTATGTCACACACACACAGAGCGCACTATGATCACTCACTTGATAAATCCACCTTCAGCAGTGTTTGCAACATCTTTGTCCTCCACAGCTGAACATAGGGTCACTCTTGCAGCATTTATGCCTCAGCAAGCAGAGGAGGGCTGCTTCTTGCCCTGTACTGAGCCATGCCTGGAGCAGGTCACAGCAATCCATGTAACAACATCTTTATCCCACAAATATTCATAAATTTCTGCAAATTTCCAGACAGAATTCATTATCTGCAGGCATTTACCAGAACATCTGGAGAAACAGGGCCAGCCACATTGTTAACATCAATCAGCTCTTCTCCCTTGAAGTCAACACAGCTATGCCAGCTTGCCCTTGACAAGAATTAGTCAATCTTTTCTAAACTATAAGCTGTTCCTGAATTTATTCCCAGGTTACATCATTATTTAAACTTTAAATCAGGAGAGTGAAGGTGGTGAACAGTAAAGAAGATATCCAAGGATCCATCTGTAGTATCTAAGTGCGGCTTCAGAACTGACAATTCTGTCAGGGTAAGGTAAGGCAGATTTGGGACCTCTGCCCTCAGGATGGAAACAACACAAAGGTTGTCTGGCAGGGTAAGCAGCTAAAACCGTCCATCAAAACAATGTGGAGCATAAAGGAAGCCTTCCAAAACACAGAACTTTGTTTTAGCTTTTCCAATAATCTCCTAAAAGGGTTGTGAACGTCTGAAGAGCCAGCAAAACCACCCAAACACCTGGGGCTGAAGTAACTAACAATTGCAGAAATCGTTAGTCCTGAGATCCTAAATAGGCTTCTAACTAACTCGGTGAGCAAATTGCTTCTACATTTTTAAGTCAGAAGCTATAGAAAATGATTCCTCATCAGTATTCCATAGGAAAATGAGTGCAAAGGGGTCAAATATCTATTGAACATAGGATTTACAGAATAACATCATCATACACCTTTCAGAGTATCTGCAAAATGCCAAGAAACAGCCAGAAGATCAAAGTCTCCCACCATTATCCTTCCTTCAGAGAGCCGAAAGTGGAGTCCCTGAGACAGTCAGGACTTCTGGAGGTGACCTGCTGCAATGACCCCATGGTTTGGTCTGTGCAGACCCAAAACCAGTCATCTTTACAGAGCTGCACACAAGCACAAGGGTTGATGCTTTAACAAGCGGTGTGGGCTCTGCTACAAATGGCAACGCAGACACTCAACAAATGTTTCACAGACTCCTGTTCCACAGGTATTCCAGTCCTTGTGTCCCAAATCCCAGCACCTTGACCTGCTTGCTCCAAGATGTCTTGCACGGGACGCTGCATCCCTCACAGTGGTGTCCTGTTGGAATTGCACCCCTGACTGCTCGCTGTTTTTCACTGCTGATACATAAACATTGTATTTTCCATCACAATACTTAAGCATCCAAGTTGCCAAACATGTTCTTAAACAAAGAGGCATAAAGCAAATACACACAAAGGAATGTAATGAGATCTGCTCAGATATCAGCTGGGATACTGGGCTTTTACCCACCTCCTGGTGCAGAGACACATCCAACTGTAAAGGTCCTCACCCCCCAGTTCCCATTGTCCCATCTACCTGACTTTTGCTGGGCCAGAATTAGCACAAGTTTCAGTGTCACTCTGTTTTCTAAAAAGACATTTTCTTAGCTTTTAACTACATGGAAGTTTCTGCAAAGCAGGTTTTTGTGGGTGAAATGGATTTTTCCATAGGAAATAATAAAAATCTGGGAAGGAGAAATGAGTCAGAAACTTATTTGGATTTTAGAGGCATTTTTCTTGTTTGGCTTTTCGATTTTCAAGTTTTGTTTTGGCTTAGGAGGAGGCCAGAGGGGACACAGAGTAGAGCAGTTCTGCATCTCCTACAGCAGGATGCAAATAACGTGGTCTGTCCTTTGCCAGCTGAGATGTTGGATCCTGGACTGAGAGCAGGTTTGCCAGAGCCTGTCCCAGTCCTCAGCAGAGACAGATTATGCAGTAAGCAGAGTTCTCTAGCCTTGTGGGCTGCAACCCACAATGAATTTGATTTACCTGCTTACTTTCCCCTTGTTCCTCCTTGTCCTCATCTTTGGAAATTCATCACTGGAGCCTGGTCATCCAGGAGGGCACAGGTGAAAAAATATGCTGGTTTGGGCTGGGATAGAGTTAATTTTCTTTACAGTAGCTGTTGCAGAGCTGTGATTTGGATTTGTGCTGGAAACAGTATTGACAAACCAGGGATTCCCCTACAGCTGAGCAGGGCTGGCACAAAGTCAGGGCCTTTTCTGCTGTCCACCCCACTCCATCCCATCACTTAGAAGGCTGAGGGGGCACAAAGAGCTGGGAGGAGACATGGCCAGGACATCTGACTCAAGGGACATGCCAGACCATGTGGCATCAAGATCAGCATATAGAGCTGAGGAAGAAGGAGAAAGGGATGACATTTGGAGGCATGGTGTTTGTCTTCCCAAGTCACCATTACGTCTGATGGAGCCCTGCTGTCCTGTGGATGGCTGGGCACCTGCCTGCCATGGGAAGTGGGGAATTCATGACTGGTTTTGATCTCCTTGTTAACATGCCTTTTGCTTTATGCATTGAGCTGTCTTTATCTCAAGCCACAAGTTTTCTCAGATTTACTCTTCCAACAGGGGATAGTGAGCAAGTGGGCTGAGATCCTGGGTGGAGTTGAACATTTCAAAGAAGACAATGGTAAATCCAAGCTCACTGTAACCATGATGATGTTGGTGAAGCACCAGGAAATGTTGAACTGTAGGTGATTCTTCTTATCTCAATTTCACTCTTGTGGCTAGTCAGCCATATTCAACTTAAATTATACATCTGTTGCCAAGGTGGGCATGTTCTGAGTTTCAGAAATACCCTTACATACAAGGTACCTCCAAGCAGCCCCAGTTCATGCAAAGGACACAGAAAATTAATATTTGTCCCTGTGCAGTTCTCCATTTCCCACTCTCCACAGTACCGTCCAGCCATCTGTTCACTGCCTACAGCTCTCTCCCAGCTCACCCTTTGAAGGCAGTGAATCTCTACCAGCTGAGACTCTGCTTGCCTGGCATTCCTCTCTGTGCTCCCTCCTGCTTTCCCCAGGGAGGTGCAGGAGCAGCTCTTGCTGCCTGCCTGGGTCACCTGCTCACCAGGTTACCTTGCATCAGCCCAGGCTGGTTGGAAGTGGCAGTTCCTCCCATGGGAGACACAGAGCTCTTGGTGGCTGAGGGTAGCAGGCTCTGCTTCTGAAGTGCTTGGAAACAATGGGATTTTTGTGGAAGTCAGGCCAAAATATGCAAAGCGTCCAACAATTTCTCGCCTTTCTGAATCACCCAAGTTCCTTTGCTCTGTAGCTGGAACCGGGCCTTTCACACAAAGGGTGTTTGCTGGTGTCTTTAGGTGATGCTCAAGGGCTGCACTGCTAAAGAAACCCCAGAAGAGCACAGACCTCCATATTACAGATTCACCCCTGTTCACCCATGAGCAGCAGAAAACAAAGGCTAATTTCCTTGCCCTTGGAACTATCTGGGATCAGAGTTGGAGTACTGGATGAAAAAAAAAAAAAAAGAGTCCTGCTTGGGAGCATCCTTGGGGCTTGCTCCAGGGACTTGGAAACGAGCAGAACCTGAGATAACAAATCATTAGTAAAAACCAACACATGAACCAAAGCAGTAAAGCAGAAACACAAACACTTCAATAATCAGGATACACATGCCTGGGACAGAACTGTGGATTATCCGAGTGAAGGAACCAAATTTGAAACCTCAGCAACGGCTTGTATCTATGAGAAGAGCCAGGGATCCTGGGAGAAACAGAAAAGCCAGTGATGCTCAGTGAAAAGTACTTGAAAAAAATTCCCTGAGAGCTGCAGGAAAAGGCCTCTTTTTTTTTTTTTTTTTTAAATANTCCTGGGTAAGACCTAGGTTAGAGTCTACCAAATTTTCTGGGAAGGGAGGCTGCAGCTGTGCCATGAAACCTTAGCTACACTCCCTGCCCCCTTTCAAGGGTGATGCAGAATTATCTAGGGATTCTCTCCTTATTTAAAAGAAAAAAATTTCTTTGCTTCAGTGCCAGAAAGTTATATAAAAGTAATTCATGGCCAGATTAATGAGAGACAGTAAGTCATTAGAAGTCAAAAATGAGATAATTCTGTTGTGTAGACATGAGTGATGGTGAGAAATAAATTATATTTGGCTGACAGTACTTAATTAGCTGGAATCATGGCGCTTTCTTAAATTTTCTTTGGTGAAGCTTTTAAGGTTTTGACACATCAGTTCCCAGCTAAATAACCTCAATGTCAAAGCACACACTTGCATCTTCTCTGCCAAGCCATTTTTGATGCATATTATTTTAAAACTTCATCCCTTTGTTTGGGTCTTTGGCGCTACCAGCACATGGTAATTTCTGTCAAAAGCCCAATATCCAGATTTTTCCTGAGGGCAGCTGGCACCAATATTATCCCTATAAGTCCCTGGTGGGATGGGGAAAAGATCGAGACAGGAAAAATGGTGATGTCTTCACTGCTGTGAGCAGCTCAAATAGCCAGGAACTCTTAGCACTGCTACAATGCTGCTCATCAAGCATCTCAGAGGACTTAATGAGCATGAATTAAGCCTCACTATTAGAGCTGACTGTATAAATAGTTGCAAATAATATTCCTGGAGGATGATGTTCTCCAGTTCTTAAGCAAATTGTTCCAGTGAGAGTGGCTGATTCTTGCAATCCTATTTGTAAGCCCCTTCTCGGGGGGAAAGAGTAAATTGCGAGGCAGAAGTCAAGATCTAAAAGTCCTGTAGGGCTGAATCATGGTCTACTGGAAAATAAGGGAAAGCGGCAGGAGGAAAAGCAAGTAAACAGCTTGGGTAAAAAGAGGTCAGAGACAGAGAGGCCAGCCAACCTACTGTATGTTTAGGACCACCTGCTCTCCCAGTGAATTAGGCTGTAGGACCCTGAAGCAATCAGGTATTTTAAAGAAATTAATCTGTAAATAAAGAGGGGGAATCCTGATTTACAGGAAGTTCTGAGGACTTGCAATGGCCATAAGGTATTATGCCAGTTGAAGGTACCAGAACTAACATTTAACACAGGAATTCCTCTCTCTAATAAAAAAGGCATTTAACAAGGTGCTGAACAATTGCCTTGCATAGAAATGTTTGAATGATTTATAACCAGTTAGCCACTATTACTACTTTTCTAAATATATGCATTAGGAAGAGTTTTAACACCATGATTCTTAACCACAGAGAGAAATTGAAGGATAATAGTTTAGCTTCAAATAAAGCAATTTACAGACAGATCCAGTGGCTAGGTAACATTTTTGAAGGGGAGAAAAAAAATAACAAAAACTTCAGTAACGTGGTGGTTAGGGATCTGGGATTGTCAGCAGCACAACCTCCCAGCCATTTGAACACCAGGCATAAGGAAAACACACATATATAATAAAGACATCTTCCTGAAAACTGGCCCCAGTGAAAACCTTCTCAAGATTCCTCAAGGTGCTTTTAATTGAATCATTTTGGCCCAAAGCTCAATAAATGTGATTCTGTCTGTGAAATCTACCAACTTTTTCAATGCTTTTGTTAGCATGGACTCAACTCCAAGATTTACCAGTACTTCTTGTCCTCAGAGATGCTCCCCAGACTTTCCCTAGTGCTTACAGACTTCTCATTTCAACCTTCCCTCACCTTCCTCAGGGAAGTCTGAACACAGAGATGCTCCTAGAAGTGGCCTGCACCCTTTAAGGTGGATTCCTCCCTGCTCTGTGTGTTCTCATCCCTGCAAGGTGATGCTTCTCTGGGATGCTGCCATCAGCCCAAGCATCTCTCCTAGAAATGCCACATTGACTTGCACAACCTGGAGACCTGTTTGATTTCTATGTTAAAAAAATTGTTTCTCACCTTTCTTGAATCAACCAAGAGAAAAAGTAAATCAACCTTGGCTATCACCATGTTTAGCAGCTACATTTCCGCAGTCTCACCTACCTCTTCATCAATCCATTTGCATTCAAGAACTTCCTCCTTCAGCTGAGGTTCCCAGATCTACAAGAAGACCCTTCAGCCCATCTTCTTCAGACCAAACCCTTCTCTGTATCCAGGACCACATAAACCACAGACATCCTTGTCCTTGTCTTCTCAATGCTCTTGCCAAACAGCACCTGAGAATGGCCCCCAAACCAAACCAGGGAATGAATCCCCAATATCCACAAGCCCGGGTACAACTGGGAATAATTTTCAGGGACATATAGAGGACCAGAAAGATGCTGAACCCCACAAGGACTCAAGGACTCCCCTTTCCTCTGCAGGACCAACCCCCCTGTGAAGGAAAAGCACCCACACTCTTTCCAACCCAGAACTGAGAAGCTCATATAAAATACATACAGAAATGAGGGACAGGGGTCCATGAGCTGTTGTAAAATTAGGGTGAACTCAGATGCTGGCTGCCTCCAGGACTGACATCTGCTGGGGCATTCACACCTGGCTTGGAGCAAAATCAAGAGGAGGTGAGAATGAGGTAAGGAGCAGCTCAACTCCGTCAAGCTGAGGTCATCCAGCTGTGCTGCTTGAATGTTACATGGGAATGTTAAAGTAAAATCTACATGTTTTAAAAGTGAGACACCTATATAGTTTAAGCATTGCCAGAATTTGGGACCAGCTAATTACAGCCCCAACCAGCTGGAGGTTTCCAGGTTAAATTCTTCCTAAATTGCTAAATTAAATCTTGTACTTTGTTCTGACTCCTTCTCTAGAAGGTCTCTGAAAAATGGACAATCTGAAAGAGTACCATCAATTACTCTGCACCAGATGCGAGGCTTGCAAAGAAAAATGAAATTATTTAAATTAATTTTTAGTGGCATTTGGTACATGACATAGAGCTGTATAATTCTTCAGGTGTTGCTTTGTATAGCACTGGCCTGGGACTCTTCTGAATTTAGTGATAACAAAGGTTTATGTCAAAAATTGCTGAGCATGCAGGGAGCAACTGCAATCACTGGTCCCAGAGGCTGGATCAGCATCACTACAGTAAGAGCAAAGCTTTGGAAAATTAACTTGGCACTGAAGAGGTTCTCCACTGCAGCTGTAAAGGACTGAGTTTGTGTTGAGGCATCCCTGAGCTCATCCAGTTTTTGCAACAGGGCCAAGGGTCATTCCTTAGATCTCTTCCCCAACCTGGCATTGGATGCAGGCATTGAGTCACCCCCCACAGCACAGACTGAACTCAGACACCTCTGCCCCCAAGAAAACCTCAGGCTCCAGAACACCCAAGGGCTGCATGGAAGCCCCTGCTCAGGACCAAGTCCCTCTGGGCTCAGCACAGGCTCCTGGGCTTTGCCACAGGGCCAGCACAGCTGCAGCACAGTCCTGGGATAGACATGCCAGTGCAGGGGACAGCACATCCAATCCTCCCAAATGAACACAGCCATGCCTGTCACTTCGTAAAATAGAGTTTTTATTTGTTCATACAAATAGTATGAATTATCAGAATTTCATTTTCCTAGAAACATCTTTCTCTGTGTAAAATTAATTTGTGTTGTACATACCACAAAATACTCCATATACTTTTTTTTTAGATTTTCTTTTTTGTGGNTGGTTACTATACTATAGAACCATGTTACAGACAACACATCACTAATAGCTATACCGCACTTAAGAATACAGGACTGAATGAAACTCAGCCATAAATTAATATTACAATGTGAAAAAAAAGAAAAATCAACCAACAAAACTAATCACACCTCCAAGCTTAATTTAAAAAATAAGGGGGAGTATTTGAAAAAAATGCACTGATTTCAATATTAGCAACCAGATGAACAGAGAATTCACCTTCATTGTCATATTTGCTAGGTAAGGCTTTTTTACATTAAAAGTCTAGTGCAGACTTCATTATGAAGGCTATTGAGTCAGGACTAACAATTGGCTTATGGTCTGAAGAGTTATTCCTCACTCTCTGTATTTCCACTCTCCAACAGGTTTGCTCCATGAGAGTTCTTCACAGCAGAGCTTGATTACACAGACTAAGCCCACACTCTGCTGTACAGCTGAGGAAGGCATTGGGATATTAAAAACTTGTTTCCAGGAAAGCAAGGAAGACGTAGGGGAAGCAAAACTCTTCCAGCATTGAGCAGCCAGCACACACTCCTGAGGGAAGCACCTGGAAAGGAGCCTATGCCAACACACAGGTCCTGGAGGCTCCACTGTGAAATGCTCTTGGAAGTGGCACAGCTATGGCTGGTAGCTCACCCAAGGGGTAAGTGGAGAGGTCAAGCTTCTTTCCACACATTGCACAAGCTGATAGAAGGACAACTGAGGTTTTGAAAACCAAAAATCACTTGTTTTTCCACCAGGAATTATTTTCTTCTCAGTGCCTGCAGCTCCTTCCCATCAGTCACCCAACAGTGGTAGGGTCTGGGACAAAGCAGATACACCCCTGCATTCATCGCCTGTTCTGGCAGCAGGAAACAGAGCCGGGGACCTGGCTGGAGTTGAAGCCAAACCCCTCAAAAGTGCATAGATCCACCCAGCTGCTCAGGCCTGCAGCTGGATTTTGCAGGACAGGGGGAAAGCAGGGGGTGTCAGCCTGCACAGCCAGCAGGTCCCACATCCCACCTGTACTCCCTGAAGTCAGACTGCATTGGCCCAAAGTGCCATTTCTTCACTAGAAATGGCTCAGGGCAAGAAGGAGAACTTCCCTGTTTGTGGGAAGATGTGCTTGGAGGTAAACCCCAAGGAGGGATTTGCATCCTGCTCACAGCAGCTTTGTAGGCAGCTCAGCCTGATGATGTTATGCTTAAAATCTCCCTTTCCTTGAGGTCACCGATGTACACTGCACCCCAAGTGTGAACCCACACATGATAGTCTGAGTCCTTAAATCCCTTTGGAGGTATGACACTGCTGAGCCAAGCCAAAAGCACCACAGTTTAAACAAAGCTCCAAAGGGCACCTGCAGCAGACACAGAGGCAAGTCTGCTCTTTGCTCTGTCAGCTGTAGCAGGACTAGATCGAGACCCAGACAGAGCAGCCCAGGCTCTGAGGAATGTTTTCAACACCCAACAGCCACAGCAGAGAGATGGAAAGGGCAGGCAAGAGTGAGGAGGCTGTGAAAGTAAAACAAATAGTTGTGAAACACCACTGAATGGGCCCCAGCACAGCTGGGCACAGCTCAGCAATGGGCACCTCCAAGGGGGAGCTACGGGTATCTGTGGAGATGTGCAGGCCATGACTTTCTTTAGGCAATGCATATGAAATTAGATCCCATTGGTGCTTTTGTTACTTCCAGTTTCACTCACACTGCTCATGGAAATGCTCCCACAGCAACACCAGGAGATGCTCAGTGCAGTGCATCATTTCAATGCTCCAGGTGAGGTATGGGGAATTTTGTCTGCCCAAAAACATCATAGCTCTCTTTCTGTTCAATTCAATTTAAAAAATCACTTCTGCTGCCACCCTGCTCCAAAAGTGTTCTAGTCAAGCTAGCAAAACCTCTGACAGCAATGATAAGGCATCAGATACACACAGTGCTTACCAGGACCTCCCGAGCTCACAAAACACTGGCAGAGCTCTCAGGACAGCCCATCTAACTTGTCATGGAGTCTCACAGCAACTGGTTACACCCAAGGAGAAGGATTTAATTCAGGTTAATGGTTATATGTTTGGAGCCTCCTGTCCTGCCTGGCTGCTACCCCTGTGCTCAGCCAGGGCACCCAGGGACTTCCAGGAACACCCCAACCCCAGCATGCCCAGATTCCCCCCTACCTTCCTACATATTCACCATTGTTGGCAAAGCAGCACTTCTTGGCAGAGAACACGGCTAGGGTGCTGGACCAAAAAGTGATTGGAATTAAGAGGGCTAAGGGTGATGTTCCACTTGTTCAGGTACTGAGAGGTGCTGCAGCAGCCGTGCAGCTGGAGCTAAGAGCGCCTGTGTCATGTCCTAGGACATGCTCCATACTGGGCATGATGCCAGGCAGACACCTGAGGTTTTCCCAGTTATTCAGCTGGTGTCTTTAGTGGGTGGAGGGTGCTCCACGTGCTGCAGGCACTGCATTCTCCCAGCATGCATGGGTATTCTTGGAGCAACACTTTC
>PYHW01009736.1:131888-161230 GCA_013186435.1 Turdus rufiventris | reverse complement strand
AGGCACGGGAAGCCCTTGGTTTTGTTAAAATAGAAGTGTTTGTCAGTGATGATCCTCTTGAGGCCCAGAAAGTCCTGGACCCTGCCTAGCTCCCCTGCAGGATCACTGATGAGCCTCTCCCCACTGACAAAGAGGATCTGCCCGATGGGGAAGTAGAGGAGCCAGTTCTCCAGGTGCTTGGCGTAGATGCCAATCTGGATGGCRCTCCAGGAGGTGTCGATCAGACCTGTAGTCCTGTTTTTGAAGGTCAGGCTCTCAAAGGTGGGGATGTCAGGCTTCTTGGAGAGTGTCTGGGTGTAGTCCGAGATGGCTCTGGTCACAGGGTCCCGCACCACCACGATGAGCTTGGTGCCCTTGGACATGGAGGAGATGCGGGCTGGGGCCTCCTTAGTGACGAAGTAGCTGGGGGTCTTCTCCATGGTGATCTGTCCCTCCAGTGTCTTGGGCATCAGCTCCCTGCCAGCAGAACACACAGACATAGGTCAGAAGGGCAAGGAAGAGGAACAAAAATATCCAAATGCATTTATATCTATGCTCACACACAGATATACAAGAATTCTTCTCCCTAAAATGCCTTAACAGGCGATTTGGATCATACAGAGAAACCCATTTCCCATTGATTTAGGGATTTGGGGGGGGGAGGGGGGCATTATGATTAGAGGCTGTATTAGAAATTCATCTGACTAATCCCCCAGTTATCCATGAGTGGATTAGCTGAGCTACACTCTGTGCCTGGACCATGGCTGCACGTACCACACCTGCCCTAGACTGATCAGGATGGGTCCTGAGCTGCACCAGCCAGAACAGCTGTTCTGGCTCATGTCAACACCACTGAGACCTTAGCCCCAATCCAGAGCTCATTTCCCCATGGGAATGAGAGGATGGTACAGTAGAAAAGCAGGAAATCACTAGAGCATGTCCACCTCACTTTCCCTCAGCATCCCAAACGCAAAACTTTTCCCAACTCAGGCAAGAGGGTGCAACTTTTTCCCTGGTTTGCCAACAGCAGGACTTCACTCACAGGTGTCCTCTTGCACCCAGTTTCACCCCCTGCTTTATTGTTCCCTATCCCTTGTTTCCTCACACGAACTAGAAAGGGCATCAGGAGCTGCCCATGGCATCTTCAGCACATGCCAGCCCAGGAGACAATGAGGACAATCCCACCCCATCACTGTTCCACAGGCTACAGTAGGTCAGGATATGGGATACAACTGTGGAGAACAACTTTAGTGCATGGGCAGGACATACGTTCACAAAGTTTAAAACAAAGTTTTCAGCAATTCCACCTTATTCCCTGACTATTTCTAATTAGCCACACGGGGGAAGAGTACAGAGCTTGCAGAAATTACGGAAGTGGCATAAAACAGCAAGAGTAATTTTTTCCTATCATCCACTAGGCAAGCTAAAATATTTTAGACCATTTGCCAGTTCTTTCCCTTTACAGCTCAAACAGACTCATTTGCTCTGGGTTGCAAGATAGTTGAAAAGGCAAAAGGGGAGTTAGGCACAAAATTAAAGCTATAAAACTTGATTAAGTTTTCAAAGCATCCACCCAGCACAGAGAAATAAGCAGCCAGTGTGTGATCTGCATGCCTGAAGCTTCCCTCAGCCATACGACCCTGCATGGAGGCTGCTCCCAACAGTCATATCCTCCCTCACTGCTTTTATGCTTCCCCAGCAAAGATCACTAGGCTCTTGCAATCAAAATAGCCACTGCTAATTTGTGCTAAAGCAAATGGTTGCCCTGATTAAGAACTCAAGGGAAGAAAACTGACCAGTCTGTTCTGAGGGCAAATAACAGGGGATCCAAGAATGAGAGGTCTGTTTGCACTGAAAATCATCCCATGTCTATGAAATTTGGCCACTAGTTATTTATGCAATTATTGGCGAGCTCACACTACACCAGATATTTCATTTCATCAGCTTCTGCCATTACCTTTGTGCAATGTGTTTAATGGCAAGAGGTACCCAGTGGCTGCACCTCCATTCTCCTTGTGAGCTGTGCCTAGAGGCTGCCCATACACCCCCTTCTCCACAGTCCCAAAGTGGGAGACAGTCCCTGTGCCAGATCTTCATGGCATTGTGGGAGAAGTGGTGATGTACAAGTTGGACTGTGGAGGAAGAGAATATCAGCTTGTGATATCAGTCATAGCCAGAGATGGTGGCAACCCTGAAGGCTGGGATTTCAATTCCACACAATTGGAGTTTTACATGCAGATAAAAATCACACTGGTCTATCAGACACCTGGGATGTGAGAGCTTCTGGAAGGTTGGGGTGTGTGTGTGTGTGTCAAAAACAGAAACCAGAATAAAATTCTGACTAATCCTTCACCTTTCTGGCCAACTCGGCAATCCCATAATGCTGTCACAGAATAGGGTCAGACAATAATGCTCAGAGCAACTCTTCAATTTGTCGTGGGCTGATGTAGATTGCGACATTTGCTCATTAAGTGGCATCTTCTTTAAAGGCCGCATTAAACCCAAGTTCTACATCCTGCACTGGCCATCAACTGCTTTTCAGCTTGATTTAACAGGTTGTTTTCCATCCATGAATTCCTTAATGGCCTGGAACCTGCCAAGAGAGGAGAAAGCTTCCCAAAACATTCTCAGGTTGCCCACATTTCACTGATGCCCTTCAGCTTTAGGGCAGGTTCATCGATTGCTGATTCAATGGGGCCCTGCATTTTGGGACTGATTTCTCCTCCAGGACTACTACAGCCAGTATTTATCAGTCTCATGGGAATGAGGCAAGGCTTATTTTCCCCCTCTTTGCACAAGAAATGCATTGGGAAGGGTTGGGCTGTGAAAGAGGAGGAAATTGCTGGAGATGGAGTGCCAAGTCAGTTGATCCAGTTGGGAAACACAGGTTCCTAATTAGCATTTCAGCAAATGCAGAGGAGCATAGCATAAATGGAAGAAAGCAGGGAGTAACTCTTTACCTAAGAGGCATACATTGGCCTGGTGTCAGTCCCTTTGCAGAGTAGTTCATCTCCTGGGCCCATACTGCAGTTGTGGTTGAAAGCACTCAGTTCTAGGCAAGTCTAAACTTCTGAGATTGTTATTTTTGGAGAAGGCCTGCATTCTTGGCAGTTTAAGAACATTTTACTAGTCACCTATCAGAGCGAGCAAAAGAGAACAAGGCACACTGACATACCTACTTAGGTTGGCCAACACAGGCTGAGGTGAGCAGAGGTAGAAACAGAACCTTCAACCCATGTACAAGACCTGGATCCATCAAAAACAGCCCTCAAGCACTTGCTCCCGCTCTCCCTTCATTGTACCCACATAGGTGCCAGGCATAGCCCAAAACCAAGACAATCAAGATTGTCTCAGACTCTGCTTTGTTTGTAAAGTAGCTGCATGAAAGGAAGATGGCTGCAAGTGAAACCAAATATTGTGGCCCGTGGATGTGGTTTGAACCTCTGAAAACACCACATATCCAGGAAATCAAAATTTTATTGCCTGGGCATGCCAGTTGTGAGGAACTTTCCCATGGTTCCCATAATCTCCCACAGAGGCACCATCCATCAGGCTAGCAAGCCAGAGACAGAAGAGCCTCAGGGCCAGAAGGAACTGGTCTGAACTCACAGTGATGGAAAAATCACCAAGAAAAATTTATTCCCATTCAAGCCACAGCTGAGAAGGGCAACTTAGGTCAGCAGAGCACTGCAGCTCCAACACAACACACTAGACATAGGTTCTGGTGGAAGGAGGACCAGATCCAGACCCAAACATATCTGCTCCCAGGGTGCCAAGACAGCATGGGCCATGCTAGACTACAGCTGCTGCTTTGGGAGAGGAAAGAGGAGCTGTGATAGTAAGAAGCCACAATACCCTGGCAGGGTGCAAACCTTTGGGAGAAAGGAGTAGGATCCAGCAGAAACCTGCTTTCAGTTCAGAAGTGGATACAGATCACCTTGGGGCAGCTTGTGACTGCTGTGGAGCCTCTGTTTCCATGGAAGATTCACAGGCCCCACAGAGACACGGGCAGCTCCTGCCAGCACTGTCTGACACAAGGTGAGAAAGGCAGAGGTGCAGCTACCACTACTGTCCATATGGGAAAGCAAAAGGAGATGACAGAAGGAATCAGGCTGTGGGAAAAAGCAGGGAACTCAGCTGAGTTCCGGGGCTGGAGAGAGACACCATTGAGGGCCACAGCAGAAACTGTAGTAGAAAATATAGTATGGAAACCTTGGCAAGCCATCCCTCCTGCCTTGTTATCCTCCTGCCTTCTGGCAACCTGGAATTCAAAGACCTTTGGAGACAGCATCTGCATCCCAATCATCTCATTTAATAGTGGCTATGAACTGTCTAATCCTTTCAAACCCACAAATACTTCTGGCCTTGAGGACATCCCACAGCAGAGAGTTTCAGCACCAAAGTACTATGTCTACCTGTCATTAGAACTCCGTCCCTGCTTCCCCACTTGGAAAGGGATGAGGCACCTGCTTATTGAGCATGGAAGAAGGAAATGAGAATGAGGAACACCAGCAGACTGCCAGTATCCTTTATGCCCCACCCAGCCCAGCCAACAAAGCACTAGTAGGGCTCAGCACTGCTGACTAGGGCAGAGCTGCCAGCAGCTGGGTGCCAGTGAGAAGAAGTTGCTGTGTGAGCACAGCAATGAATTTTGCAGAAGCTACGAACTTTGCACAGGCAAGGAGCAAGCCCCTAACCCCAAGCTATTAACATGTCAAGAGGGACAGAGGAAAAGCTTTTCCTTTAATGAACATTTCCTCGGTGAAGCCTCCACCCTTCATACGCCAAGTGATAGGCTTAGTCTAAAGATGGATTGGCCTACTTTACCTATTAACCACTTAAACTAATGTAATAAAGGTTCTCTTCATTCGAACAGCCCTAATCCCCAGCCCCACACAGCTCTGAAACCTGGAATAAGAAGGGATGCTAAGATGAACTCAGTCAGGCTGTTACTTGGAGACGCACTGGGCAGGGGGATTTTATGTTGTTTTTTTAAGCACAAATGCCTCCAATGTGAAAACTGGACCCAGAGTGAGATAAATTTACAAAGCAGAGATGACAGGTGGCCACATGGTAATCCAATCCTGAAGCCTAACGCCCTTTGTGGCAGCTTTTGTCTGCACAGAGGGGCTGCAGGCTAATCTGCTGCTACCTCTCAAGGAGGAACAGTCTAATGGGGCAAGGGGACCCCCACAACCTGCTGCTGCTTTATTTGTGACAGGTAGGACAGAGCAATGCAAGGCAGAGCACAACAGTGTTGTCTGATTTTATCCTTAGGGATGCCTGTTGGTTCCCCCATGCACCTCCTGCCATGGCAAACACCTGCTGGGATAAACCCTCCCACTCTGCCAGAGCCTGGAGCGCTTGTCTGCCCCTGGCAGGGGTCACCGTCAGGCTGCCTGGCCAAGCTCCAGGACACTCAGGTGTCCTGCTGCCCAACAGAAGCCCCAAAGCTGAGTGGATGAGCTTTCCTTTCCAAGGAAGATTTCATGCTGGATATCTTCCTACCCAGCACCTGGAGCCACTCAGCACCACTCTGGGAGATGCTCCCCCGCTCCAACAAATTCAAGTAATGAGTCCCACAGGTAATCTTTTAGCCTCCAGAGTAATGGCAGTGTTTGAAAAGCCAAGATGACACCAAGCTAAAGCACAGCCAGAATCAGAACAACCCAGAACATGGTACAACTTAATGCACATGATGAATTTAAGATTTTTGCTGCATTTTTAATTTACAGGTTGGAAAGCAAACAGGCCCAGTGGTGCCTGCTTGGAACAGCTCTGAGGAACCAAGTGCAGAAGATGAGGGAGATTAAAGCTGCATCGTCTCAGAAGTTGATACTTTCCAGTCTGCTGCATCTCCCTCTGTCTTGTCCCCATCCCAGGGGCAGTTTGGTACCCTGTTCCTATCCCAGCATGGTCCTGTTCAGCTTTGGTCCAGACAGGATCCCACCAAAACCAAAGGGCTCATTTCACACTACAGTCTATCTGTCCATCTGTCACCTTAAGTCAAACATTTTTAGGGAAGGCTTTACTACAACAGGCAAGTCTCAGTCTGATTCCTGCTGCTTCTCCACCTTTTCTCTCCTCCCCATCACAATAAATAAATTTAGGCCATGTGAGCCACTGCTAATATCTTGAAAAAGAACTGTAGATACCCAGAGAAGAACAGAGTGGTACCTCCATTGGTGGTAGCTTTGCCCTACAGCTCATCCCCTCTGCCAAGGTGATACCCACTTGTTCCCAGTTTCGGAGGCAGCATGTTGCTGTCAGAAAGCAGGAAAAATGTACAGTGCTGGTAAGAGCAGCCAGGGGCTGCAACACAGGTGTAGCCCCATATGGACTCCTGACCATGAGCAAGCATCACCAACTCAATTCCTGAGGCCACCACACTGGTCCCATCCCAACCCTATCAGGCCCTTTTCCTTGCATTTCTGATCACAAAACCATTGAATCCCTGCAATACTCCTTATAAACAAGAACGTGACCAGCTCTGGGAAAGACTGTTAAAGTAACAAAGTGTTTTAATTGCATCACAAACCCTGCCACCTGCGCACAGGTCAACTGGCTTCAAAAACTACAGTAATTTCATGATTATAAGCCACACCATTTTGACTAAAATTTTGGTCTGAACCCGAAGTGAGGCTTATAATCATGTGCGGCTTATATATGGACAAAAGAACAGAAAGTTGCCAACACCCAGAAGCGTGGCTTATAATCGTGACATTACTGTACTTTCTTGGTTTTGACTCTGCTTTCTGGTGGCAGCAATGGGATGAGGGAATGAGGGAGATGGAGGAAGAAGAAATAGAGAAGAAGCAATAGAAAACTCCTCTTTGGGGGGTGTGAGTGCTTGCTGCTTTTTTATTTGATACATAATTTTACCAAAATTTTCCTTGGCTTCAGCTGCTCCTGCATCACAGACCTGTACAGTAGCAGGCAGTCTTTCTTCTTTTTTATGACCAGTGGTAACAGCAACATGTGTGCCTTTGTCTCAAGCAGGAGTCTGTTGTTTGGGTTGGCAAATTATACAACAATAAAAGGGAATGGCTGTGAACCAGGCTCGGCCTTTTTGAAACGGATGTAACCCTATCCAGCTCCATCAAACACTCGCCACAAGATTACACAAACCAGATGATGGGAATTAATGAACTTTGGGGGCAAGGAAGGAGTAGGCAAAGGAGGAGGGAAAGGAGGAAAAAAAAAAAATGTTGGCTTGAAATTAATGTCTTTCTCACCCTCCTTGCTCCCTGGCCCCAAATCTGCTAGATGATCTTCACTTGTTGGGGAATTTTGGGGATTAAAGGAGAGAGAGGACAGTAGTGGTGTGTGAAGAGTACCCTACATGAAGGTGCTCTGGGACTTCAATGGGACAAAAGAGCCAGTGGCCACAGGTGGCATCACCATGTACCCCACAGGAACAGGCTGTGGTATGCCTGTGGAGTCTGATCTAAGCTCCTTTAATGCAGATAAAATGCCCATCAAAGGTTTGGGGAGTGGGGAGATGCTGGGCAGCAGCATATGGGCCCTTTTGTCCTCACTCCATGTGGCACAGCCAGGACACACCAAACAGCCCTGGTAAATCAAAGCAAGCAGCGCCCCAAGGAGGGGGAACACACTGCTGCAAATACCAGGGTTTAGAGTTTGGGTTTTTTTAAAAAAAGACTTTGTCCACCTCTTCAAAAGACACTGCATTCAAATCAGACCTAGAAGCCACCAGAGAGTCCTGACCCTCTTTATGCTGGGACACGGGAAGCTAACCCAGCCACAGAGCTGAACAGACAGTTTGCAGCAGCTTCCAAGCACCAACCTGGACAAAGCAGGGCCTGATCCACAGAGGCTTTGCGCCTCTGGGAACAGCAATGGGTGTAATGAGCTCCACCAGCCTCTGCCACAAAGGCAGCCTCCCACCCTCTGCCAACCAAAACACATCTCTCACCCAAATTCCTCCCCTACCATATGAGATTAAATGGGTTCATTAGAGGCAGTCTCATAACCAAGATATGACATGCTATCCCTCGCAGGGCTGCTGCCTTCTGTATGTAAGTGCCATATACGGTGTACCATATAGCTGAAACCTACTGGGGAGGAATAGCTTAGATCAGCAGAAACACTTGGTGGGAATCTTGTCCACAGAGGACAGGCTTATGCTTTCACTAGGAAGCACAGTAGAGAAGCCCAGGTTCCACAAAGACTCCTGGGAGGCTGATGGGTGATGTCACCATCACCCCTGGGACATGCCCATTCCTTGGCATTGAAGGCAAAGGCATAAAAGTGGTCTTGGAGGCAGCTGACTGAAGCCATCCCCATTCCCACCTGAGCTCATGCTCCATGCAAGGCAGCCTCTGGGAGGAATGGTTCAAGGAGCTGAGACCACCCTGGAAACTTGGGAGAAGAGTATCCTCCTTGCAGACACTCACATGAATGTGCCCACTGGGTACAGTCCTCTCCTTGCGGCCCTCTCCTGTGGCCTGGGATCTCCATTTCTGGCCAGAAGAGGGCAAGGGCAGAGCAAGAATGGGGCAAGCAGCATGCTGTCCCCTACTGCTTTCCCAGCCTCCATCCAAATTCAGCTCCAGAGGCCTTCTTTTGTCTGACACACTTTGTCCACCTAATAATCATCAGTCAATCTCTCTTCCAGCCTCTTGTCTAGGTGGTTGCCCCATTCCTGTAAGTGTTCAAGGCCAGGTTGGATGGCGCCCTAAGAAATCTGCTCTAGTGGGTAGTATCCCTGCAGGGGATATTCAATGTCCCTTCCAACCCTCCTGATTCCTTCTGAACCTTCACATGCACAGCCCATACAAAGCAAGGCTCTTTGCTTTGCCCATTTTTACTATTTTTGCACTATAGCCCCAGTCCTTGCACCATCACACCAGTTCATCCCTCCCTGCATCTCCAGCCTAGCTCAGAGTCTGGTAGTACCATACCTTCCCCCAGGAAATCTCTTTGCCAGGCTGAGGACTCCCAGGCTACTTGGTCATTCCTCAAAAAGAAATTCCTCCAGTCCTACATAAGAAACTCAGAATGTTGCCACTGTCACTGGGTAGATCATGCACCAACTGAACACAGGCTGCAGGGATGTGGAGCTTTCTTCGGATTAGGAAGGGCAAAATTTCCAATTATTTTTTCACCTTTTCCCCAAATAACAGTGCGAGATGTTACAACTGCTAAGCAAGAACTTTCCCTCCTCCTTTGCTGGAATCAGGAAAGATATTCATCAATGTCCCTAGTTCATTACACAGGCCCTCCTCTTATCTTTATGTAAACAGGGAAGCCTCTCTCTACTCCCCACCATACTTAAAAGCTTTGAACTTCCACTAAATAATTATCTTCACTGGGGGGAGAGGACTGCACTTTACATATCAAAGGGCTGCTTTGGAGGGATTTACAATAATTTAAGATGAAATGGTAAATATTCTATTCACTCTAGTTCATCTCCAGTAATAATTATAAGCCTATTAGCAAGGTCCTAATAAAGTGATTGCATTATCATCTAGTGAGCATCTACGTGGATTTCTTGGAGGGGCAGGATGGAGGAGGCCATAGGCAAGTAAAGAAGGAACAGCAACAAAAGATGCAATTGCCAGCATCTCCCTTCCCCCAGCAGGATTTGGGCTCCATTGTCCCGATGCTTCAATAGTGCTCTGCTCTGAAAATAAGAGCTTTTGAGCCCAGTAAGGGGGTGGGGCTGAAATGAACATCTTATTCCTCTCAGTCACCACTGCTCCCCTTTCATGGCCGAGGGTCCCCCCTGGTGCCGCTCCAGCAACAAAGAGCACCCAGTGCTGTTCCTGCACACCCAGGCAGGCAGCAGTGCCACAATTAAAAGCTAATTGCTGTTTATGGGTGAGTTCTTTAGAATATTGCCCAGCATCACTGGGCTGTGCTGCCCACCTGTCAAGTCATGTGAGATGATTCTAATCTGTCTCCATTTCCCCCAAAAAGGACAAAAAGACTGGTTTTGTTAAAAAGCAGAGCAGGGAGAGGGAAGTTCTGTGAAACTCATGATTTAAGGGGGGAAAATCCCCTGAACTCAGCAGAAAATATGACTGAGCTAACTGGCAAACTGGGACTAAAGCCTCTTTATCATCAGATTGCAGCACCAACTGTCTACACCAAACTGTGTGTTTTATTCCTGCTCCATGACACCTCTCAAATGCCCTGTGGAGTGTTTAACTGCAATCTATCCCTACAGGAGTGCCTCAGTTGCATCAGTGCAATCCTCTTCCCTCTCTTTTGGCACCTGAAGGCCACCAGTGTGAGTCCCCAGCACTTCCACCAGAAAGAGGCAGCTCAGCAACTACTCCAGAGTGCACCATTTGCAGGCTTGTAATGAGCCAAGATTACTGTCACAATGTGCAAGAGCTTATTGCAAAGCTGTAGTAAACATTTTTCTCAATAAATTAAATAGACAACAGCTTGAAAGGGAGGAAAGAGGAAGAATTTTAGGCATCCGGAAGGATTTCGGTGCCTACAACTCATTGCTGGTAAAAAAATTCTCTGGACTGCCTCTTATTCTTTTGCAACCAGAAAGACCAGCAACTTCTCCCTCAAGAATTTATAGCCTAGAGTTAACATTATGTGTACTAACCTCCTACTGTGTAAAGATCTGATAGATCCACTTACAGATTCATTGCAAGACAAAGCTCTGCTCTTGAAGAGTGCTAGTTCACAACATCCTTGCCCCAGAGATATGTATTCTTGAACTCGGTTTTACTTAGGTAGCACCAATCCTGCCCTCATGGAAAGCTGAAACCAGCATCTGGACTGCATCTACATCTACAAGCACAGAACATCTTTGTCCAGAAAAAAAAAACAAGAGAGTCATGGTCTGGAGTTTTTGGCTTAATTGTGGAAACAAATACCCAACAGCACTTGCAAGGTTTTTGCTAGTTCAGAGTAGGCCTGTGCAAAGGAAGACAGTCTTGGAAGAGGCTTAAAAGCAGACAAAAAAATCATAATGGTGGGATATCCAAAACATAGCCATAGTACCCAGGTGACAAGAGAGTCTCCCGCAGCAGAGGATGGAGGACTAACATAGCCCACACTAACACGGACTCTGATCTCAGGGGTTTGGCTTTAACTCCATCAGAACAACTGCACTGTTCCCACCAGTCCCAAACACAGCCTATGCCTTGCTGTCAGCTTTCTTGCCCCATAGCAGCCACACAACCATGTCCAAGAGGCACCAATGCCCACTGCTCACACCACAGCCTCTTCCCTCTCATCCTCTTTCACCCCTTCCCTGCCACAAAGGCTGAGGCACAAACAACCAGTATGGCAGGAGCACCAGCCAGTACTGGTGGGCCATTCAGCCATCAAGTCCATAGACCCAAACAGCCCCCATAGCCACCAATTTGCTCTCTTAATTGTAGCAACAGCACTAATCCTCTTAAAGATGTTAAATCACACCAGACACTGCTCCTCACAGGAATCTAGACATCTGTCTTCCTCCTAGACCTTGGGAAAAAGCTTTATTTGCAGAAAAGGGAGCAATATAATCAGGTTAAGCCCTAGAGATGTGAGGATCTGGGATTTGAGGGAGGCAGAAATGGGTATTGAGACACACAAGGTGGCACTGCAGAAAGAGTACAGCCTGTTGGCATTCTGCTGCTATCCCAGGAGCACCAAGTGTTTCAGGAGTTAGAAGCCCAAACTAAGCAGCACCAAACTGATGCAAGGGTCAAACTACCCAGCTCTGCACATGGAGCAGAACATCCTCCTGGCTCATTGAACCTATGACACCAGAGCACCCTGAGGCTCCTGGCTAGGACACCAGGAGGAATTTCTAATCCAGGCAGCCCACAGGAGGTGATCCTGCCAGCCTCATCCCTACAGCACCTCCTCTTCCAGGCCCTGCTCCAGGGACTCATTTTGCTATATGCTGTAGGTGGTGAGCCCAGCAAGCAGGGTACACTTTGATTTGGACCCAAAGGGCACATCTGGTGTTATCAGTGCAGGGGAGATGGTCACATCTTTACCCTCCAGTCACCTGTATGGTAGCAACATACTGCCACAGTGTTTTTATAACCATGCTTCAATAGGGAAGTTTCCCAGTTTCCTAGAAAAGGAGTCAGTTCAACAGAAACAACCGCTGGTTTGGGCCATTCTAGGGTGGGGGTCCATGCCAGTTACATGAATATAGATTTTTATGGCACACACTCAAATTAACTTTCTGGTTAAATAACCATGTAGTGACCATAAGAGGCAGCAGCCTCTCTCCAGCCACCAAAGATCAGCTGAATGTGAGCGGCCAACCCTGGTCCACCACAGCTGACATGCAGAAACACCTGAGAATTTCTACCCAGGAGAGCACTATAAGGAGATGAATTTCCCAGGCTTTGCCTCTCCTTTGGGGTACTGCCAAGCCACCACATTTCACCTGCTCCAACTCTTCTAGAAGGTGGGAAAAAAACCCAAGACAGCAAAAAGACAACCCCAAAAAGAAATACAAGCCACTCCAGCAAGATACAAGTAGGACCATGTTCCCCTAATGCAACGTTGATAAATCACAGCCCTGCTGAGAGGCCTTTTGTGTTCTCCCCAACACAGAAACAAATGTACTAATCTGTGTGCCTGCCGGGGCAGGTAATGAGTTGCACTGATAATGTTGCCCTTTGTTAAACACCTGCACGAGTGGCCCAGCATTTGCACAGGGAGGACTTTGTTTGCCACCCTGACACACATTTCTCCTAATTAAGCCCAGACTTTATGCTATGGGTCTTTAGAGTCATGATCAGAGAAAAAAGCCTCCTGATAAACTTTGGAGACCTGAGTGATAGCCCAGTTCTCACCCTTTGGATCATAACCCACGCTGGGGGAGTAACCCCAGTGATTTGTCTACCATTGTGGTAAGACATGCCTAAGTCAGGCTTGAAACATTGTGCAGAGTTAGAGCCCCAAAAAGGGACTTGTGGTAGCTCTGCTTCTGCTCTTCTTCCTCACCATGGACATAACAAAGCAGAGAGGGAAGCAAGGACACTTCATTCAGCCAGCAGCACTTTCCTCTGTGCACTGACATGCCCTGGAACACCTTCCACATCACATCTGAACCAGAGACCACTAGCTCTTCCACAGCATGTGGGAAGGGATCTCACAGGGTGGCTGGGGCCAGACCAGGCTTGAAACAAACCTTGAAACACATTTACATCTACAGTTTTTCAAAAAAGCCATGTAGGATCTCCAGGATTTCACTTTCTGCACCTAAAGGGATCCAATGGGCATCCAGCACCACCTAAACAGCAAAGACCTTTGACACCACAGCTCAGAAACAGGCAGATTTCCATTTTCATGATGAAAAAAGAAAGCTACGTTTTTTCATGCCCTTTCTGATCACATTCCACAGGCCAAGTAACACCAACAAAGCGTTACCTCAGCTGCACAACTCCACCTGCCTCTTCAGCAACACCCAAACCAGCCTTGAAACTGTGCAGCAGTGAGGCTTCTCCTCAACTGTGGTAAAGGGAAGGGGATGCCTTTTCTGACCATCAGAGGACCTTCTCCGTGGTCAGTAACAACAGGGAAGAACAAAACCATCAGACAAAAACTGGGAGGGTGTTCAACCAACCAAGCATGTCCTGTACTCACCAGCTGCTCCTTACCCTCAGCATCTCACAGAGTGAGTCAAGAATTTAAAATTGGCTTAGGTTTCATTCCCAGCTGAGACACCTAATTAACTTCTGAAAGTCTCCTGCTTCCTTCTCAGAAGGGAGGGGTAGCACCAACCACAACCTGAACCATCAATAATCTGGGCAATGGCCCAATCAGCATGACCTTCATTGACACGAGCTAATTTTGCCACCCACTGGAACAAAAGGCCTGGCAAATTAATACACCGGTGATCCTCTCAGTACTGATCCCTAAATGCATTTTAACACAAATGGGATTGTCACCTCAACTCATTTGTTAACGGATTCTCTCTCATAAAGGAGTAGCACTGGAAATCAAGATCTCTCCATGGTAAACAGACCAGGGCAATGAAATATTTGTCCAGAATGAGATTTTTTCTGCCAGCATCTCTAGTCAAGCCAGCATGAACCTCCTGACTCTTCTCTCCTTTTGACACCTCACATCAAGCATCAAAGACAGTAAATACAATTAATTTCCAGGACGAAAACCCAGCATGCTCATTGAGGCAATCAGGGCAGGTTTGTGGTACCATCACATCACTGGGTCCCCAATGACACAGCAAGCCTCTGGGTAAAGCAGAAGGAACCAAACCAGCCTTGGGAAGGAGAGAAATTCCCAGTGAAGGAGGGAGACAGGTGCCAATTAGGGAAACATGAAGGTGCAGTCTGTCTGCAGACTGCATTTCTGCCCAGTCATTACCTGGGATCATGGCATGGTCATAAACAGTCAATGACATCCAGCCAAGACGTCTTTAAAGAGTAGGCTCAGCTGGTGGAGATGCTCTGCTGCAAGTACAACAGATGCAAAGCACTGCTTGTCATTAAAAAGGTATTCACATAATTAGAGACTTCTCATGTCCATACCAATGATTTGATCTAGCCCAGAGCACTCAGGCACTATTTAAGAGAGCCTGCTCACCACTTCTGATAGCTTGGTTTGTCTTTGTGTATAACCCTGCCATCTCCTCACAGCCCACACACTGCAATAGCAGGTCCATGGCTATGGTGACAACCAGGAAGGACCTTATGAGCAAAATTACACGTGCCAAAGCCCACTAGCATCCCATCCTGCTTTCACTCAGAGCCAATTTCCTTCCAGAGCCATCCATGGGGCTGAATTATCCCCAAGTCCTTCAAGCCCTTCTACAAAAAGAGCACTGTGGGCCAGTCTGCCAAGGCGTTAGAGCACAACTCAAGTAAAATTACTTTTCTCTGAACACTGAGGACTCTGCATGACAGCTATTATTATTCAGACAAAACCAAGTGTCAGATTAACAAATCAATGGGCATAAGAGATACAAAATGGGTGACCATTGAAGCCTTTCAAATACCCAAACATATGGATGAACCAAATGTGAATTGTAATTGACTCACCCATACCTTTGATCTCTACACCCTTGGGTTCTCAAAGCGACATCCCAACCCCCGCTGACCCAGGCTGAACCGATCTGGGACTCCATTGAGAATGTCACAAAGTCCTTTCTCTCTTCGTCCAGATGCAGCCTGGTGCTTGAAAAGTGAGAAAAGCCAGTTCTGCCTTGAAGACTCAGGGAGCTGGAGATGGACAACCTACGCTACCAAAACACAGCCTCTCACATGGAGCTCATCACCCTGAATATCTCTTCCACCAGTCCTCACTGGTGGTGGCCCTCAGTCAACTAAATGTGCATGAGGAGATGGCCCAGGAAGCAGCAGAAGAGGGGGCAGAGCAAACATAGGCAGTGATGATGCTCATTCCCCCACTGCTCCTGGAGCCGGACATGGGGTCTCCTTGGTTTTCAAGGATTTCCCTGTGCAAAACCAAGGATAAGACTTTGCTGATGGGTTCAGGGCGTGTACATGCCCCCACTGTAAAATATATCCTGGGCTGGAAGAGCTGGAAGCTGCTCTGCCCTTCTCCAACTGCCTTGACAGCACTTAATCACTCATGCTTGATTAAGAAATCTGATTTTTCATTTTCCCTAAGATGTTTCTGCAGCTACATTAAAAATAACACAGAACTTAAGTAAATGTTAACCCTAATTTTTTTACATTTGGAGTTTGGAGAGAGTTTTGACTAGTTTTAGATAGATATGTGAGAAAATAAATAAAACAGCATTATCAATTTTGATACCATGCAAACCTGTAGCTCTTCTAGTAAATTCAGCCCAGCTTATTCTTCCCCCTCCATTCTGCAAATACCACACAAACATGCCTTCGGGAAGGTTTTGAACATCACACTGAAGCTTCCTCATGTTCCCCATGATGGGGAAAAGATGTCCAGTTCAGCTCTTGCTGTACTGAGTCTCAAAGCAAGAGGAGCTTTGGAATGCCTGGTACTGAAGGCAAATGGCAGCATCTATTCCCATATCAGGCACCACCCCTGAGTAAAGCGATTCACTCCGGGAAGGCAGAGACTTGGCACGTGCCCTGTCCTCCGGCACCAGCAGTGGGTTTCATGGGGGAACTGGGTGAGGCAGAGCAGGCCTTACTCTGCCACAATAATTTTTAGGCTCCAACTCAGCCATGCAGCTGCTTAACCCAACTGGTGAGCCCTGCTGAACAGCCGAGCCTGCAACAACTGCAGGACTCACTCACAGAGGAGCCCCAGGAGAGGAAGATTGTGGGGAGGAAGGCAGAGAAGAGGAAACTCAAAGACTCTTAATCTACTTTAGGACCACATGAGCTTTCTGTTTATATATAGCCTAATTAATTATTACACTGCATTGAGCAGTTTGACCTTGCAATCATCTCTAGGGGGAGGCAGCAGTGGCAGTGCAGCCAGAGCAGCCAGCCAAGGCTCCGGTGCATACCCGAACACCCACGCGGGGTTGGTGGCTCCTCCTGCGCGTATGGCTGGCCGGGAAGAACCAGCCTGTAATTACCAGGCTTTGGAGCAGACAGCAGCTCCCGGCTTGCAGCAGACTCCGGTTGAAACCCTAACCGGCTATTCCACTTCTGCTTTGGCAAGGCTGGTATCTCCTCTCAAGGATTCCTTTCCTGCTCAACACCCCGTACTGGCTATTCGCTCTGCTTTTCCAAATGCAGACGGCCCAAGGCTCAGTAGTTACCAGACCAGTCGAGAGGGAAATTAAAAGGGAGTGGGGCGTGGAAAAAAGACGTTTCAAGCTGCGTGTTAAGTTGCAACAAGTTCAGTGCACTGCACTGGGAAAAAAGGAAATGGACTTTGCTAAGCAGATCATCAACACGGGGCAATGCCCAGGCTGCCTGGCTTTTTTCTGCTCACTTTAGTTGGTCCAGCCATAGTAAAGTCAGAGCAGGAGCCCAGAGATGCTCAGAGCCACCCAGATATCTACCACTGCCACACTGGCCACAGGTGAGACCTTTACAAGCTTGCTCTAGTCCAACACACTTGTGGAAGATGGGAATCCACTAGCACTCAGGAGACTGGCTCTGATCTAGCACAATTCACCAAACGTGGCACCAGTGGGTTCAGAGCAGAGGCACAGCACCCCAGTGTCAGGCAGCACGTTTGTTTCAACACACAGAGCACAGCACAGTCATGGGGTCCCTCTGCAATTCACGTTCAGAAACGGCATTCCCAGCCCTGTGTACAAACCAGCTGAGGACCATGTACAGCCACTCCGGGACCAAAGGACTGGGACACACCTCCTGTTTACCCCAACACCTCCTGATTTCCTTCCAAGTTTAATACAACTTCAGAAAAACAAACCGCAGTCATGCCAAGGCTGCAGGCCTTGCCAGTTTTTAAACAAATATTTAATAGCACAGTGAAGCAGCAAAGCACTTTACGAGGAAGACGCTGAGGCTTTGTCCTCCCCCTAGTGACAGGAGGATCCATGCTCTGAACCTGCTCAGCCACCCCAGTCCCTGGAATCCATTCCAAATAAAAAATACTGCTGTAGATTAACCCCAGTGCAATCACTCTTTCACTAAATGAGCACTTTTCCAAAGATGTCCTATACGTCCCTGTGCCATTCACCCACACCTGAAGTTTTAAGTTTTCAAGTTTCCAGACTTCCAAGCTTTAATGCAAATTTGGATTTGATAATCAAAAGAGGCTAAAAGCTTAGGACTTAAATATAAAACTTGTCAAGTTGCTTTATTTAAATTAATAATTCTAACAGATTTTGGTTTCTGCAGGGATGTTTTCTGCACAGTCACATGGATACACACTGAGGGTCTGATCTTGAAGCCCTTCCCTAAGCAGAGTTCTGGACTGCATTACACACAGCCATATCTGGGGACCTGGTTCAGTCTGTCACCACATGCTGCTGAAGACTCAGCTCCTCATCAGAGACAACTTCCCACAAGAAGTTTATTTTTTAAAGGAAATTGGTGTAGCAGAGTACAGTCATGCTCAGTACTGTTGGACCAAGTTTGTGGCAGTGCAGGATTTGGCCTTGTGTTCACTTTTAGGAAAGATCTATCAAATGCACATACCCACCTATAATATTGTACATTGGCATATAAAAATGGAAGCCTGTGCACAATAGTTCTCCCTTCCTTCTGGAAGAGCTTGCCTGCTGCAAAGCCCGTGCCAGTTACAGGGAAAGGTTACAACTGCTCACTTTTATTACAAACCAGCCACTTTAGTGGATTCACAGAAATCCACATCAGTACCAGCAGAGAAGACTGGCCAAATTACAACTACGGAATTTTATCAGTACAACACTCATAAGAAGACCAGGACAAGGGACGATGACACCTACCATCACAGGGAGAGCTAAGCCGGGCTCCATGTGTGAAACTGTACAAACCACATAGAGGCCAGGGTCAGCCATGTAGCTCTGCATCCCAGACAGGCTGCAAATTAAACTCTGGGTCAGACCTGCTGTCAAACAGAGCCATGACTCTCTTGATGCCAGGGCTAAGTCACACCATCCCTCTGTAGAGTTGTTCTTCCTCCTTCCCTTTTCTGTACAGGGAGAACAAAAACGCTGTAGAAGCAGGCTAGTTCTAGGGCATTTCCAAGGGGGTTAATGCAGATGTAAAGCATTTAGCAGAACCTGGAATTATTTTTCTCTAAATAAAGTTTCCCTAGACACCACATGGCAGGGCACTGCCACGCTTACATATCTTGACAGTAAGATCTAAAAAATGGAACTACTCATTTACCAGAGATCAGTGTGAGATCTGCCAGCAGCACCTGTACACCTATTTTCCTCTAACATTCCCATCAACATCATCTAAAGACGAAAACACCCCAGTTTCTGGTCTTCTCTGAACAGTTGCTGAGGCCACAAGGCCAGGAACAAAGGTCTTGCAGCCAAGCAAGCCAGCTCACATCTTCCAAAATTCCCACCTCACCTCTGGACCTTCCCAGTACAAGGACAACACATGCTAAATCATCATCACCGAGTTCATTTTCCTCCTCCTTCGGGGCTATTCCAGAGAGGAAAACCACCATGCAGAACACTCAAATCCAGTGTGGCACCAGGAGAGATTGTCCCCATTGGATCACTATTATGAATGGGCTAAGGTACACTGCACATCTCAGCCAAGCAGACCCTGCTCTCCCTAGGTGCAGACAGAGGAACTGTGCTGACCACCTTTTCTTCCCCTCATCTGATTCATGGCACAATGTGATGCCCTTCCCTACTTGTCTCCACACCCCTCCCCACCACCTTCAGACTGGGAGTAACTCCCTGATGGCAAAATTACACCACCACAAATGCCTGTCCTGAATTCATCCCACCTGTCCTCTGAGCCTGCTGATAATCAATGTTTTATCACAGGACCCCTTGTTTCCATTACGAAAGCGAAGATAAAGTCCATTTTCCCTGCTGCCGGGCTGAGCATCTTTAAAAAGCACATGGTGTTTCTTGCAAGCTAATAAATACACAGCAAGCTGCTGAAAGACCTGGAATTGCAACAGTTAGGGCAAGCCCCAGTACAGTCATCAGCATCAAGTCAGAACGCAGCACAGCACTTAGTCATTTTCCACAAACCAAGGAAGAAGCCTCTCCAGCCCATCCTCATACCCCAAATGGTGACAACAGGTAGTAGCTGATAGCCCCATACCCAGTAATCACACCACTGAGACAACGTGCCCCACTATTTGTTGTTCCTTGAACCCATATGTTACCCATCCCACATGGCCCTGGCCCATTCATTATCACCTGAACCCGTTGGTCACCCACAGTCACACCACCAGGAGACATCTTATGCTGAATGATCAGTAAATTAGATTTCTTTGTAGCTGGGATGGGTAAATAGCCCCAAACCCAGGCTCAAGTAAACAGAGCAGCTCAGCAAGAGAGGCCCAAATACAGGACATTCCTATCATCAGGCAGATTGGAAATACAGCTCCAAAGAACAGTGATTCGGGTAGAGTTTCTATAGCCACTGCACCCAGGGCTTGCTGGATGCCTTTAAAAACAAAGCCTTGCCTGGAAGTGCCTTGAGATATCCAGCACTCGGTGTGTGTTACAGACACCTGCCATGGCCCACTTGAAAAGAAAAAAAATAATAAATCCCAAACCCAGAGCTGAGCCCATGAGTTTTCATTCCCATCATTTTCACGCCAAGGAGCACAATGCTCCCAGCAGGCCACGCAGTCCTGCGCTAACACGATTAGCCAGGCAGATCCACCATCCACATCCGTCACCCCCAACGCTTGGTCAACTTTGAAAAGTTCAGCAGCTCAACAGGTGAGGCCATGAAACCTGATCACAACAGACAATGTCATCCCCCCCAGCGTCGTGCTGGGAAGAACTTGTCACGTGCGTCATATCGGGCAACTTGCTTGAAACAGAGCAGTGCACTGAAACCCCAGCAACACGAATAATCTTTGCCATCTGTTTGAACAACTCAACCTTCCTCAGATCTAAAGGAATGATCCCATGCAAACACAAGGGCCTTGCTGACTGATTATAGTAGCCCAACCCTTCTTTCGAGGGGCTGTTTTCCTCCCAGCATTACACAGCAGCTTGGGACACATCATCGGGAGCCGCTGCAGTGGTCAAGGGGTACTGAACTCCATGCACATTCTGACGGGACCATTGAAAGTCCCCACTTGCTTAAGCACAACACAGTGCAAGGTCAATAGTTGAGTTTGAATTTTTTTTTTCACATCAAGAAAAGAAAATCTTAATACCAAAGCTGTTTGGCAAAACCTTCCCAGAGAACACAACTTTCCCTTAGGGCACAACTCATGGGAATGCACCAGAGGAACCAGTCTTTGCTCATTTTCACCCAAAGCCCAGTTGAGAGTATCAGGACTGTTCCCAAACTTCCTGGGGCCAATAAACCATGTGATACTCAATGGAAACCAACCACAGTTCTGTCTGTGCTGCCAAGTCCATGCCTCACTGGGAAAGCAATTAAGCAGCAGTTATTAAACATTCACTAAAACTGAGATGATAGAGAACGGCCAAACACAGTGGTAAAATCCTGCTTTGCTCAAGATTTGGTTCATCAGGGCTTCCAACCAAAATTTTAACCATCATTTCCTTATTCTTCCCTTCCTCCCAGCCTGGTTGATTGCAAGCACCAGCTTGTACCCCACACACTTTTTTTTTTTTTTTTTTGGGGGGGGGGGGCAGAAAGGAGGCTTGTGGGGAAAAAAATAAGGAAGTTTCTTCCAATTTAGGAATTGCCGTCAAACAGCACTTTGCACACTAAAGTCCAAGCAATTTGGGAGTCTAAGAAATGCATGTTTGACACAATTTATTGCACACCACCAGACCACAGGGCCTGATCCTGCAGATCCAAATCACCCAGTCTCAGCAAGGAGAATGAATTAAGGCAACTTAGCAGTAGTGGGAAGACAAAGCACCAGCATTTCAAGAATTTTCCATAAGAGAAAAGAAATAAAAAAGGACAAGAAGTCTCTCTGGTGCATTGCTAGAGTCAGAGGAGCTCAGCCTAGTCCTGCTGTTGCAGTTACAGCCGGCACAGCCACAGCACAGGGTTCCTAGCAGAGAGCTACAGACTTGAAATATAAATCAGTGATGTTGAGTAGGGCTGGCAATGGCCCAGCCCAAGGCAGGAGGGACTGGGCATTACAGCCCACTGGGCTAAAAATAATAATTTAAAAACCTCCCAAAACATGTAAGACTAATGACAATCATTTTTTCTTACATTAATTATAGAACAACAGGCTTTCAAGTCCCTAGGACATTTAAAAATGCATCATTATTGAATCAAATGAAGAAAATAATAAAATAAATTCAACAACTGATTTTCTAGGCTTGCAAGAAGCACTTATTTCCTCCTCACCAAGCTCTACAGTAAACCCCACAGAGAACAACGACATCCCTGCAGGTTGCTCAGCCAGACACATGCACACAGGCTGTGGAGCTGAACTCCCTACTGCTGCAAAGAGGGAACTTCTCTACTACCCAAAAATTCAAGGCACTTCAAAAAACTAGTTTGCAATAGTGGCTGGATCCCATTTCTCCTCTGTCATGCTACATATTTTCACTAGAAGCAGTTAACATGCTGTATTCATTACAGGGGGAGGAAACCCTGCAATGTGCATACAGAAGTTATTTCCACTAAATTTTAGTTACCTCACTATCCAAAAAAAAAAAAAGAAATTTAATTATTCCTGGTTTCCCCCTGCCTTTCAGGAACGATACGCAGCACCACTCAATGGTGTTCTGCATTCCACGCTACAGAAACAAATTTCATTTCACTTGACAGAAGATGGAGCAAGGAAGAAGTTTGTGTTCCCTCCTTCTAAAGTTATTTTTGATAGATGAAAACTTCAGACAGATGTAAGTAGTTAAACAGGATTAATTGCAATCATCTCCAAAAATAAGAATTAATCAAGCTAAACAATTAAATCGGATGCCCGTGTATCTTGAAAATCTGAAAAAAGAAGACTTTAGACGGCAGGAACAACTTAAACAAAAACTCCTAACAAATATAAACAAATTTTATTAGCTAAATTATTTTTAGTTAGCTAAAATACACTTCAAATGAGACATGGGTCAAAAATTCTATCTTCATCTTTTCAAAGCCAGGCAATTGGATTTACACTGCACTCCGGGTGTTGAGGACACAGTAACTCCCCCAGTTCCAAAGTACAGTTGATTTGAGCAAAAGATCTGAAAAACAGATGAGACTTGCCCAGCTTACTGCACAATGCTGACACCGTGCTCCTTTTATAGGACCTTTAATCAAACTGTACTGAACCACTAACAAGAAAATATAAACACTTCTTATTGATACTAAGATAATAAATAAAAGCTTCATTAGGTCTGGGAGAAATAAACATGTTCTTGAAGAGTGCTGAGAAGCCAAGATTCACTGAAGTCAGCAAGAGCTTGGAGCTACTAATGTATAGGATTTGACTTCTATTGGTGAAATTTATAGGAACAAACTTCTGCATCTAATTCTAATTAAGTTAGAAATAATGTACCATATATAACAACTTGTCTGCTGGTGTCCATCTTCCCCCAAGTATTTTGCATTATTTAGTCCCCCCTAATTGACCCAGGTCCCAGTCCCACAGACAGCCATTCACTCCCATCTTCGGGGTGAATCACACATGAATGATTTCAAGACTTCCAGCATCACTTACCCTTGCTGCTTGAGAGCATCACCATTCAGACCTCAAGATTTGTCAAATTTCAACTAAAACAGCCCTTTTGTAAAAATACTGATGAAAAACTACAGTGTATTTGCAGGGATAGGGCCCACACAGCTTAAAATTCATCTGATACAAGGTGAAGCTTTAGGAAGTTAAACACAATACCTGTTTTCCAAATTTAAAAATAATGTGTGTCCTTCAAATAGTGGCTTTTACCCACTACATCTGGGATAACAGATGAACTCAATCATAAGCATTTTTCTCTCCTTCTCCCCTTCCACCTCCTACTTGTAAAAGATTAATCAACCATTTTATGGTCTAATTTAGGTGCTTAATTAAAAACAGAGTTCAACACATACAGCACCATTTTGCTAATAAATCCTGACAGATTTTCTGCTCTGTTATATGCAAGTTCTCCTTCAAAATGCAAGACTATTACTTTTTTAAACTCAGCTGAATTTACAAAGACTTCATTTGCGCTGCTGTGGGACAACACACTATATCCTCCACCAAGATGACAGAATTTCCTAAAACGAAACAGCTTTCAAAAATTACTTCTTCCTCATCAGATCTTATCCTGAACTCATTTCACTAAATGCTGAAGGATGGCAAAACTAAAGAAAGAAACATAAACCTAATCGGACTTGCCGGGTGGGAGTTTCAAGACTACAAAGAGGTTACAATTCGTAACTTCACAGCTCCCATCTAGCTTCAAAGTTTCCATCTCTGCTCCTTTAGCATTCCTGTAAACACTCAGTAGAAAGACATATTCAAAATACTCTTGATAAAGAAACTTCAATCGGAAAAGGGTGAGAAAGGCACAGAAACGGAGGTCGCCCCTCGCTCGGTGTCCGATCGCTCTTCTCCTCCGCGCTCACCGCCGCCCGCTCCGCCGAGCCCACCCGCACACAGCCATCCCGGACCGGGCTGCTACTCGCAAAATCACTAAGAATTACATCCATCCTTACAGGATGCAAGCCAGAAATGTATCATTTTCTCCCAGTCCAAAGGGTTCATCCCGTTCCCGACGCGCCCGTTACCCATTACACCCCATACCGCTCCCGCAGCCCAGCGCCGGGCTGGCGATCGCGACCTCGGGCAATCAATCAGCTCCGGAGATGATTACGGGGTAGGAGAAAGTTAACGGAGGCCGAAGGCAGTGAGCGAGCGAAGAAGTTTCATCTGGAACGTGGAGCTGCCGCCTGCCAGTCCCAGACAGGGCTCCCGGAACGGGTCAAACCCCTTCCAAATGTGTCAAAAACCTCCCAAACGGGTAAACCCTCTCCACCTCGCCTCCCCAACACACGCANAAAACGGCTAAAATCCCACATCAATGGGTAAAAAAAAAAAACAAAAAAAAAACCAAAACGGGTCAAAACCCCTGCAAACGTGCGGCTGCTGAGCGCACCGCCTGCGAGTCCGTGCAGACACGAGAGACACACCAGTCATCCCTCAGCAACACCCTGAGCTGGAGAAAAAATATGCTCCAGCAAAAAAACCTGGAAGAGAAATAACAGTGTTTAAAAATATTAAATTAATATTTAACCTTCATTTAGAGATTAAAAACTGTTTGACTCGCGGAAAACCCGCAGACGCCCCGCCGCCGCCTGGGCTAACGGGGACCGCAAGTTACACTCTGGGTTTATTATATTTTAGGGTGGCTTTTTTAGGTTGTTTTTCCGGGGAAAAACATTTAGCGGAACATTTACTCTTCGTCCCGGGCGCTCCTCAACCTGCTCCGGAGCCCGGTGCGGCCGCATCCCCGCAGCGGGGCGGGGAGTGCAGGACGGCGGGGACCCCGCTCAGCCCTGTCCCGCCGCGGGGCTGCTGCCCGGCCCGTACCTGTACCAGGCGAGTCCCCGCTCGTAGTTGCGGTCGAAGAAGTGGGGCTCGGCGCCAACGGCGCGCACGTCGGGGTGCACCCGCAGGAACTCCAGCAGCGCCCGCGTACCCCCCTTCTTCACGCCGATGATAATGGCCTGCGGCAGCCGCTTGGTACCGGAGCCGTTGAAGAAGCTGGAGATGGGGCTGCCGGCGTCGGACGCTGGCCGCTGCTCCTCCAGGCTGCTCTCCTCGCCCGGGTCTCCCGGCAACAGGGGGGGCAGCGGCTGGGCAGCGCGGGGCGGCGCGGGTGACCCTCGGGCCGTCAGCCCGGCGCAGGAGCCGGAGCACGAGTAGAACATATAGAGCCAGAGGAAGACCATGATGAAGAGCAGCAGCAGCCTCCGCCTCAGCGGCGGCAACGCGACGGGAACATCGAGGCAGCGGTTCAAGCGCTGCCCCATGTGCCCGCGGGCGCACCGGGATGCATGGCTGGAGCCCGTCCGGCTCGGCTCGGCTCTGCCCGGCGCCTCATGGGCACCCGCGGAGCCTCAGCACGGCCACATCGCCGCCGAGTGCCCGGCGCTGCCGCCCGCCCAGCGCCGTCTCCCGCCGCCGGCAGCGCAGGCAGCGGCGGGGCGGGGATGGGGGCAGGCGGCGACCTCAGCCTATCACGGCCGCGGGTTCTCGCATAATAATGAGGGGCGGGGCGAAGGAGGGCAGCGGACGCGCTTATTGGTTGATGCGAGGGCAGGGGGCGGGGCAGGGCTGTTCAGGCGGTGGCTTCGTCGCCCGCTGCGGTGGCGCGGTCGCCGCGGCCCGTTCGGCACCCCTGGGGCGGCTCCGGGAGGGGTCTGTGTGCTGGACATCCGCTTCTAGGCTGGCATTTCCCGTGCCTTGTTCTCCCACGGCTGCAGGGCATCTCCAGCTGGGGGTCAGGCACTGAGGACATAACCGTGTCGGGGGCATCTCAGTCATTTTTTTCTCCTCCTGACCCCCAAATACTTGGATAGCAAAGTTTCCAGGGAGACTTTATTGTGGTCTTTCCGTACCTAAGGGGGGATTATAAAAAAGGTGGGGACAAACCTTTTAGCACAGTCAAAGCATAACTGACAGAGGGCAGGGCTAGATGAGATATTAGGGAGAAGTTTTCTGCAATAAGGGTGATAGAATACTGGCTGAGGTTACCCAGAAAAGCTGTGGATGTCCCATCCTTGGAAACATTCAAGGCCAGGGTGAATTGGACTTGGAGCAACCTGGTCTAGTGGAAGGTGTCCCCACCTATGGCAGGCTATATGACCTTTAATGGTCCCTTCCAACCCAAACTATTCTGTGATACTATGATTTGCCTGTTCTTTTGATGAGTTGGCTTTTCAATCAGCTGTACCTTCTGTCATGCTGTATTTTCTGAAATCCCCACCTGTAAAAACTCCAGGTGAGATTTGCCACAGTCTACATTACGGGAGCAACACACAGAAACCAAACCCAACACAACAGGTCCTGAAAGGCAAACTAAGAGCATCAGTCTGAGGAGATCCTTGCTGCAATACCACTAGCTGTTGGACCTTCCTTTCCAGGACCAGATTGCTCCAGCATTCTCCAGGGATGGGGATTTTGCACATGCCATGGAAGTGCTCTAGCCAGTATTCTCCCAGCAATCACATAACTTTCAACTCCAATGTATTTGGGAAGCTTTTCTATCATGTTTTTATTAAAAGATGCATAAATGTTGGTACAAAATTTGCTGCTTTCAGAGAACTTTTGCTTTGAGAATGAGGTTTTGCTGAAACCTCTTTATTTTGTTTTTATATTTCCCCCCAAACTTGAGGAGAATCTTTTCACCACAAAGAGCCTTAATTTTGTGTGTCAGAAGCAACAGCATTATCCTGACTTATTAATATATCAACTGTACATCAATTCCTGAACTGTTATGCAAAAGTGAACTGTTTCTGTCACACCGGCTGTGGTGTGAGTATCTTGTAAAATAATCTGAAACTACAAACAGGAGTTTACAAACTAATTAAACCAAGCAGATTGAAGAGGGAAAATAAGACCCTGGGAGGTATATGACTTCTCTAAAAGCTGCTCAGTGGATTAATACAGAGTTTAGGCCACCCAAATCTCCACCAGTACCAGTGTCACTTATCCCTATTCTCCCCAGGACCAGATATTTGCAAAGGAGATTTTGGATGACACAAGGAGAACTTTTGTACTTCAGCTACAGAGTCAGCAGCAAACAATTCCAATGTTTCTCTTCTGTGAGATAAAACAGATTGCATTACTGGGTTCTGTGGTGTGAAGGATGATCCCAAACCAAGCAGAGATGGAGGTGACAAGCTGTGGCAGAAGGAAGAAGGAATTGCTTTCCAGTTTCCCTCTGTGTGCTGGCAAAGCTCTGCCAGCTGGCCCAAATGGGTAATTGTGAATAGAATGAAAGAGAACAGCTCCTGGCAATGCATGAATCACAGCTGTGGGCAGCAATTGTTCCATGAGTGCCTCTCCTGCACCCAGGTTTACTCACCTCTGCGCTTGGTGTTTTGTACAATTCTGAACAGAAAATCTGCTGCTTCCACACATGGGTTGCTCCACTGCACGTTCCTACAGCCACAAGCTAACAGGGAAACCCTTCAGACAGAATAATTCTCCTTGTTCTTTACATGCACCAGCACCAGCCAGGATAACATCAACAAAATGTCACAGAAAGTTTGGTTTAAGCCTTTAATATTTGTCAGCTGTAGCTTGTAAAAGCTGGATTGGCTTTTTAAGAAAAATAGCCCCAAGATAGGTTTTACTGGAATTGTATCTTCAACAGTCAGATGTCAGGAGTTTTCCCCTTAGGAATGCCAAACTGGTAAGTGATCAAAAACAGCATCGATGAAGAGGTATGTCAGGAAGAGGGCTGGGCTCTCCCTGAAACACAGAGTGTGGGTGAGAGAGGTTTTGACGGCTGGATTGGGAGCCACTTGTGACTCCATCCTCCAGACTGACCCACTGGCTGCAGCAGGAGCCCACACTGCAGCTTGGCAGAACACAGGTCACCTCCATTCCTGCTGCCCTCTCAAAAGCAGGGCTCCAGCTGGGCTCAACATTTGCTCTTAGCTCCTGGAATATGCTTGACATGCCCCAGGCAGCAGCTGTGGCAGAAGCATGTGTGCTGTGGTCACTGATGGGGGCATAAGGCAAGAAAAATTTTGAAGAAACAGAATTGGAAAGGAATGGGCACAGAAATCCACAGCTGGGTACACTCTGTGCCCTAGAATCAGGGCAGTGATTGTCTTGCTGGCTGGTTAATCAATAACTAATTGAGATGCATCACTACAGTCTCCATATCCTTTTCTTGATGATCATTGATTAGACAGATGGCACTGGGAAGGGATCCTGACAAGGGGTCACGGTAGCATTTAATGGAGCACTGCTGAGATGAGCCTGCTGAGTGCCCAGCTCTGCAAAATGAACTTGTTAAAGCAGGGCAGAAAGCAGAGAACCCAGCAGGCCTTCAAGCCAAGATGATGGCTGCCCAGAGAAGATGTGGATGTCCCAGTTCTGGAAGTGTTCAAGGTTGGATGGGGCTTGGAGCAACGTGGTCTAGTGGAAGCTGTCCCTGCCCATGGCAGGGGACTGAAACATGATGATCTTTAATGTTCTTTCCAATACAAACTGTTCTGTGATTCTGTGATCGATTCCACAGTGAGGAGAGTGGATGGGTGAGGTCTGTCAGCTCACGTCCCTGACATCCACCCTGGGTGACTCTTCCCATGTGTCCTACAGATGCAGCCATGTGCTTTCCAGCATTTTCCTGGAGTCTGACAAAAGGCAGCAGTTTCCAATGCTTCTCCTGTCCTGTCTGGATGCTGAGTTTCACATTGTTGTTTTATCTCTTTCCAGTCAGAAAATCTGTATGTCCTTTTAGCAAATGTTATTTTTCTGACATTGAAGAGACCATTTCTGAAATGCTCTGGAATGTTCCCTCTTCTGAAAGATGCAGGCTTCACACACAGCTCTTCAGAGATCTGCAGGAACAAGCCCTGATGGAGTGATAAATAGGAGCAGGTACCCAAAAATCAAGTCACTGTGCTCTTGGTCCCAATCCAGACAGAATGCAGTTTTCCTCACATGGTTAAAGTTCTGTTTTGAGAAAAGTAATTCACCATTTCATGATGCTAATCAAGTGCATGATCATTGGAAAATGAGTTCTTCTGGAGCATGTAACCCTGTACACCTCTGCTGTACGGTGACATGACCAGAGAGGAGGTAACCAGCCAACACCACCCCGTTTTTGAGAACATACAGCACCCAGAACACTGAGGTGAAGGGCTTTGGTGTGAGACTTCTACGTTCCTTGTCCACCTGTATGTATCTATAATGGAATTTTGTCCTTATTGCAATACTCTGAGATGTTCCTCAGTCACAGAAAC
>PYHW01009736.1:120129-131132 GCA_013186435.1 Turdus rufiventris | reverse complement strand
GAGGTGTAAGTAGGAGTGATGTGATGGAATTGAGTAAAGCAAAATATAGTCTGACTGTCAAGAAGAGTTTCCTACCAGTGAAATCTATAGACTGTGGAAGTTTCCCAGGGGAATGAGCAGCAACCAAGTTGGTGAAGTAATTTTAAACCAGCACAAGAAAATAGAAAATCAGCCAAGTAAGTGGCCAGAAGGAAAGGAGAGATGACATAATGCTACTTCTCCGTCTCTAATTTCTGTGGCTGCATTGCTTCGTCCATGAAATTATTTTAACACAACTGGATCTCTCCTTCTTTTGGGTGGTGTAATGGCCCTTGCTGCTTCGGAAAAGTTGTAATTCCTCTCTCCTGGATTAAATTCTGCCCTGGATTAAAGCAATATCCACTGCTGCTCCCATTAGTCTTATGTCTCTGTTGCTTGCAAACCCCTTGTGGGGTCTTCTCAGGATTCTTCCCTGACCTACCCAAGCCTCTGGCCCCAGTCCTTTACTTATTGAGCTGTATAGAGTGGACCAGCCATTGGGAATAGTGGGAGGGTGCATCCAGGCCAACAATGCCATGTGGGGCTATGGGAGGTACCAGACACTGAGCTGTAACTCACTGGCAAGCAGAAGAGAGCCCATGGATGGAAATCTTCCTGCCTTCAGGGTTTCTTCAGGCAGATTCCTTGTAGATAATTTGCTGGAAAATCATCAAGGAATGATTTTCATCACTACGTATTTCCATCATTCTATATTTTCATCATAAAGGAATGATTTTCATCAAGGCACACAGGGAAATGCTGCTTTCCCTAGTGACCTCTGGCTCTGGTAACCCCCTGCCTGCCTAATTCAGGCTCTGTGGATAAAACCAGGGCTGCAGATGCAGTAGCTGTGCCCTGCTACCACCCAGTGGCTTTGGCAACCTCTTGCCCACAGAACTTCCTAATGTATTTATGAATGACTTAACACTTGCTCGCTGTCTCAGCAAAGCTCCAGTGCAAGCAACCTCCTACCTCACACAGTTCCCAAATAATTACAGATTAGAACCGGCTAATTTTAATTTTTGTAAAGATGTCAGAGATCTGTTTGTTATTATTGTCTCCTAAGTTGCCAGTTACATAAATACATATGTAAAACCTCCTTTGATCTCTAAGTATAATGACACAGATTTATCAAATGTTTGCCTTTTTCTGTCTCTTCGAGAAGGCTGATTTATTGAGTGCTGTCCCTACCTCCTTTCCTCTCTTGAAATATGAAGTGTTTGTGATCAGCCAAGGCAATATTTAGTATTCTGCCAAGAATCTTTTGCACTTCCCAACAAATGAACTACAGCCTCACCAAATGGTTCACATCTGTTTAGCCTCTTCTTTTTAACTAAACAAATTAGCATTAGAATACCTGGGAGGAACACAAGGTCCCTTTCTAGACGACAGAACACAGACAATTATTAGCAAGGGGAGTAACTGTACTGAAAGGAGCAGGCATGGACCTAGCAGATGTTTTCACATCTCCTGTAGTGTCCATGAATGACCTGCACCACAGTGGACACACTGCCAGGGCCTTTTGAAGTGGGTATGGAGTACATTCACAGTTGCCTTCTGAATGAAATTAAAGGCACCAGCCCCAGTTAAGAGTTAAGTGTTTAGTTTAAACCACTTCTAGACACCACAGGTTTTGCTGGGGGGGGGTGTGGTTTCCCCCTTAAGTGGCTAAAATAAGGAGCACCACCCCACTCCTCCCCACCCACAGGCTCAGGATGCTCAGGAGGCAATAGCTCTGGATTTATTTCTGTTTTCACTAGTGCTTTCTTATCCCAAGAGAACCAAATCACCCAGCCTCATCACCCTTCCTCGCTGGGAAATAAGGTGTGATGGGTTATTTGAGGCTTAGGAAAGCACACGACACAAATGAACATCTGCAAAGTATAGCTGGGATTATTACAACCTCCTACAGTCTGCACATGGGCAATTACAAGCTCACACCCCTCCAACCACACGGTGCCTTTCAAGCACCCTTATTCCCACTGGGGTCCCAAACACCTTTTAATCAGAGGTTCAGGACAGGCTCTGGGAAGGAGGCGGGACAGGACGGGGTGAGACCAGCTCTCCATTGAGCACTCGGTTAATTGGATTTATCACTGGAGGAGGTAGCCAAAGGAAACAAGGAAATACATATGTTATTAGGCCTAACACTTTGCTTTTATTGCAAATGTTTTGGAAAAGAAAACACTCTAAAGCTTCACAGAGATACTGCCATTAATATATCATCCAACTAACAAGTGATTAAAACCAACAACAGCTGCTATGAAAATGTGGATTTGCAGCACTGGACCGCATGGGATGCAGCCGGGAAAATCATTATGAACAGACCAGCGGGGTGCAATTACAAATAAAAACAGCTCTGCAAAGGCTACAAAAGCAGCAATAATCAGTCTGGTCTGTGGTTTAGTGAGAGCTACAGACATTACGGAAGGTGCTATTTATTACCAGAGCCGGGAACACTGCTGGATGAAGGGATGCAACTTCGGGAGAAGTCAACAGAGGGAGTTTGGGCCACCGCGGCCAGGTGAGACTCGGCCCGCACATGCCGGAGCCGCGCGGAGCAATTCCTGTCCATCTGTCCGTCCAGCCGCCCTTCCTGCAGTCCCCACTGTAAGAAAGGACACACGGACCGGCTCTGGACCGGCTCCAGAACTCTGAGCTGTGTAGTCCGACGGCGTGTCTGGCATGGTCACGGCTCCAGAGGTGTGCAGATAGCTCGTTCAGCTGCACTCCCTGCAGCCCGATGGCTCCTCACCTCACCCAGGGGCACCTCCCGAAGAACCGCACGGAGCAGTGCCTGCAGGAACCAGGCCATGCTGCTCCGGCAGGAGCGTGGGATGCAGCGCTGGCTGACTCCTGGGGACCAGACCTACCGGGCAGCACGTACACCACAGAGAACACAGCCCCTCCCACCCTAAACCAGAAGCGTTTGTCATCAATTGGCCGCCTCGAAGGCACTGCCTGGCCTGGCCAAGGTCCAGGGGGTCCCACAGGGTGGGGACCGACCTACACCTGTGCAGAGCTCTGAGTAGCACATGGAAGAAATGGGATGGGAACATCTGCCTGCACTACCCTCTTCCCAATGGTCATTTTTGAAGTGAGGAGGGTTAATCAGCCTCACTCCCAACATACTCACAGCTCCTGCTAGTCCTTGCTCCTGCTGAAAGCCAAGCACAGTGTAACAGGCCAGAGCAATCAGATGAGTGCAAAGAGACCTAAATAACACACCTCTCTGCTACTGTGTGGCCCCAGCTATCCTGCTTCCCCCTAGCATGCCTGAATTTCCCTTCGGTGCTGCTGGGAGTGGTTCAGTGTGGAATGGCCTTGGCAGCTCTGCAGCACGAATATCCATCCAAACCTTGGAAATCAGCTGACAAACTCAGGCTGTTCCTTTCCCCAGTCTGGATGCCATCCAGGAGCTCCCCTAGATGCACTGCGGAAATGCCTTTATTACTGTATTTGAATCTCTGTTTCAACTTTGATACAGTGTCACCTCTCCATGGGAAAAAAAAAAAAAAAAATCCCAAATATCTTCCAGCCTTTCTCAGCAGCAAAAATCTTGATTTTCTCCTTGGTTAAAAAAAAAAAAAAAAAAAAATCCCAAATATCTTCCAGCCTTTCTCAGCAGCAAAAATCTTGATTTTCTCCTTGGTTAAAAAAAAAAAAACCAAAAAAAAACAACAATGGTCTCTGGGCCAGACACTTCTTTGCAAATAAGCTTTGACTGCCATGTGTCCAATCCTGCACTAGAAGATGTCCAGTCCTGTCCTGCCAGGCTAGGAGATCTGCTGGAAGCATGCTCTGATCTCTGTGCACCTTACCCACAGGTATGACTTTCCCTCTTCTCCCTGCTTGCTTTATGGGTGAGGAAGATAGGCAAAATGTCCCCAGTCATCCCAGTTAGGGACAGTTTGGTCAGTGTGGGAGATCAGCTAGATCCCTGCTGTTTCCAGTCACTCAGGGCAATTCCCCAAAATCTGCCTTTCTCTTGAAGAACAGAATCCAGCTACAACCGCAGTTTTGAGGGGCACAGACAATGTATATTACAGCACACATTCCATGAAAAGGTAATGCATGAAAGGGAATCTGTAATTACAATAAAGAGGGGGCAAGAAAGGACTACGGGATGCATCTTGGACAGCAAAACCAGGGGAAAATCCTCAACTGCCAAACAGCCACAGCCCTGGGTGCTGCCCACACTTTGGAGACACATGGAAACCTCCCTTTGGGTACCCCAGTCACTGAGTGGGCAAGACGGAGTGAGGTGTCCTACAAAAACTGGAATACAGGCCATGAATTTAGAGCTGTTCCAGCACTAGTGGTGAGCATCAGGCACCCACCTTTCTAGCACCTTTTTCTGAGTCCTTGTACTCTCCCAAATCACATGGGCCATGGCAGCAGCTCCTCACCAGCTCCCCAGTACAGCCCATGCCCACCATATGCAAAGCTTCTCTTGGGAAGGGTCAGCAATGCTCAAACAAGCATTTGGGAGCCATGACTTTTCAGGCATCAGGAGAAACACCCAGCACCTTTCCAGAATGGTTTAATGTGCCAACATGAGCCTGCTGCCAAATCGTCAGTTCTTGCTCCAAGACCTGGGGGTGACAGAACTGGTTAGGAATGGTAGGAAAACATCTCCACATTGTGGGAAAGCAGCTTGTTTTGCCAACCCTGTGAAACAGATGAACTGTACTTTTTGAAATACTGGAAAGCAGCCTGAGGTGCTGACTCAGGCTGAAAAACCTTCAATGCAAACAGGTACAGTCTGGAAGCAGAAAAGCAGAGGTGACAGACGATGGTGCCAGACTCTTCAGTGGAGCCCAGTGGCAGCACAAGGAGCAGTGACCATAAACTAAAACACAAGAAATTCTACTTCAATATGAGAAATAACTTATTTCCGCTGAGCATGGCAGAGCACTCAACTCCCTGGGAGGGTGTGGAGTCTCCCTATCTGGAGACATTCCAATCCCACCTGGACACCTTTCTGTGTCACCTGCTTTGGATTACCCTGCCTTGGCAGGACATTAGATGAGATGATCTGCAGAGGTCCCTTCCAACCCCAGCTCTTCTGGGATGTGTGAACAGAAGGGTTCGGAAGGCAGCTGTGAAGCTCAGTAGACTTCCTGTTGGAGCCGTAGAAGTCTGTAGTACTCTTTATTTCAGAGGGGACTAAAAAACATTGAGAGAATCATCCAGAAGGGCACAGTCTGAGGGATCTCAGGGAGGAGGGCTGTCACTGATGACACTTCTGAACTTGCAACACAGTTGTGACTTCTGACTCACAAACTAACCCCACTCCATTTGAGAGATGATGAACATCAGAAGCAGACTCTGACATCTTGGGCAAGGCCAGCTGCTGGACACATACACCTGGGGAACAAGCCGTGACCTGCAGCACTCACCTTGCCACAATGGGAAGAAGGAATTGCAGCACCAAGAGGCAAATAACTGACTCAAGGTTCCACGGACAGCACAAGTGGCACCCTGCCTCCCATGAGCCCTTATCAGGACTGGCTCTTTGCCTGGTTAAGAAATTCCATGACTCAAAATGCCACTGGGGACAGTCTGCAATGGATCATACAGAATTACCACCTCCAGCAGAGCTGCTTGTAGGAAACAGTGCTGATAGCTCTGTTTTAATAGCAAAGTGTTCTGTAGACACCCTGCATTTCCAAGGAAGAGGGAATACCTAATCATTTCTGGACGGGAACCAGGACAACATGCTTTCTATCTGTAATGATAAGGATTTCTAACAGTATCAGTATTTCCATTCCTACTCTCCTGGGACTGTCAGAACTGAAAAGGACGTGTGTTTTCTGTAAGTCTTGAAATGCCATGGCCTGGCTGAGTGGGAAATGCTGCTGGAGCCAGTAGAGTGTGAATGTGTGACTCTGCTGGGGCAGATTATATCGGGGATTGATACAGGAAGTGAGGATTGGGTTTCTTCACTCATGCTGGAATGAAGAGCAGAGCATTTTGTTCCACAAACTGCCCACCGTGCTGGGATGCCTGCTGTGCTGGGATGCCTCCCTGGCAGGGGTACCAGGATGCCTGCTCTGCTGGGGTACCACACACAGCTCACAGCAGTCCTGGGGCTCTTTGTGAACCTGAGAGCTCAGGGCAACTCCCAGCCATGTAGCTTAGCTCCCCACACCACCGTGCCAGGCCAGTGCTGTGCTCTGTGATCTGCTGAATGTCAGGGCAAAGGAGAGAAGAGGTGACCTAGTCTCCCTGCAATTCCTCAAAGCCTTACCCAGCACACATCTTGCAGGTCTGTTCAGAACAACAGGCATGGGCTAACAGAGAAATGAGCTGTTCCCTCCTCCAACAAGTATCTCCATTCCTATTTTACAGCTGCAGTGCATTTCTTCTGCAGAGGTCTGGAAAGATTGAAGATCTCCTTAGCCTCAGGGCTACTGTTTTATCCACAAAACCACACAAAAGATTTAAGGTCCAAGTAGATAAAACCCAGCTTCATCCTCTTGAGCCACTGGTTCAGGCTCCTCCATGAGCTTCAGTGCAGGATTCTGACAGTGCAGAGGTGCCTCCTGTGACAGCAACACTAAGATGAGACCCTTTTAGCTATCAGCAGACCAAGGGCTAGGAGGGACACAGCACACCACTGCTATTTTTTTCACTACCACATAAGGTATTCCATGGTTGGGGGTTGGAGCAAGATGGTCTTTTAGGCTCCTTTCGACCCAAACCCTTCTGTGTTTCTGCATGACCAGTTCACGGGGAGTTCCTAAGTAACTACATTCAAGTTATCCAAATGGGATAAGAGAAAAACAACATAGCATTTCCATGCAGGAACTGCCGTTCCAGGTTCAAAGAGCCCTCAAAGCCTCATGTTTGCACAGCCCAGCAGAGAGATGCAGAAAGCCCACGTTCATCTCCTGTGCAAAGCCATCCCAGTAAAGCACTTCAATGCACCTCACCTGCCTCTCTCCCTTCAGAATTCAGGCAGCAATATCAGCAGTGCTGCAGGGGAGGATGGCTGGCATTAGTCCTCCCTGGAGGGTCACAGGGACTCTGGGATAAACATCCTTGGGTGACAGGAGACAGTTCAGGATTTTTCATAGTGGCACCAACAATATTGAAAAAGAGACCTGAGCATACCTACTGCAATATCCATCTCCTGCTAAGTCTTCAGTTTGGCAAGGTATCTACTTGCAAAGCACATGCAACAGCAAAACTTCCTAAAGGCAGTAAAATGGCAGCATATTGTTTCATCCACACCTGACACATGGCCAATGTGCAGCAGAGCTGAGAGCACATTCCAGGTAAACTTTTTTTAAAATAGGAAATTTAAGTAAGGTGTAATCTTACATTTAAATCCCAGATCCACTGATTCTAAAGCCATGCTTTCCCTCAAGGACAGACCCACAGGGTGTGGAGATGGTGCAACCCAGTGACCAGCATTTTGCAGACATTCAGTGATAATTACAAAGCTCCAGTCCAGCCCTAAACCCTGTGAATGTTACACATTTTGGCCTAAGAAATGAAGATGACTCTCATCAGAACACAACCACAGGCATGTCCTTGTGACCTTTAATCAGAATGGAATTCCTCAGTAGCACCTGAGAATTGCAAGCCATCTGAAGTCCGGCTCTATAATGACTTAGAAGAAATCCCAACCCTCCTGCCTCAGCACCACCTTCTGCCTCTGGGAGGAAAACCTGTGGTTTTTTGTGAGTCATCTGCTTTTTTCAGGTTTGTCTCCCATCTACAGGTTGACCAAATCCTTTGGTTTCGCACAAACCCTTTCCACTCACATGGGTTTTATTCCTGTGTTCTGCCTGCACAATAAATCAGTATTTCACAAATTGTCCTTACTCTTGCAGTAGTCAACAACATTGTTGCTGTGAGAAGTGCCCTAAAACTACTTGAAATTAACTGAGCTCAACTAAAGTTTCAACAAGAAGTGAATAGTTTAAAAGAGATTTGGAGCACTTATCTCTTTTTGGACAGTATGAACTTTATTGCAGAGAAGACTGGATGCATTTTTATAACAAATTAAGGAGTTTCCACATTTTCCAAACAGTTCCACAAAGTGTCACCCACAGTAACTTGAGCACAGTGGAGTCTGAGTGAGCTCCATCTTGTCACCTGCAATCAAGTCACCAAATCTTGCAGGTGGCTATTTAAGAGCCATGGAAACAGGTAGCCCTTCTCCTGCAAGCACCTCTGCCAGAAAACAGAGGTTAAACCGTGTCACTCCTGATTTACACCAGTATAACTGAGACCAAGAGCCAGGCTTGGATCATGACAGCAGCCAGGGAAGGTTTTATGTCAGTGTGATACATCTGTGGCGGCAGATTTGTGGCATTTACTGAGGGCTTTATTTGAGATCAAGCTTGAGACAGTGTCCTTCTTTTAGATATTGCTGTATCATTGGATCAGTGCTCATCCTGCTTCCCAGTCCCTCTCCACATGGGAAAGAAATCTTGGCATGAAAACACATCAAGTCATAACAGGCACTACCACAATAAACTATCACTTGTCTGCCCCTGATGCGGCTGTGTTTGGGAGCACACCAGGAGGTCACAGACAGCTCCAGGCAAGATGAGGGTGAGCCACAGCTGAGCAGCAGGATCACAAGCATGTTAAACTGTGACCAGAAATGTTCTTCAGTGTATCATTTAACAGGGGTAATGCACTTTTCTCAGGAGACCATCCACAATAATTGCTTTGGAGAGACACTGGCTGCATTAATAAGTGAACATTCTGTTACATTAAATCCTCAGCCCTTTTTCTGTAAAATGCGTTTCCTTACCTATTAATCACCCCCAAAGTGAAGCCTTTCTGAGCCACCAACCACAGTAGGGCATTAAACACAGCTCAAGCTCTTGATGCCAGTCCAGAGCTTGTCTAAGGATGCTGAGACTCAATGGGCTGGCGTAAGATGCACTAACATGGAAAAGCCTTACCACCACCTGGCTCTGGGATATGCTTCTCACCTCCTCTACAGTTCACATTGTCTCTGCCATAAACAGTAATGGTGATTTTTACCAGCTGAAGATCTGACACACAGGGCTCAAACAGTAATGACAGTAATGTGATTGAAAGACACTAGAGGGGCTCAGTGTGTCCAAGGGATATGCTACAGGAGAGCTGTTTGAATGCTTGTGTGTGTTGTGCTGAAAGAGTTTTCTTCACTCCTTTAGCACTGTGCCAGGTGTGTGAGAGCTAAAAATCTATGGAGGTGCATGAGAACATTGGGAAGAGCAGCTGATTGAAAAAAGTCCCCAAAACTGAGGACTTTGGTGTAATACCAGTGCACAGATGGCACAGATTCAGAGAAGTAAAGGCCACCCTCTCATGTGCCTCAAAGCTTAAATTAAAGGAAAGGGTGGTTGGGGAGAAGGGTGAGAAATCATTCACTGGTCACTTCCGGATGGCTTCACCAAGGCTGCCAGTACTGATGGCAGTACGTGTGTACATGTGACTTCTTAACTACCTCAACTACCTATGAGGACAGATACCATGACTCACAGGGACTTTGGAAGGCCATCCCAAAGTGATAGGCTAAATCATAACCTGTGATGAGTTAAGGGGCCTAAGGTTCTGAATGTTTTAAGCTCTCCTGACTATTCCCTTTCAAAAGAAAATAGAAAATTATAATATGAAGTGGTTGCTAGGCACAAATGATTCTTCTTCAAACAGATGCCCACAGGATTCCCCCTTGCAATTACTAAAATATTCTACCTGATGTGTCATGAGAATGACAGGTATTGACATTTAAGGCAATCTAATTTCCATGGCCATTTCATGACTTCCCCTAGGTAAATCACCTTTGTCTTCCTTCTCCAGGACCGATTTCTTGCAGGTGAACATGACAAGCAGCAGCATTGGCAAGTGCCACAAACTGCAGAAGAAGAGTTTCCTGGAGCTGCTGCGGTCAGCATCCCTGTAGAAGCGAAAGCCGAGGTAGGAGATGTAGAGGTTGATGGGGAGCGAAATGATGGGGAAAGTCCATGTGGTGATGTTGAGGACAGGAGCCACCGTTGAGAGTCCAATCAAGGCCAAGCAGTGACGCAGAGCGACCCGCCTGCACAGCCCTGGGTGAGTGACAGACATCATACAGTATCCTCCTCGGGAGTAATCTTCCCGCAGACCCCAGCTCAGGGCATTGAAGTGAGGGAACTGCCAGGAATAGAGGATCCCTCCTAACAGTAATGCACCTGCAATGGGAGAGAGAGTGTTAGAGGGACCCTGCAGGAGTGGCACACACCTCAGCTGTCACATCCTGTTTGCAGGAGGGCAGTGCTACCCACCTGTGACACTGCACACTGGTGACACTGCTCTGTAGAGGGACAGGGCAGCCCCAGGAGATAAGGAACCTCTGATTTTCATGGTATTCACACATGGTTGGAGCATGGTGGTTTGTCTGGTTTTGGAGCACTTAATCTGAAAACCATTTCAGCAAGTCACTTCCTTCTAAAGAGCTACTGCTAATTGGTTCCTGCACCAATTGTCTGTACCTGAGGGAATACTGGTTGCACTGAAGCAAAATTGGGCAAGAGACTGTATTCCTGGGAGCCTCTAGATTCTACTCTCAGGTTCCTGAGCTGGGGTGTCCAGAGAAGAAAAAAGCCAGTGGGCAGAGCAGTAGTTGTACCAACCAGACACAGGGAGCCCAGCTCAGCAACAGAGGAAAAAGAGGACAAGCTGCTGCTTCTGAGACCTGGGGAAACACCACACCCTGGTAGGCGGGAGCAAGGTCAAACCCTCTGGCTGCCCACTGCATGAGGGAGGAAACTGCTCTTGGTACAGGACAAGCTCCACCATGGACCTGGGCAGAGGGCAGAACTGGCAGAAGCTGTTAATGAACTGTCAGGAGATGGAGAATTTATTCCTTCAAACTAATTGCAGAAACTTCTAATCAGTTTGATCAAGTAACTCTATTCACACCAATTAATTACAGTAATTTCACGAATACAAGCCGCACCATTTTGACTAAAATTTTGGTCTGAACCCAAAGT
>PYHW01009736.1:83200-119450 GCA_013186435.1 Turdus rufiventris | reverse complement strand
TAGAACAGATACCTTTTATCACACCCTGTATTGTAACGTGTGGCTTATAATCAGGTGCGGCTTATATATGGACAAAAGAACAAAAAGTCGCCAACACCCGGGAGTGCGGCTTATACTCGGTGCGGCTTATAATAGTGAAATTACTGTACTTTAAAAAGGAGCTATGGAAGCACCACATTTCCACAGCTCTTCCTGGGACAGAGTACAGGGTTTACTGAAGCAGCAGGAGCTCATGTGCTAATTTCAGCAAGCCTCCAGGAGGCCCTCAGACCAAATTCCCTCCACTAATTTTATCTGAAGACACAAAAAGTCCCCCAAGGCTGTTGCAGTATTATGAGCAGTCCTGGGTTTTCCTTTTGTTTCCCCAGCTCCCAAAGCCTCTGCTCTCACATCAAAATACTTTCTTTGTATCACCCTGCCTCCAAGAGCTCATTCTATATGGAAACTTTTTCTCCAATTGGAGCCATACACCCAGCATTTTCTTAATGACATGAGAGAAGTAACAACACTTATCTGCAAACAGGTTAAGGTATTTAAATTTTTCCCCAGCAACTCTAATAAAGCCCAAGTCACTGTGTCCTCTGAACAGCTTCATGGTTCAGATCTCCTCTCCATCTATTCCTTGGAGCTGTGCATGCATAGTTCTTGTCTCTAACAACACAACTCGCACAGGTGCTGTCATGCAAATAATAATAATCTCGGTTTTCAAAATTGCCTTTTTTTTCCCACTAACTTTCATCAGTGAAGGAACTCCCCATTAGACTTCATGCAGGTTTCCAGCAGCTTATAAATCCAAGACCAAGCTTGCTGCTTTTTGGAACAAGTAACAAATACTCCTTGACATGAGTATGTATCTCTGGAAGTTACTTACATGAAGCACAGAGATAAACACACATACCTTGGGTGTGCAGCTTTCAGAACAACATTGTCTACCACGAATTCCTGGTGGCTTCATGGGAATCACAGGGATGGTATGGAAAGGACCTGACAGATCATCTCATTCTACTCCCTGCCATGAGCAGGGAGGGACACCTTCCACTAGACCAGGCTGCTTCAAGCCCTGTCCATCCTGGCCTTGGACATTTCCAGGGATGAGGTAGTCACAGCTTCTCTGGGCACTCTGTGCCATGGCCTCATCAGCCTCACAGGGAAGAATTTCTTCCTCACATGTAATCTAAAACTACTCTGTCAGTGTGAAGCCATTCCCCCTTGTGACTCCACACTCATGTAAACAGTCTCTCTCCAAAAGCATTTTAGGCCCCTTCTGGTACTGGAAGGCCACAATTAGGTCACTCCTTTTCCTGGTCTATGGCCCAAAATGCTTCAAATCCAGCTACTCAATCCTTCTAAAGTCAATTTTTTGGATGTGGACCTTCTCTCAATTGGAACCTTTTAACACAGTCGAAAAATATGTACCCCAAAATAGCCAATAACTTCAGAATATCATAGCCAGAAAAATTATTTTGGCCCTAACAGAACAATATTTGATTCGGTTCTGCTGAAACCCGAGGGAGTAGCTCTGCTCTCACTGAAGGAGTAGTCCTCCCTACATCAGGAGAAAAAACAGGGAAAATGTTCTTGTAAGTCAGTCTTTAGCTTTTCCCTATTCTTGTACAACACATAAAGGGAGGCAAGATCCTGAATGTGCTACACCTAAGAGAGCAGTATTTTTCAAGTGTCACATCTGAAGTATTTCAGAGACACTAGCTAGTCATTGTTCAGAACTTAGGTAAAGGTAAGCTACAATTATCCATCAGCTGAAGACTGAAGCATATGAAGCCAGGGTCTAAGACATGGAGCAGAGGTTGTCTCTGCTTCCCACGGCTCTGGACCCATGTCTGTGTCCCTGTGTTTCAGCTCTAACATAGGTTTTGATTATTCAGTTGTTCAAATGTTGTGTGCAGCCAAGCTCAAAACACACCCTAAACCTCAAACACACAAAGGCCTGTAACAGTTCCCTAACTATGACACCATTAAAAAAAGTCATCTGGAGAAACTTTTAAACACAAACAGACCAGCTAAAATACTCGAGGCTGGATTCCCATTTACAAAGCTCTGGTTTTTACATGCAAGCCTTTGCACTTTAATTGCTTTGATTACATTACAACCATTGAGATAATTGATATTTTACAGAGAAGCTGAACAGCAAAACAATTTAATAGCCCATTACGAGGACTTTAACTGACCCAATCTTTTTGTTTGGTTCCCATGTGCTGGAACATCCCGTAATTTCCTTGGCCTAGGCAGGGATTGTCAGATTGTCAGAGAATTTTAAGTGTCACATAAGACTGATGACTTGCAAAGCATGGCACATGGTACAGTACAATTCAGCATCAAATGAGCTCACGGTAGGAATCCTGTCAAGCCCAGAGCAGACACTGTAATACTCATTAAATACTAGATGAATGTTAACTATGTCATAATTAAGTCAGCAGTGTTTTTAAGTAATATTACAGTGAGATGAACTCAGGAGAATAATCTGGTTCCAAACAGAGCTGTCTCTACTCTACGGCCTCTGTGCTGTTCCCAGCAGTTTGGGAACTCAGCTTAATCGTTGCAAATCCTTTTCTCCACAGAGTTTATAATTAAGTGAGCATCAGACAAAGTTGTTCCCAACTGGAACACAAGGACCTAGCACAGGGTTCACAAAAGCAAAGCCAGTTGTTGGAGCAGAGTCATTGCCTGGGCAGCGGGAGACAGCCAGCACCTAGGGACACCCAGGACACCGAGGACACCCAGGGCCGTCCAGCACCTTGGGGTCTCTTGGCTCCTCCACAGCTTGTGGAAATCTGAGAACAGGCAGACTGACAGGAACTCAGAGCTCTCTGCTTTTCTGCAACAGTTCATAAATTGCAGGACCAAAGGTATCTGGCTGGTTTATGGAAATCCCAAACTCCTTAGTCTTTTTGGCTAAATTTTTAATTGCAATTGAGCCCATTTATGACTAATTCTTCTCTCCAAATGTGAGAACCTGGGACAGATGCAGCAGACTCTTAGAAATCCCAATAACTTGTCAAATCAGTCCTGTTTAATTTTGGAAAAAAATAAGGTCACCTTAAGAAAATAAGGCCCAGGTCTCCAGAACTCTTTCACTCTTGTTTGCAAAATAGTAATATAATATCTTCCTTCCTGAGTTCCTATTCTTTCATCTCTTTTCCCTGTCTTAAATAATCTCACAAGTTCTAGGATCGCAGAGAACCAGGTAGGTCCTAAAGCACTCATGGATCTCAAGATAAATAACAGGTTTTATTATTCCTCATGAATTTTAAGCTTAAGCTATTATTTCTTTTCTTAAATTCTTCTTCTTGATTTATTTAAATAGTAATAGACCTCCTTTTTAATAAACAAGAACAAGCTGAGATTTTTATTTTATTTTAATATCTAGGATAAAGTAAAAATGCCAACTGGCATTGAAGAAGGTAGAAAATGGTTCTTTCTTTCTTTCTGTAAATATATTTTTATCTAATGAATACTGAAACTTTATAAATTGCAGTTTTCCTAAAACAAACAGGACACTAAATTTCACAGTCATTCAGCAACTGCTTGAATGCTTTACAGTTCAATAAATTTGGGTAAGATTTGGAAATAATTGTGAGATGAGACTTCCAAAAGCAGCTAGTGACTTTGGGTTTGCAAACCACAGCAGCTGACAGTCTAGTTTTCAGAATTACAAGAGCAAGAAGCACACCCTTCTGAAGTTCTGCTCTTTAAAGTGTCAAGAAGACCACGTGGCTTTTCATAAATCTTGATTAAAATTTCATGGTTTGTTCTTTCTAGAGAAATTTATGATGATCTAATTTGCTGGATGATCCAAATCTCAGGTGAGAGAGCAACGTCACTGCAGAAGCCAGACTAAGTCCTTGGGCAGGAAGAGCCCCTAAGAGCACAAGACTGGAAAATGGTTTCTAAGGTGTAAGTCCTTGCAGGCCATGAGCTCTCACCACTGGTTAACATCTGGAGAGGAGAACAGAGCATTCAGGTAGCAACAGCTGCTTATCCTGCCCATCCTGGGCTAACATCACCAACATCAGTGACACAGCGATGAAAATCTCCAGACACAAATGCCAGTTCCCCAAAGTTCTCATGTCCCATAAAGGATAGAGAGTGTTCAAGTCCTTACAACATCTATTCAAGAAAGAGTAAGTACATGCAGCTGCTGAGTTATCAGTGCCAGCGTAACTCTTTCTGAGCAAACTGAGCAACCTAAGGACTGCAAACCTACCTTCTTAACCACTAAAGGGCAGAAATAATGTTTGATTTCTGCCTGTCTTGTGTTGAGGATGCCACTTTCTTAAGTAATGATTTGAAATATGCCTCTTTCATGCTGGCAATACCTTTCATCATCAAAGACCTTTATACCTGTTCAGTTGGCACATGGAGTCACAGTGATGGTTTCACCCACAGATGAATTATTTCAGCTAAAATGAGGCACAACAGTTTAGGATGGTCCAAGTGAAACTCTCAAAAAATTTCTGAAGACAGGTTTCTCCAGTGAAGAAAAGTACTTGAGCTACAGGAGGGCACAGGCTGGAGCACAGCACGTGTGGGTGGAAGCTCCAGCCTCAGAAGCAGGGTCTAGAGTCTGACCAGCCTGGGCAGGCAGGTGAACATGGGCCTGTCCACCCAAGTCAGACAAACGTCCCAGATAATCTACAGGGACTGCTGTATCAACACTGTTCCTGCAAACACACTGCAGAGGAACAACAGGTGCTCTCTTCTTGCCCTTTTCATTGTTCTGTACAGGGGACACAGTGCTTTCCCACTGCATAGGGTTCAGCAAACCTCTCAGATCACATTCAGGCTGCAGACTGACAAACACCTATTCACTTAACAAAACAACAAAAAAAAAGGAACGGAAGCTAACCTGTAGCATCAGTTCAAGAACAGATTCACTCCTTCTGTCTTTGCTTTGGTGCTGCATATGTTTAACAGGGAAGTGGCCAACCAGGCATTAAAATAAACATGGAAGAGTTAAATATCAGCTCCAAAACAGATGTTGAAATCTTAACTGCATTTCCCAAAGCTGGTGTTTACTGCCTTGGCAACCTTAGAATGCTGTTTTGCTTAAAGCACAATTTTAGTAATTCTTCTGTCTTGAACAATGTAAAGGAATTTTAAAATTATTTCCAGACATTGGTAGCTGACTTAAGAGAGGAAAGCACCGGCCTTTTGTCTCTAGGAAACGGGTACGAGCTTGGCTGCTGTAGGGAGGGGAAGGCTTTGGCGGTGTAAGCTCAGCCTCTTAATGGATCATAGTCAGGAAACAACCACGCACCATTTTACTTGATAGCGCACAACTGGCTCTCTTCCCTTAAAAGATGTTGAACAAATTACTCCTCTTTAATCCAGACAAGATAGATTAGAGCTCAGAGATTTGACTTGGTCCAGCTGTATCCACCTGCTTGTGAGCACCCGTGCTGTCTCAGGCTGCCTTTTCCACCTTTTCTACAAGAAATTTTAACATAACCAGTCCCAAACTCTTCACCGTAGTCCTACATAAGTTTTACAGGATGTTACATTCACAAGAAATGTAGAGAATACATGTCCAAAACCTTTATTTTCTGTCTTTTCTTTTGTGCTTATTCACAAGTTTAAACACAGATTTCTAACTATGGAGATTTCTAACTATGAGCAATTCCCTGAGTAAAGAAAGAGAGATTTTAAAATCTTGTCAAAGCCTAATTGCCCCCTTCATGTTCAGAGCCATCTTAAAGGATTATTTGGCGGTATTGGTAAAAAGATTCACAGTGGTTTGGAGAGTCACGGCCAGAACACACTGTGATGTCCTGACCCTTAAGGACTGGTTTATGGGAGGGTAGTTAGTAAGTGTAGTGCTGAAGGCAGTCTTCCCCAATGAATTAATGCTGTACTGATTACTGAGGAGTGAAAACAGCCTCGCCTGTCCAATGAAAGAGTGGGTTAGCTGGCTGTCAGACAGTTGGATGGAGTCTGCTGCAGTTTGGGATGGAGTCTGCTGGCTGTGCTGTGAGGAGCAAGGACATGCAGTCGTGCAAGGGACAAAGTAAGATGTTGTGTGAGGGACAGACAGGGCGAGGCAGCTGGGTAAGGGACAGGTTGATGTTAGCCAGTCATGCAGAAAGAAGAAGGAAACTCGCAGAGAGAAGGAAGAATGAAGTCAGTGCTGTGTGGAGCTGCCCATGAGGAGTCTGCTGAGAGATGGCATGAGAAGTTTTTAAAATAATAAAGGACTGGTGACAGTGCCACTAGTGTCCGTCTCAACAACTGCAATGCTGGTTTGTCCACCTCCTGATTGCATTATCTGTTTGTGAAGGAGAGTTGGAAGGTACAACCATTACTGCCTGTGCCTCAGCTTGTTTTGGTAATGGAAAATGATTGCTAAATCAACTGACCTCTAGTTACAAATGTGCAAGATACTGTCCTGATACTCGCTCCTGAAGAGAAATGTTACCAGCTATTTAATTCTTCCTGCTGTCTTTAGAATTAGGAACAGGATTAGCTTGTAAAAATTTACATCCTAATTTGCAATTATGAAGCCTTCTCAAACACAAAGACATTTGGGAATTAGCTAGACACTAACCTTAACCAAATTGATGTAATTCCCTTCTACTTTACCCACATCAGCACCACAGAAAGAGAACAATCAGCACTTCTGCTTCCATTGGAAGACAAAAGTAGATGCTACTACTTGTGCTGAATGGCACAAGAGTGGCGAAGCAGCCTTGAGAGGAAAAAGGGAAAGTATCACTTCTAAAGCTCCACACAAGGTCCCTGGGCTGGGACAATGGTCTCGGCTGTCAGTGTGGGATGCATGGCCCAGCCCACATTGTGCCCCACCAAGGTTACACCGTCATGGAAACCAAGGGCGACTAGGAAAACACTGGAAAACTCAAAAGCTTCATGGTCAAGGGTTTCAATAGCTGTTTCTTTTGAAGGATGGCACAAAAGGCCTGTGGAGCAGGGGCTGCAATAGACTCTCCTGCACAGCACTGAAAGGGAAGGGGTTGTTGCCCATGTGTTTGGCTTGTCTGCAAAACAAAAGGATCCTCAGCATCCACCAGGAAAAGGAAATGAAGTTGGCTGTGGGATTTTTCACCTCGAGAGAGTGCTCCTGGCTTCTGCCTTTAACAGAAGGAAGCCAGATGTTCTCAGGTATGCTCGCCACATGGAAAAAGGCTGTGTGTGTATGGATACACACAGGCATGCATAGCTCTTGTGTGATACACACAACAGGTTATTGCAGCCAAAAGCCTCACAGGGAAACACCTTTCATTACACAGGCAAGGCTGAGAAAACAACACCACCATATATAACTCGCCTTAGCTAACCCCAGCAACAGATGCTATAAAAGAAGAGCCTGTTGAGTAAGATGAAAATACAGCCTTCTACAAATATGTTTAGGAAGCATTTACCAAAGGACCAGACTCAGCAGAGGATTGCAAACCTGCAGAGCCACACAAGGGTTCCTCATCAGCCACCTCTTTCAGGCTCTGGCAGGGCTGCCACTAGCCGAAGGGTGGGAGATCCTGCAGATCCCCCGTCCTGATTTCTCTGTGGGTGTTGTGTTCCACACCCAGGGGCATGGGGCTGCCCCATCAGCTACTATAGGGTACAGAATCAGGCAAAGGGGATGCTCCCTGTGAACTTGTGGGGTCGGTCCCCAGGTGTCCCAGCAGCAGAAGTGCCGTTTCTTTTGTCTCTTATGAAGATGGAAAGAAAGAAAAAAATAGCCCACTGGCTTTTGTCCTAAATTCAGACCAGCTGCTCACTACTATTGTCCCTCTGCCTCATTTTTTACAGTTTTTACCCCCACAAGGCATACTCCTGGGCACTCAGCTCCAAGTCTCATATGTCAGTGACATGAATATCTCTGTTTTCTCAGATCACAAATTCTGCTCTTTCATCTGGGAAGTGAAACCCTGAAAAGCTGAGTTTACCAGTGGGAGTTTACAGCTGGAGCATCCTCTCCTCCGGCAGCAGGATGCTGGAGTTGCCCTGCTCCGGTGGCTCCCAGATCTGCTCCCACATCATGGGACTTTGAAAGCTCCAAGTGCTTAACTGGAAGGGACACAGAAATCTCCAAGCTTATTTTGCATGCAATTAAGCTGTTGTTTTGGTCTCCCTCCTACAGGCAGACAAGTGCTACACCAGGGAAGGTATGAGAGAGAGACTCCAGCCTTTGGCAGGTTGGACACAGGCCCCCCTTCTTTCCTATTCTCCTTTTTTTTGTTACTGAAACCATCTATCTGCCAAATGTCACTAGATGATAAGAACTGCCCGTTCTAAAATCCCCTTTTGTAAATAGATTCTGGCTGACATAATTAATGCCTACCATACAACAAAATTTGAATTACAAAGTAAAGGCAATTAAAAAATCAGCCTCCACATGATTACAATTGATACTGAGTCTATAAATTCCATACCCTGAGGAATTATTTAAATTTCTGAAAATGAATGAAAATCAGTACAAGATGTCTTTCAAGGAAATAAGACTAGGAGTGGAGCATTTTATAAACTAAATAGTCTCTTGAGATAAACATTCTTTGGTGTAGTAATACCTATGGCTCCTGGGCCACTGTGGCTCTGCCGCACTGTCAGGGCCCTTATCTGTTCTGACACCACCTACTCAGAATAAATCCCTTTAGCTGATAAGCACATTAGGTTGAGGAGCCCTGCTTGTCACTTCCATCTCACTGGGTGGTTTGCATGAACTCTGTGTCACCAATTGCTCTGCTCTGCAACACCAATCCTGCTTGCCGGCACGATCCAGCCTTCACCAGCCTTCAGTGTCTGAGCAGAGCACAGGCAGTGCAAGAAGTACAAAAGTTCTTGGGCTTCCAGCGTAAGAAGGACATGGGACTGATTGGACCAAGTCCACAGGAGCCCACAAAGTTGATAAGGAGACTGATGCATCTTCCCTATGAGGACAGGCTGAAGAACTGGGGCTGCTCACCCTGGATAAGGGAAGGTTGTATGGAGGCCTCACAGCACCTTCCAGGATCTGAAGGGGCTACAAGGAAGCCTGAGAATGGGTTCCAGCTGAGGGGAAATTTAGATTTGACATTAGGAAGAAATTCCTGGCTGTGAGGGTGGTGAGGCCCTGGCACAGGTTGCCCAAACAAGCTGTTGCTGACCCATCCCTGAAAGTATCCAAGGCCAGGTTGGATGGGGCTTGGAGTAACCTGGCCTAATGATAGGTGTCCCTGCCTGTGGCAGGGAGTTGGAATGAGATAATCTATAAGGTCCCTTCCAATCCAAAACTTTCTATGATTCTATGAAAATGTGCAAGGCAAAAAACAGGTTGTGGCATTTGGAGAAATTTACTCCAGATTCAGCTTTCTGTTAACTAGAAATAACAAGCTTAAATGGACATTAGTCTGGGGAGAAGGAACAGCAGCATGAGGGTAATTTAAAGCATGTATGCACTGTGCCTATTAGCCACCAAAATAAACAGCTCTGTTTCTTTCTAACAATCCCTGTGCACAAGCTCATCTGCATTGTGGCACAGCCAGGACTCTTCTGCTTGTGGATCCCGTGCAGGAAGGGGATCTGGCACAGAACAGGGGACACTACCAAGTTTGACCTATCTTCCTGTCTCTCTGCTATCACTTAAGGTTTTAAATGAATGTCATTATTTTCCTCCTAGTCTTTCCCTTGTAAAATAATTTGAAGGTATCTTGATTTATTACAAAAATAAATCTCTTCAGAAAGAAAATAGTCCCAAGATGAATTCTGCTTTCAAGGAAGCAAACATGTTACTGCAGATCACAGGCTGGCAGTTAAGTTCTGCATAAATCCTCCAGATATCTGGCAGTGATATCCATGTGATACATTACATTTATCATGCACTTCTGACCGTCTCACCTGCACTCACTTCCCCAGCAAGGAAATGTTAACATTCCCCATCTTTCATCAGTTTCAAACAGCTGCCATTAAAAAAACACAACTTCCCCAAACCCACAACAAAGAATTCCACATCTTCCCAGAGATAACCTTATCTTTCGCTTTTGAAATGGGAGGTTTTCCCTAAACTACGTTGGCACAAAATCCAGGTTTGGGGGTGGGGTGTTCAATCAGCCTTAAGAGCATATAATTGAAGTTACCTGTTGGGGCAGAAATGGAACCAAACATTCCTGGGAAGTACCACTTGATCTGCAAAGATGGAGAGTGTAAGAAATTGTTCAGAGGGCAGTGAGGCCCTGGCACAGGCTGGCCAGAGCTGTGGCTACTCCATCATTGGAAGTGGCCAAGGCCAGGCTGGATGAGTCTTGGAGCAACCTGGACTAGTGGAAGGTGTCCCTGACCATGGCAGGGGGCTGGAAAAGGCTTGTCCTTAAGGTTCCTTATAAACCTAAGTCATTCTATGATTATTCTATAAATTACAGCATGTGTTTGCATCAGTGGAAATATGGGAGTTCCAGATTTCTATATGTAAATACACAGTATTTGTTTCTTGTGCAAGAAACTGCCAAGGTATTCATATTTGAAAGTCATAAACAAAATGAGGACAAATTAAAACAAGGCTGCTCCACTCTGAGATATGTTGTTATTAGCTCTGAAATTGGAAATGAGGAACCATCTTCAACTCTCGAAGGAACCATCTCCAACTCTCCCAAAGGACAAGCTATCCCACAGCATCCATGTCATGGCACTCCTGAAGGGAGCAGACATGGCTGCCCTAACTGCTAAACACAACCGTGTAACACTTAGCTACCCCCACAAATGCTAATGAAAGGGCTAAACTTAAATATTGTTTTCCCTGTAACAAGCAACATGTACAACAATATGGCTGCTGTGAAAAGATTACAAGGAGAGGAAATCCACAGGAAAATGTAAACTCAAAAACCCACCACTTTAGCGGTGAGAACTTTGTTTCTTATTAGTTTCCTGCCTCCCTTCCTTCACATTCCTCTTTGTTATCAAGTAGAATGATTTTTTTTAAATGAGGTGCAAAGGCATTTTCACACTTCCACCTAAAACTAGGTTAAGTCTCCACACTAATTACACATTATTAATGAATTCAACAATTGAGACCAGGCTGGTTAGGGAAGGGACGCAGATCTGTACATTTTGTGTGTGAATGCATGCCTATGTTCCGCGTGAATACGATGCTGCCAGGGGCTGAACTCTCATATTTGCAGAAATAGAATGTTTAACACTGAAAATCATAGTCTACAATGCCACCTTTTCTTCTAGTTATTTATTTTCTCTACATAAGTGTTTGTAGGGTTTGTGTTGTGTTTTTTTTTTTTGTTTTGTTTTCATTCAATACTGAAATGCACTAAAATATTACATTCCAGTCCCTGTTTTCAGGACTCTCCCCAGAAGTGCTTCATTATAAACACCAGTATCAGCTCAATAACATTTCTTTCTCTATTAAGTAAGCCGCCTGGCCTCCCTGTGCAGACTGGGAGGTGATTATAAAAAGTTTTAGCTACACAAAACACACTAGTTATGCACCAGATTATCATGTTCTGACAAAATCTGCTTGGGTGGTTTAGTTATCGTCTTCCACTGGTGGCATCATTGCTAGGGATCGTTCCCTACAGCAGAGCTGGCACAGGGACACATAACCACATTTTAGCTGCAAATTAGAGAGGAAGAGCTTACTTGGGCTCCCAGTGAGGCTCCCTGCTGCCCTCACTGCTGCTGTACAGGGAGAGCTTTGCTCTTTGTGAAATAGGTCTCAAAGAGCAAGTTGACAAATTAAAGATAATGGCAATCAGTGCCAGTTTAACACGCTGGGTTTTCACTGGCCTCTACAGCAAGGGCTTTTGGAGACATGCAGCTCTGCACTCAGCTCTTCCAGGCTGAACTGTGCAGGTGAAGCACAGGCACATGAGAATCATCCTCAGACACCAATTCCACAATAAAGTGGCAAAAACCACAAAAAATCCCCAAACAATGTTAGAGTCAAGGTCTAAGAATCTGCAGGGTCTTAAAAATATACATTTTGTTTTTAATTAATTCTACAGAATCATAGAATCATTAAGTTTGGAAATGTCCTTTCAGATCAAGTCCATCCATCACCTCAGCACCACCACCATGTTCACCATTAAACCACTTGCTCAAGTACAACACTCACACATTTTCTGAACACTTCCAGGAATGGTTCCATCACCACCCTGGGCAGCCTGTTCCAATCCCTGACCACCCTTTCTGTGAAGAAATTTTTTCCTTAATATCCAGTCCAAACTTCTCTTGGCACAACTCAAGGCTGTTTCCTCTCATCCTGTCCCTTGTTCCCTGGGAGCAGAGCCTTGTTGTAACCCTGTAACCCTGATGCTTTAAGAATGGTATGTTCCTTTAACCCTGTAACCCCTGCAAGACCTATAGACTGACCTCCTGAATTCTTATTGAAAAGAAGCCAAAAAATGACCACTCCCCTTTCCTGACCCTTAAAAAAGCCCCAAAACCCTTTCCTAACTCTCTTTCCCTGCTCTGCCCACATGGAAGCCACAAGAATAAACTGAAGATTAACATCCCTAGAATAAGAGCCTCTAATGTTTCTTCTGTTCTCATGATACAGCACCCCAGGCCAGTTCTGCAGAGTAGGTGAGGAGCGGCTGGGCCAGGCCAGGGTGATGTATCAGGTGGTGCCCAACATGGGGCACGAGCCCACAACCCTGAGATTGAGTCTCATGCTCTACCGACTGAGCTAGCCGGGTACCTGTTCCCTAGACATGCTGCAGCCCTTCCATGCCTTTTTTGTCATGTTCCCTATTCTCTTCTAAAGTACAGAGCTGCTAACGATGTCTGTTATGCAATCCTTAACACAAGGCACTATACATACTTTTACATAAAATTTCTAGGTCTAAGTAACTTTCAGAGAAGCAGATATTTGTATAGAAGCACCACACAATGAAAAAAAAAAAAACCCACTACACTTTCCATCCTTGCTCTGGTTTAGATCTGTGTGGTAACATGTGGACACAAAGCCAACTCAGACTGACTTTTATTAGGAAATACATAAATAACAGATTTTGCACAAATTCTGATAATTTCTGGTTAAAAGCCTTGTTGTTGAAAGTATTATTTAAGCCTTAAACATGCTCCCCTGTGGGACAAGTGTGCACTAAACCAATTCTTAACAGACCTATTAACTGCTTCAGACTGTAAGTTTGTGGAGCCACTTTGATTCTCAAGTTTCTAGCTGGCAGGAAAAACAAGGCCTGATTGTGTCAGAGTTGAGCTGCTGAAGAGATCAGTGTTTTATAAGGGATGTAAAAATGGTTCACAGTTACCAAAATAGAAATCTTCATTTGCTTTTTGAGGAGGGAGGAAGGAGCATTTATAACTTAAGAGTTTAGCAATGGGTAATTAAGAAATACACCAATAAATTTAATCTTCCCAGGATACTTTCTGGCTTATGGAAAGACAGTAAAACACATCTGGGAATTTTCCAGCTAAAAGGTCCTTGCAAGTTGGATCTTACTGGATATGATTTTAATCGTGAACATGGTTTGAATCCTGAAATTATGTAACATATTCTCCTATGTGAAGATCCAAGATGCTATTTTCTGGATTTTTTTAAAGATGGTCAAAATACATATTCTATAGGACATGCTGCTTTATAAGCTCAGGTTTGCCCTGAAATACCTGTGTAAGGAGAATGTTACCAAAATTAGCTGCTTCGAAGCCTTAGCACAAGATTACAGAATAGTTTGGGTTGGAAGTGACCTCAAAGATCATCCCCTCTGCCATGGGCAGGGACACCCTCAACTAAACTGTGCTGCTGCGAGCTGTGTCCAACCTGGCCAGGTCAGGTCAACAAGCATAAAGAACAAAGTTTACTGTCTTTGAGTAGGTTTTTTGCCTGATGGAAGGGTGTTATACTCACCAGCATCCAAACTCCCAGTAGCTGCAGTCCAGCCCATGACAGGGGGAATGGCCCCAACAACAGCTCCCACCCACGTGTTAGCAATGCTCATCCTCTTCAGGGGTGTGTAACAGCACGTGTAGAGGAAGATGTTGAAGGCTCCCAGGGCCCCAGTGAGAGGGTTCACTCCCAGTGCAAGCAGGGCAATTCCTGGGATTCCGCAGCAGGCAGCAAAGCAGACAGCGAGCAGGGGGCTGTGGGGAGACACATGGCACATGCTGAGAAGGAGCTGGCCTTAGAGAATGACTGTTGTCCCTTTCCTTTGGTCTCCCCCCCACAAAAATAAGATTGAATTTTTGTTATTGTTTTACTCAGCCATCCTAAATTGGAACCCCCTCCTAACAAAAGCCTTTCCAAAATGTTAAGACAATCTTGCTACAGCTGTGCAATGGAGGTGATCACTAATCTTGTGATCGCTGTGTTCACCAAATGAATCCAAGCTCTGCAGGTAATTGATAACTGTTCTCCCTTACAGAGAACTGCTGCTTTCAGCAGATCTTCCTCCTTCATTTTAATTTTAGTAAATTTAAACCTCTGGAAAAAGCACTCAGAGTTTAGAGTAAATTAAAATGGTTGCAGTTTGTCAGATTGTTAACTGATTTCATCTATGCAACAGATGCTTCAAAAAGCAATGGGGTTAGACACAAAATTATGAAGCATTTATGGGAAAATGATTATATTCAATAATTTTGAAATTACATCAATAGGAATGAAGTATTCTTTGATTTTACTGAAAAAAAGTCTGAATGTTCTACACCTCTTTTATCTGATGCACTGCACTAAGCAGAGGGAGCACACCAAAACAATGCTAGCAGCAGAATCAAAACTGACTATCTTGTAAGCATGACTGAAATTAACTGAATATATTTTTGGTTTGGCCGAAAGCAGCAAACAACAGAGACGCAAATTATCTCTGTGCATTTCTACTGCTCATCAGCTGAGAGTTCAGGGAAGGTTGGAAACTCAAAACCTGTCAGAAAGTGGTTGGAGCTATGTAAACTTCTGCTAATAAATTACACAATTAACATCAAAATAGGATGAACAAGGATTTTTTGCTTGGCCACCGGAACCACACCTGACAGGCAGCATGATGCCACAACGCTAAGGAAGCTTTAGCTGTGGTTCCTTGTGCCAGATCAACATGTTTGCTGCTGGTGGGGAATCCCCTCTCATGTGCCTGTTTGAGGTGTTTGGTATAACAGGAAAAGAGAACTAAAAGCCTCTAAGAAATAATTTGGTGTGTGCAACTTCTGGAAAGGAGGAAAATGCCATTACATTAGTTGCATTTAGTAACCTATGTGGCTAAATACACACTCACAGTCATCCATGTAAAAAAAAATGTGTGCTTGCAACAAAGATCTCTGCATGGAGTTTAGCTTTATGCCTTTTGTCTAAATGAAAACCATGCAGCCTTTGTGTTCTACAATCCACTCTGCCCTCTAGTCAAATCCTTAACCCTAAAATACGTGTTGCAAGCATCACTCCAAATAAGAATAAATAAGAAAAAAATGCTGGTGGAGATGAATTCTATGGGATTTTATCAACAAAAAATCCTACCAGTCAAATTTTCGTATTTTTCTGTTAGACCAATAGAGTACAGAGATCCTAAATACCTGGAAGAACTAAAATGAGCAAATCTTATGCTAAAAATCTGCTTTCAATTTAAACTAAGTAATTTTATCCAGCTTTTCCAAACCATCAACAGATTTTAGGTAACACAGTGTGCACAGAGCACATTTCTGCTCAGTGTTACCAGCCCTGGTTTTACCAATACAGCAGGAGACGAGGGAGAGTACACCACTCCCTTTCCCTGACAATGAGGTGTATAAAATTTGAGCCTGTTTTCAGGAAAGGAGTCATACAGAGCTGTGCCCTCTCGTTCTGCAGCCTGTGGTGCTCCTTTGCAGAAAGACAGCTCACAAAACACAGTCTGTACTGCCAATGGTCCCAGTGCCAACCACACATGCCAGAGTACTTTGTAGATGTTGCCCCTCTGTGGTGAAAGCCTGACTGGGCTTGGTTACAGAAATCTATCTTGACTGATGCTTGAATAAAATACAGTCAGACAGTAAACACCAGATTCTCACCATACTCACTCTTGAGGTGACAGAAGACCAGTGTTACCTTACGGGGCTGGACTGCCTACATCCACCCTGCAGGGCTCACAGACATAAATGAAGGCACAGTTTCTCACTAATCAGGAGTGAAGACTTATCTGTCTCCAGTTCAAATGAACACTACCTACCATGGGCAGGTACCAGCCCTTCATGTCTCTTCTCTGACAGGAAGGTAAAAAGCCTTCCTCCAAGAAGGAACCCTGTTTTGCCTCTCCCCCACATTGCTTCCCTGCAGTACAGACAGCCCTCAGTGACAGCCCTGATCCCCAGTGTCTGCTGCCTTCATTTCCAACCAACGGATCAGAAAAATACCTTTAAAAAATAAGGCTTTACCAAAGTGGAGGGGTGAAGTTATGTGGCTGAGACTTTCAAAATATTTGCTGTGATCCTGGTAGATGAGAATACATTTTTGTTTCTTAGTTTCTTCCTTTTTTGCCTCTTTAAGGGAAGTTCCTGGAGGCACAGTACATAACCATAGAATCACAGAATGGTTGTGTTGAGAGAGACATTAAAGCCCTATTTCAACCCCTCTCTGAAAGGCAGGAACACCTTTAACTAAACCAGGTTGCTCCAAGACCCATCCAACCTGGCATTGAACACTTCCAAGGGTGGGGCAGCCACAGCTTCTCTGGACAATTTGAGGCAATTTGACCAGTGTCTATAATTGTCCTAACGCTCTCAGCAGAGGGCTTAAAATCAATGGGCTGGTTCCTCTTAAGCAGCTGAACCACTTTACTTTCAGAGATCCTGAAAGCATCACATTTTCTACTTCACTCTAGTGTTTCCTCAACAAAGAAGAGTAATTGTTCTGACTTACAAAGGCCTGTTCCTAAAACTCAAACTGAGATTGGAAAGTCGAACTGTGATCTGATGACTCAGCTTTGTTATTTCTGCCTCTTAAAATACTATTTGGCATCACATAGATACTGCAATCAGAAATCAAGACTTTTCTTTCGTGGTGAGACATGAGGCAGAAGAGAATTCAACTCAATCTCATGTAAACTTGTCATGTTTATAAGGTTTAGGAGAAATATAAGCCACTCCTCAGAGTGAAAAAGAAAATATTTGAGGAAAACGTAGAGAGATTTCAGTCACTGGTGATGGTCTTTCCGCTTCAGTGAGACTGCAGATTTTAAGACAAGACTGAGTCTAGGTTTAAATCACAGCAGTTTAAAGGATAATCTGATTTTTACTAGTTTATATCTTCCAGGGTCCAGTGTACATGGCCATGCTCATGTTGTTTGTCAGTACTCAGGTACATGGGGTGATGTTTGCCCACATCTCTTTAAGGGATCACAGGAGACCAGCATCTTGTCCTGGAGCAGGAGAAAGGCTGAAACACTAAGCTGTCACTGAATTTACCCCACCACCTAATGTTCACACAATTCCTCCCATCACAGCCTCATGCCACCATGCAGTCCATGTCAACCTTGGGTAACCCAGTGCCACGGAATTCTCACATGGTACTCAAAAGCGGCTGAGAGGTCTCTGATGGTTTCCTTCTTCCTTAAACCATCCCATGCCGTAAGTGCAGGCTGGTGACAGATGCTGGTACATATGCCTCATTTCACTTGGGCGTTTGTTTGCTGAGGGAATCGCTCCCATGGGAAAAAAAGGCAATCTTCCATTGGAAAACTGGCCAAAGAGCTAGCTCAGAAAGCAAACATCTTGAGTAAGAAACTAGGCCTTATGATGGATTCTTGGGAGGAGTTGGTTTCAGTTATTTGACTGATTAAAATCAGGCTTTGGAAAAATGCTACAAGTGCCAAATGAGTTCTCTTCAAATTTCAACTCTAAAATACCCAGTATGTCACCACATAGGGAATCTCTTAAAGGGAAACCAAAACCTAGTAGTTCTGCCTCATCCCTCTTCTCTCCTCTACTGACCACAAATATGCCAAAATCTACCTAATAAAAGGGCTAAAAGACATCCACCTTCAACTAAAAGCTTTTGAGAATTTCAGCTTGACTAGTGAATAATCAAACTTTTCCTGATGTGAAGGGAGTGTGTTGCCATTTCTTTCCCAGGGAGTTCACCCAAGACAGCCCCACCCCAGTCATACTCCACTGAGAGCATCCAAGAGGAGCACATGAAACAGGAGAAAGGCCCATATTCTCCTCATTCAAATCCAGAGAGATGCTGTTAGTTGGGCTGGGGAGGATTGCTCAAGGACAGCCCAGAGCTGCTGGGGGGAATGGGAACATGCAGGAGGAATTCCAAATGGGTGCTATTCCGGTATCGCCTACACACGTGACCATGAGAAATCCATGTGGACCCTCACCCAGGGAAGTGAGGAGGCCTTGGATGATGCAGCAGCGTATTTTAATTCATGTAGTAAATGAATTTTATCATGCAATAATATAACCTCCAAACCAGTCACCACTTACAGATGTTCTGGTTGCACGTAAATAATGAGCTTACACACATGTGCAGGAAATAAATTTATTTAACAGGCTCTAGAACTGTGGATAATAGTACTTACTGACTCACAGCCTTACTTGGAAAAATTAAGAGGCGAAAACAAATTAAAGCATTTTCCCATCCATGAAATTAATGTAGTATTTTACCTATTCCACAGCAGCTTTAGCAAGCTTCATATCTATAATGACCCACAGTGGGACTACTTACACAGGCTTTTCTGTGCTGTCTTTACCAAAACATTTTGTGAAAATGACTATCAAAGTAGAGTTTGAACTACAATCTAAAAAACACTGTTAAAGATGGGGCAAAAGTTAAACCAATTTTCAAAAAAACCCCAAAAACCCCAACAAAGACCAAGACACTACTCCCTCTTAAGACCTCTGAATACTTGAAAATATGGAAAATCCTGTATCAGCATCTAATGCTTTAGCCTATTCCTGTGAATAGACTGACACTCCCATACAAGTGCAGACACAAAGCACATATGAATCCTGAATAGGTGCATTCATTCAACCAGCAATTAATATTCAGATGTTATACATAAATGTAAATGCATAAGAAACTTCATTTATGACCATGTGCTAATGGGAAACTGGGCAGACCAAACATATTTACATAAAAGCAGGTGAAGCATAAATACATATATTTGAAAATTAAATTTAAAGGCTAATACAAAAGGTAATAAACCCTGTTTTCTCCCTGTCTGTCAAAAACCCTTCATAGACATGTCACCCACTTCTAAAAGGGTTAACTAAAAAAACCCCAAACAACAATGCTCTTTTGTTTAGCTGCAGCATGCCTGGCGTACCTTAATGGATCAGAACATTTAAATTCCCAGTTGATTATTCTGTATTAGATCTCATTAGTATGGGGGACAACTGTCCCTCAGGCCACAAGACCATGGACCTGTTCTGCCAAATGCAGGGTGATGCTCTAAAATAAGCAGAGCAGGGATGGTGAAGGAAGCATCTAGGCATGCACTTGTGGGACAAGGAAGGTGGAAAGAGAAGAAACTTTAGAGTAATTTCCATATCCAAATTAATACATACCCTTGTGTTCCTCTGTGTGGGATTTTAGTAACAGACTCTGCCCTTTAAATAAACTGCAATTTACCTACTCTTTGATGAGACAAAAACTGGGTTTGGGTTTTGGTGTTTTCTTTGTCATCCAAGACATAGGTTCATCAAGACTACTGTGCTTTTTTCCCTCACTCACCCACAGAAACGGTACTAAATTATCTCTGACATCAGCATCTTCCATGGTGGCAGGTAAATAATGCTGAGACAATAGAGGTGAGATGGATGGTTCAGATTAATTTCAAGATTGCTACTCTGGGCCCAAATTCTATCTGCATATAGTGTCAAAACAACTTGTTGTAATAACAAGAGGAACACCCTGAACCAGGTTCCTGAACAGATGGGCTCAAAGCAGCAGGAGCTCAAGAGAAGGTATTTTGGCAGACAAAGAACACAAGTGTGATCCTCATCTGCAACTACATTTTACCATTGCAACTACATTTTACCATCACAAGCTGAGATAGGAGTCCAGCGCTGTTCCAAAACCATAATTAAAATCAGATTTCAGGAGGAAGCATCATAAATTGCTTATTATTTCTGGAATCTCTAGGTACTAAAAATGTCCCCGGACTACTTGTCAGTACAAAGCTGCTGGAGAAAGCCCCTTCCTCTTTTCCCTATATTTTTCCAGGTCAGCAATAAGTTCTTAAGGCTTCTGAAGCCAACTACAAATTCAGACAAAAGCATCAGTCTGAAGGTTTCACCCTTTTTCAACAGCAATGAGAGGTTACACAAACAGAAGTTCAAGTATCACCCCTTTGATGCCTTCTGTGGCTGCAGAAGCTCACAGTCATGAAGGGAAAAGGATGTCCATGGAGATTTCTACCTACACCCATGCAGAAAACCATACTCCTCCTTAGGCTGCTGGTTTAGTTTTGCTCATCTCCTGGCATCTCAATTCCTGCAGCCAGACAACACTAAGAATTGCTGAAAACAAGTCCCAGGGCAGGAGCTATGCCTGTGGTCAGCATGACTGTCCTACAGTACTGGGCAATGGCTTGATCACCTCCCTCCACGGGAGGAGCATCAGCCAAAAGTATTTTTTTAAACTTGTATTCATTTTCTTTAAGATCAGCATCCAAGAACTGCTGAACTCTGCTCAGCAGCTTTTAGAGATCCACCAGAAAAATCAGGAAGGCCAACAACTGCAGGAGTTAGAGCAGCCAATCCCATCCCACCTGGAGAAGACAGAAAAGAGCCGAGGGTGTTACGAAGACAATAAGAAGCCTTCTTGCTCGCACAGCTGAGGTAACAGGGATGCAGGCCCATCTACTTTCATCACACATCTGGACTGCGTTTGTGTCATTTCAAGCCCTGCTTCCCCTGATGGACAGATGCCTGGAATTGGCAATGGGGTCATCTGCTGGTGCAAGTGCCGCCAACTCAGCTGACTGTAAGAAAGAAGCCAGAAGGTTGGAAAAAAGCACATTTTGCCCCAAATAGCAACAGTAGCAACCCTGAAAGTACAGTAATTTCACGACTACAAGGCGCACCCTTTTGACTAAAATTTTCCCTCAAACCCGGAAGTGCGCCTTATAGTCCGGTGCGCCTTATCTGATCTACAAAGTTCGGAAAATTGCGAACCCGGAAGTGCGGTCTGCAAACTGAGCCAGGACCCGCGGGAGCTGCGGCTGTATGGGCAGAGTCGGGAACTGCTGGAGCTGCGGCAGCCGGGCAGGAGAAACCAGGAACCGGTGCGGTTGCCGGGCAGGGAGAAGTGGGGGAAAGTAGCGCGGCCGCGGGGAAGCACCAAGAAACGCCGCGGGAAAGCGCCGAGAAGCGGTGAGAAAGTGCCGCGAAGGAGCGGTGAAAAAGCATTGAAAAAGCGCCGCGAAAAAGCGGCGAAAAATTGCAGTGAAAAATCGCGGTGAAAAGCCACCAAAAAGTGGCAAAAAATTGCGGCGAAAAAGTGTCAAAAAATCGCGGTGAAAAGCCACCGAAAGGCGGCGAAAAATCGTGGCAAAAAGCCACCAAAAACGGCGAAAAATTGACGCTAAAAAGTGGCGAAAAATCGCGGCGAAAAGCCGCTGAAAAACAGCGAAAAATCGACGCCAAAAAGCGGCGAAAAATCGCCGCGAAAAGCGGCCAAAAAGCCTCGAAAAATCGCCGCGAAAAGCGGTGAAAATGCGGCGAAAAATAGCGGCAAAAAGCGGTGAAAAATTGTCGCGAAAAAGCGGTGAAAAAGCAGCGAAAAACTTTGCAAATTGAGAACCTGCCAGTAATTCGCTACTTTGTTGCGTGCCGCGCGGCTTCTCATTGCAAAAAAAATAGTGCGCCTTATAGTCCAGTGCGTCTTATCTGAGCTACAAATTTGCGACTCTCGGGGGGTGTGCCTTATAGTCCGGTGCGTGTTACGGTCATGAAATTACTGTATTTTTGACAGAAGGTTAAAAAATCCCCTCACAAATTTTCTATGTTCAAGGTAAGGCCCAGAGCATTCAAAAGAAATCAGTAATCATGGCAGAATGCTGAATGATGGCAATCTACCAACTCTGAAATAAAATTTAAACTTTCCACACAAATCCTTTCAGGCTGTGTATTTATATATTTAGTAATAAAAACCATATCCATGAACACTGTCAGCTGTAAAGGTTCTATCATAATACCAACACTACTAATGGGAACTGGAACAGAAACAACATTGCGTGGATCAGTAGCTTCATTGCTGATGACTTTACTAAAATTATTCTACATTTTTTTTACAAAAAAGATGAAACTCTCAAAGAGCTCTACAGACAGACTGAGGATGTACCTGATAGAAAAAAAAACATCCACATTCAGATGTGAGATTCTGAATCAAAGTGGTTACATGATGACCTTATCTACTGGGTAGCATCCCTGTCCATGGCAGAGTGGTTGGAATTAGATGGTCTTTAAGGTCCCTCCCAACACAAACCATTCTGGGATCCTATAATACATCATGACCCTTAATTAGTATAGTTTTGAGACTGTGGTTTTTAAGGACTCAAAGCAAAATATTTTTACATTCAACTACAACTTTCAATTTCAAATTGGATTAGTCTCAAGGAAAGACTTCTTTCCAATTGAAAGGAAAAAAAATAGCTGTTACACTGGCAGAATGGACATACTGCCAGACCTCTATTTCTTTCATGTATTTCTGATTCAGTCAGGAGCTTTACTTAACACAAGCAATTCATGCTCTTATTTTTGATACAGGTACATTGTGGCTGAATATTTTGAAAAGCCCAAGAACCTGCTAACTGAAGCTTGAACTTGCAAAGTACCAGAATTATATTAAACCAAATAATATGTATCAATGAGCTAAAATGGTACTTACTTTGAAGGAGAAAATGTTGAGAAAGATCTTTAAAGATATTAATTTATTCTCTTTCAGTCATACAAGAAATTTCATGAGTCATGACAAGGGATGAAGGATGATGCAGTTTAAAACTAAAACATGAGACTAAACTATACTTTCAATTGAGAATTCAATTTTTCTCCATCAATTGCAAATACCAGAATACAGCTTGTCTATCATTTAATGCTGAAGACAGACAAACAAATGGGGAGCTTTGGCAAGTCTTTCTTTTTTTCTTAATGAATTATTTAATTTTGTCTTCACAAGTTAAGAAGTAGTATCTACATTCTGTCAGTGTCTGGTATTTCATCCCCCAAAACATGTTGCTGTGGTAAATCAGACTCTACATGTACTGCAAGTATTGAATTTTATATCAAATCCCCTTTAACTGGGTGTACCACGATTTTTAAGATTGGCAGAACACACTTGTTGCAATTCTACCCACTTGTGTTTTAGTAAGTGTCTTGTTTGCGATTTGATTTCTGGTAATGACTATGATAAAGATGTTGCTAATCTCAGATTGGGCAGTACTTTTCCCCAAACGTGAAAAAAAAAAAAAAAGACAAGCCGAGGAAAAGAATGGAAAAGTTCTAAACCTAACTTGTAACATAAAATCTGAGCTGAGGAAGAATTCAGTGTTAAGAGCAAGTATGAGAGTGATAGATACTCCCCAAAAATCTAAGGAGCTGCATTAACAGGGAGAATTTAAGCACACTTAAACACTACAACAATTGTGTCTGCAGAAAAAGAGTTTACAGATTCAATCCTCAAGTAAACCTCTTTAAAATTCAAATCTCTCTGAAAGGAATCACCCCTAACACCTTCTCTTTGTCCACAGGGCCCAACCAGGTCCATCAACACCAGTCTGCACGTGATTTTGAATGACCGCTGGACCATCCACAGGGAAACAGGAAAGGATTCAATGAATGATGTTTAAATCTCCCAAGGAGTGTCATACAGTGAGAACTTGGCATAAACGGAGTACAGTGATGGATAAACATGTATTGCTGGCTAAGTCTCATCATGGAGTTGCCTTTTTGAGTTTTGCCTCTAAACTGCCACCAGCTCTGGCTTTGCCATCAAATGTAATTGCTCAGAAGTGTGTTTAATGTAAATAAACACAGACTAGGATAAAATACTCCCTGTGTCAATTGAATTCTCTCCCAAAGAAACAGACCAAGCATGTAGCCCAGACTGCCCTGCCACATGTGTATCATTGCATAAAAGCATAATCAACACTCTATTTTAGGCAAAGTCGGGGCAATTTGTTCCCCTCACTCCTCAAGAACCCAAGTGGCAGATGTTCCATCTCCCCTGCCAGATCGAGGTGCTTTAAAACTATCATAAACAAACACAGCTGATTTAAAAGAATCATTTCATCCTGAAAGGGACGCATCTCTCTTTTTTATGCTTGAGTAAATCAAAACTGACTTAATTGATTTTGCTGAAGGTTTTGCAAGGGTGATGCAAGAATTTCAACTCGGCCAAGGAAGGAGAGATCAAGAGTCCCACTCTCAGCATCGAGCTTTCTCCTACACATCTCCTCCTCTCATTTTGACCAGTTTAACTCCCTGCAAACGATACCAGCACCTGTTTTTTTGATGCTTTCATGAGCCTGCCCTGAGGTCTGAGCCCAAGTCTGAGATGAGATAATTCAGTGCACTATGGGAAGACTTGCAGTAGAGACAAAAATAAAACCTTTATGATGCCCTTTGTTATTAAGCAGACACTCCAATTGGGCCACATCACTTCACTTGGAAACAAAGAATTACAAATGAAAATGACCTGTACTTACAAAATGTTTATGCTCTTATTACACTTGATATCCACATCAGAATGTTAATCATAACAACCCTGAGCAACCCTGTGGAGCGTGAACATGCTTATGGTATATGGCTTTGTTAGGTAGAAGTGAAAGGGTGACTAATAATATTCACAGCTCCCCCACAGTCATGAAAATGTAAATATTTTTTTAAAGTGCTTATAAGACAAACCTACAGTAAATCTGAAAAATGTCCCCCATAATATTTAAACTAAATCCTCCTCCCTAATCTAACCTCAGAGTATGGCAGTTAAGTGATCCATTCATTCTACTTCAAAATCTCAGTTCTCTCTTGGTTAAAGAGCCAGACACCACCTGACTAACACAATGGATAATTTGGTCTCTCCAGAAACATTTTTCTGATTTAGAATTATTAAATATAACATGTACTTCTGCTGAGCCCTCAGTCAATATTTGGAAAGCAGTGGTAAAGAAGTCTCGGGTCAGATGCCAATCCCTTTCAGACAGAGAAAACTGATGTTCTAAGTTATTTATCAACCTGCTCTTCGAAAAACAGACGAGAGAAGATAGGCCCATCATCTCAGCTTCTAAATACATTTCCAGGAGCAATGAAAATTATGGAATTAAGTTATTCCCTAGAGCAAAAGAGAGCAGGACAAGAAGCAAAGGTCTGTCATGGGAAGATCAGTCTCTAGTGGGAAGAGCAATGGAGCAGATTTCAAGTTCAGTCAGATCATTTCTGCCCATCTGCAGATTCCCCTGCACCACTGCAAACATGCCTTTGACACCCAGAGCACGGGAACACTCTTTAGAGAACTCTTATCTGCCAAGTCCCATGTCAGAGGTGAAGAGGATGAGGATGGCCATATTTTGGGATTCCTGTATTATTGTCTAGGTAGATTATCTACAGTCACCATCTGGAGTTACCGGGTTTTTTTAGTGGAAAAACAAAACGAAAAACCCTTCATATACCGTCAAAGTGCATGAATAGAAGATAATTACTGTCACACAGGTAGCAATAGGAGTGACTATGGCTTCTTTCCAGAGTTATTTATGATTTTATATTCCTTGTGATTTTACATTCCTAGCAAAAAATGAACTAAATAAAACATATCAAAGTGGTTCTCCACGTATCTCAGCCTCAGGAATGCAGCTTTTCTAGCCACAGAGACCAAAGAGCAAGCACAGCTAATTAAAGTGCAAGAAAAACCTCTTTTATATCTGACTTGTGGAGCTGATAACATGTAAGTTATAACTTGTATGGGACATGATAAACTCTGTCCTTCACAGAAAGAAATGCACTTCTAACATGACTCACTGTAAACAGGTCTCAGGGTATAGTAGTTTCTAATCAGAGGCAGCTCCATAATGGACTTGTTGAGCAGTGACACTTCCTACACTACTTGGCACAGGGTGAATGATGACGCTGTTGTGGTTAAACCAGATAAGGTTCAAGACTAATACAGGGAACAAAGTGTTCAGGTTTTGACTGCATTAAGCCAGAATTTACAAACACAAACCTGACATGTTTGACAGACATGGGAAGAAGGGCCATCAGGAGAACACTGCCCCAAAGGTGGGGAAAAGATCTTGGGCTTCAAGCTTAAATATTGTTTATAAAAACTCACTTTACCATCACCTTTGGAGAAAATTACTCATCACTAGTCAATTAAAGAAGAAAAGAGGCAATGGCTGCAGTTAATGTCCAAGAGGCCCATTCATATCAGACACAAAGATGGGAGGATTAGTGCACAATGACTCGGCTCCCTCCAGCTCCTGTGGCTCTATCCCCTCCAGCAAGGAGCTGACATGACAGGATAAGACAACTCCATTAGGAGCCCCTATTACTTCTCTGCAGTGCTCTCCACAAGCAGATGGAGCAGCTATTTAGCCAAATGCACCGTGACTACAGCTTTGTACATGAGCATGTGGCATGTTTCCTATAGTGGGGCAAGGCACAATGTACTCTGATTTATCAACTGTCCTGCATGCAATTAAAGATTCAGATAAATAATTTGGGGGTAAATTTTTTCAGGCTGAGCTGAAAAGCAGCAAGGCATGAGGGGTCAAGTGTTTCTGCAAAAATTATATTTACCAAACAGAGCTGCCTGCAAAGAAATGTCTGTGTTGAGCTGTGGCAGAATGAGACCTGGGCAGGAGTGAGCTGGAGAACCAGCAATTGCTTCATTTCAACTGAAACAAATTTAAATGTGGATTTCATAAAACAACCCTCTTTATTGCCCTAAGAAACAAAATATATATGTAGTTAGAGCCATATAATTTCCTCCTAACACACATTTTGATCTGAGGATAATGGGTAGTATCACCATTTTTCTGTGCATTCTACAAAAGGCCTCTAATACCTTAGAACCATTTAATCAACATCCTATGCAGGCAGTGTAGGCAGAATAGACAACTGAAATATAAGTACTGTCATCCATACTCCCTTTGGGAGAAAGACACAGTAAGCACTATATCATTGCATTAGACCATCCTTTGATGTGGGTTTTATTCTTGTTAAATTATGTTTTAGCCCCAAGGTTTCTTCCCCCATACCTCTCTGTGACATGGCCATGCCAGAAAAAAAAACTTAAAATACCCCACTGTTCAAAAGGCAAGAAGTACATTTTTACAAGCAATTGTACATGTCAAAAATATAAAGCTGCCTTTTTAATTTCTTGTTTACCAAACACAGTCAGTGACAGCTCCTGGAAAACACAGAGTGGAAAAAAAAATGAAGGTAGGAAGATGGTTGTGGGGAAGGAATGCAGTTACTTGTTCTTAAATAATGAAGCCTGAATACAAGCAGGATAAGAAATTCTTGAAAAGGCTGCTGTGATGGTGTCTGCTTTGTATTGTGCCCAGTTTAAACAAGAGGAAAGTCTCCCACTGAAAAAAGAAACATTTTTATCATTCAAAAAGATCTCAGGGCAGTCCCTTTAAAATTAGGTATTTTCTAAACAAAGCATCAGAATGTTCCCCTGCAGGGAATGAGCATCTGATCTCTTAAAAATGATTATTCTTGAAGAACTGTAGATTTATGGAGTTTTTGTTTTATTTGTTTTAACTTCAGTAGAATGAAACCTGCCTGAAATGACCACCCAAGGGACCAGAGTCACTAGCTAAGCAGGAGAAGAGCTCTAAAGGGGACCCAAAGTTGTACCAAGACCCTTGGGGAGTTTTTAAATCTCTGGCTTAAGCAGAGCTAGCAAAACACTTAATGCATGTCTCAGTGTAAGCCCAGGACATGGATCTTCCTTCACTTACATCCACGAAACTCCACTAACATCAGTAGGAATGTTCCTGATTTACATTAATATTAAGCAAAGAAACAAGCTAATTACCCTGAATTATCCACAGGGATTACAGGAGAAATTTTAAAACGCACATTTTTCAGCATGAACTGGTTTTGTGACACTTGTAATAGTAAGTCTGCTACAGGCAGCAGAGTGGAAAAATTTAGCTTTACATAGAAAGAGTCTAAAGCCACAATGTGCTTCTGAATAAATAAAATTTCACATTGCAGTTATGCAATAAAATTGAATGTTGCAGTTTTCTATTAGTTCATGAACATCCAACTTCCATATCTGCAATTGTGACTACAATTCACAAATATAAGCCATTGGTGAGAAACAGTACTAGTATAGGAGCCCTTTTTGGTCTGATTCTTCAAGAGTTGTGCTTGTAGTTTAAACAGAGCCAAGTCAACACTGCATTCAGAAACATCAATAAGTATTTGGTCTGATTCTTCAAGAGTTGTGCTTGTAGTTTAAACAGAGCCAAGTCAACACTGCACTCAGAAACATCAATAAGTAGAAGTGTTACTACCTCCATTAACTGCAGTAACCATCATCAACTGTGAACATGAGAAATGGAAAGCTCACAGATAGAACACAGCTCCTTGGGCATTGCTAAATTAATGGGATTCTCGGAAAAAATATTCATCAAACAACACACAGATTTATTTCTGTTGAAGCAATCAAGGCATTAGCTGTGTTATGCTGCCTTCTGCCATTTTAATAAACTTCTTAAATGTGTATAGAAAAGTAGCTTGAGTAAAATAATCTGTGTAAGGAGAATATCAATAAATTCCACAGCATGTTAATTTTATCATAGAATCCCAGAATGGTTCGGATTGGAAGGGAACATAAAGCTCATCTCTTTCCACCCACTGTCCCAGGGTGCCCCAAGCCCCGTCCACCCGTGTCTTGCACACTACCAGGGTTGGGGTAGCCACAGCTTCTCTGGGAAACCTGGGCCTGGGCCTCCCCACCCTCACAGGGAAGATATTTTTCCCAAGATCTAATCTAAATCTACTCTTCTGCAGTTTGAAGCCATTATATTGAAAGGTTTTGAGACAAGACCTGGAGGGACCAGGTCTGACCTCAGAGCTGAGACTGCTGTGAGCAGGAGATGGGTCTTCATCTCTCCTGAGGCTCCTTTCAGCCTGGACCACCCTCTAACACTACCTGCACAATGCTTCATGGTCCAGGTAAGCCAAGGAGAAGCTCCAGGCCCACTTCCAGGCAGCCACCGCTGAAGCCAAAGCCAAAGTCAAAGGACTAGGTACAGAAAACAGTTCTAAGTTGCAAAATAGGACAGGAGCAGAATTGAATAATGTCTACATGGCTGTGAATTGGTTATTTAGAACATACTGTTCAAGGTCTTCTTTTAAGATGAAAAACTACTCCTTTACAACTATGAAGACCTGTGAGTGATTTAGCACAGCAGATCCAGCAGTACCCTAAGTTTGTATAACTCCCACTTTTTAGAAAGAGTGTGTGCAGATAAAGGGTGATCAAGCCTGTCACTTTGCACAACATAACGAAGCAAGACACTTGTCACCCATGAGGCTGATCTCACTCAGCTACTGCAGCTCATACCAGAGATTTATTAAAATTAAACTGCAGGAAAATTAAATCCATTACCTTAAAAAGCAAGGGAATAAATCACACCCAACAGGAAATCAGGAAAAGCTGCTGCCCCTTCAGAAAAATCTAAGATTGTGTGAGCACATGAAATTTTTTGTCATCAATAGCACAAAACAAATTCATAGAAGGAAACAGTATCAGCTGTTATTATAATGCAGAACACAAATACGTTCAATGAGTTTAACACTGCAGCCCAAGTATAAAGAACATCTCAAGCTGTTTGTATTCCCAAAGAAGACTTGAGGGGTCAGAGGAGGGAAGAAGACATGTGGGCAGACAGGATGATGGATGGCACTCAGTGGCATGCTGTGTTTGGGTCTACTCTTGTTTTTGCAACAGGATGTCTCTGATTACTCTCTGAATAGAGAACAAGGATGGTTACAGCTCATTGCTCAAAGAGAAGATTTTTTTTTCAGAGCCTTACAAATTAAATAGAACATTGTAATGCAAGCAGTCAATGAACTATCTGGTGTTTGTCACAAATCTCCCAACAGTGTCAGAAGATTCCCTGGGGGCACCAGAGGTGGGTTTGGGGGCTGGCAAATAAAGTAAATGTGCTCTTGTCCCTACACTCAGCAGCCCTACCTCTGCAGAAGCCAGCTGTGTCATTGCCTTTATGGATTGTCCAGCCAAATATATAAAATATAAAGCAGGGGCACACTGAGCCCCTAAGTAATTGTCTCAGCCATCCAGATGATGCAATACAGAGACTTCACAAAGGAAGAGGAAAATTACTTTTCCAAAGCCCATCCTTCCAGAGAGATCTTTGCAGAACAGGCTCCTGACTCACAGGGAATGGTGGATGGGCCAAAGTTGCCCAGCTGAGACATTCTTGAATGTCACCAGTAAGAGAACAATACTGTCTCTAGCCAGACCTCCACACCTCAAAGTGCAGCTGTGGCCACAAAGCCTTTTCTTTGACAGCTACTCAGGCTACTCATCAATGCCAAAGGAAACTGCAAGTCCTCAGCAACTCACAGAAAAGGGTGAGGTAGGGGTTTGGGAGCCACATGAATGTGTATACAGGGAAATGAACCCCTGAGAAGGACTTGTGGTGTTTTCTCAACGTGAAGGCTTCAGGCAGAAAGGAAGGAGAGAAATGTTGTTGAAAGCAAGATCACTTAGAACAGACAAGCTGGTCTTAACCCGAAACAAACTGGGGGCTGAAGCTGCAGAAGCCATGAAGCAGAACACATGGGAATAGTTTCTCTACAAAAGCTTAACATTTCCTAACGAGCCACCTCTGTGAATTACCTTACTTAAAATGGAGACATGAACTCATGCAGTGACTGCATGACTCAGTCACTCCAAGAACCTCTCACTGGGGTTACCAGGTTGATTCTGGCCTATATTCAAAACACGTAAGAATTCTCTTTGTGATGGCACAGCCTCTAGAAGAACTCTCACTGGCCTCAGTGCAGTTTTCAGTGGGCAGGAGTCACATCAAAGCCAGCAATGAAAACCATTCCAAGGAAGTGCAGAGCCAACATGATGGAGAGTTAACAGCCTTCTCTCTTCGAAAAGGATCTTAAGCTCAGGACAAAAACCACTACCCATATTGTCCAGTTCTGTAACAATGACTATGTCGAATAAATAAAAAGCAAGGAAAGCAAGGAAAAAAGAGAATATATTTACAAACAGTTCACATGAAGATGTACTAGAAAATGATGTCTCATTTGCACTGGATAGCACAGATGTTGTAACACAGCAGAATTTAAAAAGCAGCAAATGTTGCATTAAATGAAGCAGCGAAAGGGAAGAAAATGTCAAAACTCAAATGTCAGACAAATTTTGGGCAAAAATTCCTCACTCTTTGGATTTTTCTCCCAGAGCCAAGACACCAGTCTCTTATGTGCAATTTATCCATCCCTGTCTTGTCTGGTTTTGACTGGTTTTAGCATAACCATTTACAGGTTTTATTTAATCAGCCAGGAAGGAAAGAGTTCAAGGAACACCAGGAAATATAGGCAAAATACAACAAGGTTAGATCACTTGCACTGGCTTATTTTCCTCTGGCACACCACAGAAGAAATAACCTCAGTCAAGGTCTGCATACTCCATGGTCTGCAGGGAGCGAGAGCAGCATCATTCAAGGGAAGTAACACTTAAAAGAACTTTAAATTCGCTATTGACAGGCAGGTGGATAGATTGATGAGTGATTCCCCAATGTCTCCAGCATTACCATTTTGTGGTGAAAGCAAATATGAAAGGGAGGGAAGTAAAAAAATCCATGAAATACGGTTTTGTCAATCTGTGGTGCAATTAGATGACAGTGAAGTTCATTTAAGGACACTGGAAACATAAATTGCTTTCTCTGAATCCAAAGTTGAAAGAAAGTTTCCTAGTTATATTTTTGACTCCAGAAGCACTGCAAGCCATGCTAGCGGACTATGATAAAATTAAAATAAAAATAAAATAAAATAAAATAAAATAAAATAAAAACAATAACAATAATAACAACTACAATAATAATAATAATACCGCATGCAAAGGAGGCAGAAGTGCTGGGCCCCTGAACCAAACAATTAAGTCTGACTTACTTTATATCCAACAGATGCCCTCACTGCAGTGGTCCCTAAAATATGTTTTTAAGTAAAATTAACTTGGGAATCTGCAATTAGCATCCCCTTTGAGAACAAATCTGAACAAGTTTATTGAAGTGCTCTAACTATTTACCATAAGAGTGAATTTACCCCCAAGGTTCACTTGACTATTTTGTCTCAATTTTCTTGTAATTTCATCTATCTTATTTTTTTACAGTCCTCCAAAGGTGATAAAACACAGAAATAAATAGGACCAACTGCTCACAGAAGCCTAAGGGAAAACATAATTTTGTTATAAATACCCTTTGGCACAAATCATGGAAATGCAATACTAAAATTGTTTGTTATATCATTTATGAATTGGGCCTTCAGTTTCAGTTTGCAAATAAGTTGGAGGATTTTTATTGATGTTCTTTTTCACTTTGCCTTTTCAGTTGCCAAACAGCCTTTGAGAAACTGAACTGATACATAATCAAGAAAACAGAGGAAATGGGCAACTTTTTCTTTAAGGAAATTCCTATGCTAATGCAGGACTTTTTGTTGGGGGGAGGAATTTACTTATAGATGATGATAATCTTTATGATGACAAATTTTAAAATTAATTTCCTAAGATGCCAAAATTGTGAGTTGTCAACCAGCGAAACATGTAGAAGCAACACACATTTTTGTGTTTGTCTGTTAAATGGGAAATTTTTGAGATTTATTATTACAAAACAAAAGTTCAGTGGAACATAACTGCATGCTGTCACACCATGCACAGAGTCACCACACATGAAGAAAAACGTAATATGAAGGAAAATTCTACTGTATTGAGAAATTCAGTATTTTACAGGAGTGCCCAAACTCCTCACATGAAAGTTATAAACAAGAAGAAATAGCAAGGAACAAGAGATGCATTTCTTTCTTAAGTGTTTTGTCTCAAAGTGCTACTTTTCATCATCTGAAGAGGGAGAGAAACTTGGAAATAGATAAAAGGTTTATTCATCCTTAGCCAGAGCAGGTGTGCATTGCCTTACCTGATCTGTCCTCGTACCAGTGGTCTGTTTTTAGTCCTGTTCATATTTGAGTCAAACGGAACCTCAAAGAACTGTAATTAAAAAAAAGAAAGGAGGAATCAGAATGAAAGGATACCGGAAACATGCCATGCATGGAATGTCCTGTCTGCATCTGCAGGTGCTTTAATCTCTGTTTTTGAAGGTTCAGGGATACAACAAATATGGTAAATGGATTTTATGGAGCTTTGATAGTCTGCACCGATACCTTTGGCATCCCCTTAGAAAGAAAATCACCCAGAGGACAAAAATAGTTTGCACAAGACTCCAAAAGTTCATCATTTGAAGTATAGTTTGATTCCAAGTTCTTTCCTCAACAGGTCTGACATCTTTTAGACATACACAGTTACATTTGCAGACACATATGGAAATAATGGAATCATTATAGCTGGAAAAGACCTTTAGGATCATCCAGTCCAACCAGCACCACCACTGTGTTCACCATTAAACCAAATTCTCAAGTGTCACATCCACAGGTTTCCTGAATGCTCCACCACCTTCTCTGGGCAGGCCCTTCCCATGCTTGACAAGCCTTTTAATGAAGAGATATTTTTCCTAATGCCCAACCAACACCTTCCCTGGCACTAGTTGAGGCTGTTTTCTCTCCTCCTGTCCATGTTCCCTGGGAGCACAGCCTGACCCCCCACCTGGCTGTCCCCTCCTGTCAGGGAGGTGTGCAGAGCCAGAAGGTCCCCCTGAGCCTCCTTTTCTCCAGGCTGAGCCCCCTCCAGCTCCCTGACCACAGTTTTATATTAATACAAATTGTCCTTGCAAATGTGTGCTTCTGGACTTCAGAAGACAAACGCTAAGGTTTTTTTCCATGATCACCGACCTTGCCAGAACCTACAACCCACCCCAAAATCAACCAATTATTGTAAAATGCTACTGGAACTGCTCTGAACCTCCAGTTGGAGCAGGAGGGAATGAACACACCCTATGGTGCTATTTAATGTCACAACCCAATGTGACTTTAAACATGGCCTATGGAAAAATTCAGGCAGCACTATCTGCCTGCTCAGAATTCCTTCAGGCTTCTGCAGGATCTGTTTTATAAGAATATTACTGGAACAGCTGAATGCACTTTGCCATCCAGACAAATGTAAAGCCATTCAGTTTTACATGTGCAAAACAATAATACAAGTAATAAGCAGAGATTTACTTACAGAAAGAGAACATATTTACAGAAAGAACATTTTTTAATGATGTTATGTCTGAGGTTTTGAGGTGGGATCTCAATTATAGTGGATATGCAGGAAAAGTACCATAACAAATCATAATTCCAAACAGTCAGACTCACAGTAAGCTCAGTGTAATAAACTGCAGTCAAATTTAGGTGGTCCTATAATAAAGGACTACATGATAAAATCTATTCCAGCAAGTTGATTTAACATTTTATGCTACAAAATACTCAATCAATAAACATTTCCATTTTGTTAGTCCATGTTACTGGTCCTGCAACTTACTGAGCACTCCCATGGGAACACCAGTGGACAGAGACCATGGGAGCAGCAGGAACCTGCCAGATCCCCCTCGCATGTACATCAAAGAAAAGATGCTCAATTTCCCATCACATGGAGTTTCCAGGAACTATCTATCCTATCTATTACCTTGACATAACGCCTATAAAACAACCAGCAATCTCTGCCTTCCTATTTTATTATAGATATTCCTGAAGCAAACTCAGGCTATTCAGCCAGGAGTTATAAGAGGGGGAGGGAGTCAGAAAGGAAGGCAGGCAGGAAGGAATGCAGGCAGGCAGGGAGGCAGGCAGGACAGAAGGAAGGCAGGACAGCAATTCATATATCTTCTGCTTTGTCTGAACTCTGTGGCACAGCACTGGGCAGCTCCTACAATGATTTTTAGGCAGCTGACAGGGAATTTCTCATCCTCTATTTGCTATGGCTTATGTGCAGTGTTCAGGGTCATTCCCAACGACCACCAGACCTGGTGAAGACCCTGGTTTGGAAGAAAAGAACTGAGGGGTTCCTGCCCTCCACCTTAGGATGGAGGGTCAGGTCAGATCTTCTCAACTAGAACACTAACCTGGAAGTGTTAGATGTTTCACAAAGAACCTTTAAGATACAGACACAACTTTCTTTGGAGTGAGGAAAGCACCCCATTTGGAGCTGAAACCAGCTGATTGCTTCCGACAGCTCAGTGTTTTGCTAATGGTTTGTTTCACTGATTTATTTCAGAGGCAATTACGGTAAATGAAGAAAAAATGACATTTGACATCAGACTCATAGAGAATACAAGGGAAAAAACTCTATAGGGCTAAAGTCCATTCTCCAGAAAATATCTGGGCTACAATTACTATTTTTTTTGGTAAGTCACAGGATTTATTTCTACTTGCAAAAGTCTGACTGCTTTGAGTTAATTGCAGTTTAAACTTGTGCATGTGAAGAGATTTTTGCTTATTTGACAGTATTTAAGTTTATGCATAAAGGTATCTGTGTGCAATGGATTAAATCAAAATAATGTGCAATTTTTAAACTCAATATGACTCGGACTCAAAATGGCTAAAATGAAGATCAGTTGAATAGTCAACACCTGAAAGAATTTAAACTTACATAGTTGGTTACCAATATAAGCTGATGATGCCATGCTTACTATATCAAATATTTCCATATATTTAGTATAGTAATCAACCTCTGAACAAAACATACATTTTGAACAAGAATCTCCTCTGCTGACTTAAGTAGTCAAAAATGTCTGTGTCTATTGTATACAGACATGGTTGCTCCTGAAATGAAGACTACTGCATGACTTAAGACTGAATCTTTCTGCTTTTTAAAATCTGACAATGGGAATAATCTGTTACTGTCAAGCATATGTATACAGCATGGCAATGTACTTCCAACTGAACTAAACTTAAAATCCTTTTTCAGTAGTTTCACGAATATAAGACGCACAGACTATAAGCCGCATCTCTGGGTATTGGCAAACATTTCGTTTTTTGTCCTTAAATAAGCCGCACCCGAATATAAGCCGCTCTGTCGTTCATAGCGAGGACCCGCGTGCAACAAAGTTGCCAAATAGTAACAGAATCACAGCATGGCGGGGGGTTTACTGGCTCGGCTAAGGCTGTGCAGGTTCGCCCCGCTCAGGGCTGCCGACGGGGCCAGGACGGAGCCCCCCCCGCGCTCCCA
>PYHW01009736.1:16452-54500 GCA_013186435.1 Turdus rufiventris | reverse complement strand
CCTAGTAAAGAACTGTTATTCCTAATTCCCATATCTTTGCCTGAAAGCACCTTGTTTTCAAAATTATAATAATTTGGAGGAAGAGGGTTTACATTCTCCATTTCAAAGAGAAGCTCCTGCCTTTCTCAGCAGACACCTGTCCTCCAAACTAAAACANCAACTTTTCGTTCTTTGTTCATATATAAGGCGCACCTGATTATAAGCCGCACTTCTGGGTTCGGACCAAAATTTTAGTCAAAATGGTGTGGCTTATAATCGTGAAATTACTGTACATTACACTACAATATAGAATTCTGGCTATTGATTTAACTCATCTAAAGCTGTATGACAGATGATTCGACTGTAGGCAGCAAAATCTCTTGATTTCAAGAGCTTTGTACACTCTAAGAATCCCAGCCTTAAAAATAAATTTTGCTCACAGTTTATAATCACTGCCTAGAAGAGTAGTAATCTTCCTCTCAGTAAAATAATTTAGCCTGTAATCTGATAATATTTCTGGGCTGAATTGCATTGATTTTTCAAGATTATAAATTTTACAGATATCTCTGACATAGCAAACATGTTTATGCCCCCTCACATCCTTGCTTTCTTCCTGGAATTTCTTATGATTTCTTAAGCCTTGGCAGAAACAGGAGAAGTAGAAAAACAGATGACAGGAAAGGTGCTGCTGAAGTTACACTATTGGCTTTTTTGCTCTGAGATACAAAACCTGTAATTTTCAAGTTTTGTGTTAGTGAAAACCAGTAGAAACAATCTCCTATTAGCCAGACTGGGAAAGCAGCTTAAGCCATTTTATTCATTGTCTAGTTTCTTATACAAATTTTTGGGAAACAAACATGAAAATATATATTTGCATTTTCTAGGTGTTCATAAAACATCAGAATAATGATGGGTAGTAAAACCCAAAGGAAATCTTAGATATAAGAGCATGTGTGAGTAACACAAATATTAAACTTCTATATGAAACCACCAAAAATCGGTGGGATCTAACTGGCTTAACGGCATTACCTTTGTGGAGCTCTACCCTGCAAACACTCAGGAATGAGCAACAAGAGCTGTTTTCTGCAGGCAGGGTTACACTCTGGCATGACCTGGCTGACAAGTCCTCAGCACTGAAAAGACAGTCTTACACTATCATACACAAAAAAACCAACAAAAACCAAACGCTTCGTATGTATGAAATCACTGTGTTTCCATAAAACTTCCAGTTAGATTTACACCCCCTCTCAACACAGCTTACTTGCAAAATATTAATGCAGGGTCTGTCTGCAGCAATTACCCCTATTACATAGGGGTACACCTGTCATGGTGCAAACCACGATTAAGGGCTAGAAATTGTATTGATTTTTCTGTTAGCTTGATTGCCTGCAGCCATCTTACCATCCAGATTGGTGCTCCTTACCCTGCTTACTACCCAAGGAACCTCAGCTTCTCCAGGAATACTTCGTTTGTACAAAGCTGTGGTGACAACGATTCCTTGCAGAAATCCAGAACTTAAATTTAAGCTGTTAATTTAGGTGTTTATTGCTAGAAATGAACACTAGCACTACCAGCAGCACAGACATGGGCAGGTCTAGACAATCTCACCATCAAAAGCAGGACCTTCAATGCTCTCCCTGATAAAATTATAGCCACATTTTGGAGCTGATTTTGAAGCTCAGTAGTCAGTGTAAAAGCTTAGTGTTAAAAGAGACAAAAGTCTGTAGGATTAAGTCATACCAAGAGAGCTCTAAACTCAGTAGGCATTTAATAAATAACAGCTTATGCCCCATCCCTAATCAATTCCAAGCCCTGGATAACACTACTAAGAAGTGATTTTTTTTTTCCCTGGTATCTCCCATTCCAAATCAGAGGAATTCTTTTACAAGCCACATAGTGGATTTAACCGAAAATATGTTCTACATAGGTATTCACAGCTACCGGTGAAAGAAGGACAGAAAGACAGACCTTTCATGTCTGTCAACTAGGTCCCAAAAATCCAAAGCCAAATCAGCAAAACCAGATAAAGACATTTTTTAGGTAACAACTGCATTTTGTCTGACAAGGTTACCAGAGCAAACAGCACAGCAATCAAAGCTACTGAACTCTGCTGAGGAACACGAACAGTTACCAGTTTTATGTATTTTCTTAACCAATCTTACTTTACCTTTCTCAAAGAAAAGAAAGAGGAAACAAAGAAAGCAACAGAGTAAAGTATGAAAGTTGTGTCAAACACGTTAACAAATTTTTTAAGCAGAATGGAGCAAACTGACAACAGAAGGAAAGTTCTGACTTCCACAACTCACATTTCTTTTAAAAAACTAATCCCCATTTATTGTAAAAAAATATTTAAAACTTTGTGCATTACAAAATGCTCTAACTGAACCTCCACTCAGAGAAGCATATTTCTCCTCTTCTGTCAAGCTTCATTCTTCCTACTGAATCTCAATCCTCACTAAGCTAAATATTTTTTTGACACTTATCTCTACTTGCCTCCACAAATGCATGATTGTCTGAAAAGACCCCAATGTTCTTATGAGGGCAAAGATGTTGAATAAATACCAAACGGCTTTTTATTTATATGAATGCTTAAAATAGCTCTTAAAACATTCTTAGATTATTTTTATTTATAGCTAGGATTTTTATGTGTCACATTTATAAACAAAGGGGAGAAGGGAGCAAACTCTGCTGTTCACATTTGGTGTCAGGCAGGTATCAGAAAGGTGTGCCATATCAGAATAGGAAAGACCAAATTATAATGTTATATGTGCTGTGTTCCTGACTTCTCTCTCTCCTATTACAGCTGAAATTCTGTGTTGTGGTAGAGGATTTTCAGAGCAACACACATGGCTGAGAAATCCTCCTGAAACCTTCACAGCACCATGGCAGCTCAGAATAAGGAATTAGAAAACATGACATTTTGACTGGCAGCAGGTAACACGGTGCAGAAGCTGCAAAATTCCTGTAGGTAGAAAGAAAGCAAAGCAATGTAGTGAAAGAAAAAATTCCTGACAGCTCTGACACTCGAGACCTATTTTTCTCCTCAGTGCACATGTAGCTCTCCTACAAGTATAATAAGAGTTATGCACATAGGTGAAGAGGAAAGGTTACTCCTCACAGCCAATTGCCCAGCACCCAGCTTTAAAAATATTATGGTAAAGTATAAAGATGTTTTTAGTAGCTTTTTGAGGCAACTAACCTGTTTGGGAAAGCCTCTAGGTCACTTCATATTAGAAGTAGGAAAAGGTAAATATTTATAATGTTGTGGTGAATGTCTAATGCCTAAAATCAATCACTTGTCTACCCAAAAGATAACTCCTCCACTTCCAGTACCCAAAGTAACAGCTACATCAATCCAACAGAAAGCAAGGATAAGAGAATTGATTGCAAAAATTCAGATTTCAGTGATTAAAAACTATTGTTGAATAGCTGAATTACTCATATGCCTCCATTTAATGTCATCAATGTATTATTTCAGGAATGGAGATAAAAATACCTTATTATTCCAGAGCAGTAATAGACGCTTCCAAGGAGAGTACAGTAATTCCATGACTATAAGGCGCACCCTTTTGACTAAAATTTTGGCCCGAACCCAGAAGTGCACCTTATAGTCCGGTGCGCCTTATATAAGGGACAAAGTTGGGAAATTTGCCAACCTGGAAGTGCGAGCCAAGAGGGGGGCAGTGCCGCGGGAGCACCAAGCTGCAAGGGGGGGCCGGGGCGGCCGAGGCCGACAAGAGCCATGCAGGGAGGGAGGGAGCCGCTGCCGGCCCAGCACGAGCAATGTGGGGAGGCCGTGAGCTGCTGGCTCTGAACGGCCGCGAACCACAGCCACCCCAAGCTGCGCCTCACCAGCTGGCGCCGGGGTGGGCGGGAGTGCCAAGGCTCACAGCACGGGGAGGGCGCCTGGGGCTGCGTTTAAAGGTTACGCCAATCTGTGAAAAATGTTTGCAAATTGAGCACCTGCCAGTAAGCCCCGCAATCGCGCGATTCCATTACTAATTCGTTACTTTGTTGCATGCAGCACAGCTCCTCACTGCAAAAAAAAGTGCGCCTTATAGTCCAGTGTGCCTTACATAATGTACAAAGTTGCAAAATTTGCCGGCTCCTGGAGGTGCGCCTTATAATCCGGTGCACCTTATAGTCGTGAAATTACTGTGATTTTGAAGCACAATAGCATCTTAGCTGTAATTAAAATACTCGCACCTAAAACTGCAGAGAGGCTCAGGCATGGCCATGTGTTACTCCAGGTGTGACAAAGACATCTGGGCTGACAAACCAGGGCTGCCACAGCAACTCTGCAATTCAAACTCTTGTCTTTTACCCAGGTCACAGCTACGGGGTTAAACTTTCAAATTATGAAATACTAGTAGCTATGAACATGGCTACCTGCATTTTAGACAGACCTTTTCCTCCTGAATGAGAAAAAAAGCCACTCTTCTTTCCTCTGCTACGCAGTGCAGGTCCCTCAGCAGTGCACATTTTTTACACCCCAGGAATGTAAAATTACTTGAGCTATCAAACTGGTACTAAGAACATACTTCTCCATGCTTAAGCCACACGTGATTATATTTAGAGGTGGTTTTCAGAGCTTTAAGCTCGTTACGTTTTTTAAGCCCACCCCTAGGTACGGCACCAAGAGGTTCCACAACCTTGATGTCCTCCTGGGTGCAGCAGCATTCCTTTCCCAGGGCTGAACGAGTCGGTGGCACACAGAAAGGAAACCCAGGCTCTCTGCAGAGCCCCACTGTTCTCAAAAACAATGTCGGAGAGAGGAATTGGCTTTTCATCTCCACTCCTGGACATCCAAGAAACACTCTTTCAACAGCACTCCCTCTCACAAACCTTCAGCTCACACTTACATGTACACACATGATGCAGCATGACAAAGGAGATGCTCTCCAAGCTCCCTGAAGTCCAGCAGGATTTTCATCCCAATTTTCAGTGGACCACATATCAAGTTTGAAAAAGGCTCCTGTCTGGTGGAGGTGTGGAAGTTGGGCATCCAATGCTAGGTCAGCACTTTGAAAATTCAGAAGTTGTTCTGCTTAACTGATCTTGACACTACTTAATCAAGGGGAAATATAAAACCTGTAGTTGTTCACTACAGTACTGCCCCAAGCAAGACCCCTTACTTCTTACAAACCTTTAGCAGGAGATTGCAAAAACACCACCACCTCCCAGCCTGTGACTGAAGAACAAATACCATTTTCCAGATAGATGTTTATACAGAATAGAGCTGAGGTTGATTAAATATAATTTCTGTATATTTTACAGATGTCAGAACTTGAAGTCTCCATACTGCGTTCTAAGTTATAGGATGCATCTTTTTTATTAATTAAAAATGCTATAATGCCTTCCTTTTTAAAAAGCTAACTATATTCACACATTAAGTTAATTCTAAGAAACATTTCTCAGATTAAAAGCAATTTCACACTTAACAAATAATTCATCCCAAATGAGGGAAAAAATCACCAAGGGAAAAAACCCACTATATGATAAGCAACACAAACTAGGTAATTGTCTCCTTGCCAAGAAGATGTGAGCTTAGTTTACAAAGTTCTTTAAAATCTTAAGCAAATTCATTCTTAAAGCAATTATTAAAATGAAAACTAAATAAACATTAACTTCACCAATCCCTACACATTCTCTCTGCAGAGTTGTCCCATAAATAGATTAATTTTCTCACTAGAAATTACACAAAGCACAGATAGAGGTTTCATTGTCCAGAACCCAGAGACACCAAGCCAGGATGTGAAAGAAAGTTAAGGGGAAAAGCAAAAATACAGTAGAAGTTTCTTAAAATGGCAAAGTTTTCTAAAGAATTTGTTTCAAAATTGTCACTGGCCATCCTGGACTTCAGTGTTGAACCACATCCATGAAAATTCAAGGTCATTTTAAAAAGTTTGCCATGAACTCCAAGTTATTTAATATTCTCCCTTTCTAAAATAGGTGGGTAAAGTTCATGTTGGTACAATGTACGAGAAGTTGGGTCAGGTTCCAGGGAGGACATGCTGAAGGACCTCAACTCCTGCCACCACTGTCCTTCCACGTCAGTCAGACTCTGCCTGCATCTGAAATATTTTCCAGATGGGATTCAGTTTTCCAGTCCAGACAATCCCTCAGAAGAGTTGGTATGAAAGAAAGAGGGTGAACAGTCACAAGCATTCTGGTCATTCAGTAGGCAGGTGAATGTGTGTTCACCTGAAGCCAAAGGGAAACCTGGTTCTGTATCCCACACATATGGACCTCCAATGACACATACCCAAGTATTTATACAGACACATCCTCATCCTTTAAAATCCCCTTTAAAGCATTTTCAGAATTTCTTCTTTCCTCCTCTGTGATTAAATGACTGAATTCCTAAATATCTGTAAATTAAAACTCATAAGGATTTAACAAACTGATGTAAGGATATAAACAAGGTGGTCTGGTTTTAATCTACAGCATGGCTGTAAAGAAATCTGGATGAGTACCCAGCTCTCATCTAAAATTCAGTTCTGTTTCAGCAAGCACCCAGCAAAGCAAAACCACAGAAGCCTGAAGGATAAATACTTTGGTGCATCTTTTATTCATTAAAATACTATCTTTCACATAAGAAAATGAACTTTAGACAAGAAGTAAGAGGACAGACCAAAGAACCTTTTCTTCTGAAGTTTATAATTAACATGGCTAATTTGAAGCTGTGTATTTCATTCTGTATGGAGTTACCTATGATTTAAGGGTTTGCTGTAATCTGTCCCTCCCAACAGCCTCAAAAACACACACAAAGATTGTTCAAATTAAGCATTCAAAACAGTCAAGAGTCAGTGCAGAAATCTTAGCTCTTAGCTCTTACCAGCTAATACATAATCCATAATATCCTATATAACAGTCAAAACTGCTGTATTACTGGAAAATGCGCATTTTTGTAAATTAAAATAGAAAAATAAAGTCTTGTAAGCAATGTACACCAGTGTGGTCTAAATATAAACTTTGCAACTGTCATGCAAGAACGCTGTTAACTTGAATTAAAAGCTGACACCACCCACCAGCAGGGTACTTGCCAGCAGTAGTGTGTCTCATTCACTTTCCCCCCACCCACAGCCTGGCTTTCCCCAGCACTCGTTCCCTGTGCCCAGTCCCCAGCCCTGTCCAAGCACCGTAGGTGTAGGACATCATCACCCTGCAGGGCAACACCTTTGGTATTCTAACCTAGTCAGCTCATGATTTTCATCCTCAGATTTGAATCAGTGACTGTTATCAAAGTCCACATTAGAATGGCTGGTTTGCAGAGTTGTCAGTGTTGCCACAAAAGGAGAAGGGGTTGCCAAAGAAAAATACACAAGACTGGATCCATTTCACATTGCCGGAGCAAAATATCCCTGAACCCATCCTGACACTGGTGTCTGCCCTGCTGCAAACTCAGCAAGAGATACCTGGGATGGAAGAAGACAAACTCTGAGGATTGGATGCTGCAGCTTCCCTCTCAGTGAGGGCTCTGTGGGGATCACAGCAGTGTACCACTGCAAGAGGAGACAAATTTCATCTCCTAACTACAACTCTGCTGTAGTCTTAACAAGCCACTCTATACATGAATAAAAGCACTCCTAAAATAAATTCTTAATAAAAATTAACTTAAGACTTAAAAAAAAAACTTCATAGGAGTTTTCTAAATGTGAAGTGTCCTACACGCCAAGTTTTCCTGATCAGGTAACAAATTCTACTTATTACTGCTGAAATAATAAAGTAATGCTTTTTTAGCAATCAGAGGCTTTCCAGCAGTACCTGATGAACTTTAAGCAGTGGATACAAGCTTTCCTTGCAGAAGCAAGTATTCATTAAAAAAAAAAAAATAAATAAATAAATAAATGTACCTTCAGTTTTAAAATGTACTGAGAAACCCCAGACATTAAATACTCAGCAGAGCATTTCTGGCAGTGCGTGTAGAATGTGTTTGGGTATTTTAACACAAATAGGGAAAACACTGCTAGAAGCCCTGACTTTTCTCATTCTGGATTTTGGATCCAGGGCAGTTTTCTCAGTTTGAAACAAGCTCTAGCCCAGATCCAGCTTGTGCAAGCAGAACATTCTCCCAGCTCCAGACAGAAATAGGTGCGTGGGCATCTCCACAAACCTCTGCACACTTACAGCACAGGTAATAGTGGACAACACACCCCAGTGACTTACAGCAGTTATTTGACCAAGTTTTCTAAACTATTCAGGAAATCACTTCCTCCTCCACCACAGTCCACAACCTAGACTGTGATCCTAAGTTATTCTGACAAAATTGTTTTAAAGTTCTCCACTGCAGAAAATAAGGGAAGCCAGTCAGCTTTACATCCAGGAATGGCAGGATCTGGGCCGGGAACTTTTGTCTTTGTGGTTTGCTGCTATAATTCCAAAACCACACACAGTGTCGGAGCTTTAGACCACTATTAGAAATGTGACTTCAGAATAAATTAAGAACACTCATGGGAAGGAGAACCAAACTTTTATGTGGCTTCCTGGAGGCTGTTCTGGCAAAGGAGAAAAATCAGGCACTACACAGTAGTGGATTTGTAATAAACTAACCTGGAGCAGGACTTCCAGCCACTGTCAGACAAGTGGTGCCAGGGACAGAAAAAACACATAGGATGAAATCATGGTCCTACACCATTCAGAGGATAAACATTCAAAAACATACACCTGTATTTGTTCATAGGGGAGAAAAATACTAAGAGCTTTACACCAGGTCTTTGATTTGCATCTTTCTCCCTATTATTATTTATTGCACTGAAGATAACTGTTCATTTTACAGGGCCCCATATCCACTAGAATAAACACATCATTATTCCAGTAAGAAATGCAGAGCATAGGCATAATGCAAATTGTAAATCTGTGAGACAAAGCAGAACCATTCAGGTTTCCAAAATCAGGAAGTGCTTGGTGTTTACCAGGCATAAAAATACAAGCACCCCAAAATATTTTTTTATATCTAAAAGTTCTATTTCTAGCAACAATCACAGTTTTCACAAGTTTTCCATCTCTTTGGACAAGCAATAATTTAATTTGCATTTTAATTATGCTGTAGAGAGATTATTATTCTGTAACAGATAAATATCATTAAGTCAGTAATTTTTGTAGTGCCTGAAATAACTTCTAATTGACTGTCCTCAGTTATTTCAGGCATTACAAAATTAGTGAAACTACCTGCTAATATGTTTAATTTCTTTTCCAACTTTTCTCTGTCTCTTACTAATGTAAGAAAGGCCTACACAATCAAATGGAAAATAGAGTACATAATTCTTAACAGGAAATCAAAATTGGCTACACACCAGGCACATCAGTGTTCAAAGATAATTAAAAAAAAAAAAAAAAAAGAAAATTAAGTTGACTGTCTCCCAGTAGTTTTGATTACTCCAGTTATAAAATCAAAGCCATTCCCATGTTTGCAGTGATGCCAATGGGTGGATGAATTAAATACGCTTTCACTGTGAGATGTCACCTTTTGAGGTTCACTGCCCTCCTGTTTTCTAGCAGCACATAAAAATATTCATATTTTGCACTGTAGGATCAATCCTATGTCTGTTAAATGCTGCATAAATCTACCACTGATTTCTGTCCAAACAGACTCTGGCTAAAGCAAATGCAAATACAACTAACTAATACACTACTCTGTGCAAAAGAATAGAGCACAGCACTACACACAGCATAAATAAACTTCAAACATCAAAAAAATCAATAATTTTATCAGACCTTTCACATGATACAATCAAATTACAAGCTTAATTCTTTATTAAAATCTTATTTTGCTAATTAAAAGTAGTTTCTTTTATATTCCCCCTCTCCAAATCCTTCTAAAGAGCATCTGAAAGCACAGACATGTGCTATTCAAAGTCAATGCTAGAATTTATCTAGTTTCTAAAATATTATCTTATTTCTTGGCAGAAAGCTGTTCCACGCATGGAGGCAGTTAGTTCTGATAGCACACTTCAGAAAGGCTGGAGAATCCCATGAGATTTCTAGGGAGAAATGGGAATGCTAAGGGCATGTTGTTCAATGCGATCCCCCACCCTGGCCAAACACAGATGCTCGATTAAAAGGCCAATTAAAGGAACATTAACCTTTAACCAAAAATATAACAGTAGTTTAAATTAGTCGAGAAAGCCAAAGCAGAATGTTATTTCAAACTCCTTTTCCTCTGCAGACTTTTTTAAAGTGTTATCCATTCATTTTGTTTTATGAGGGCAATAGTGCCCAAAAAACTAACATTTTTGAGGTTAACACTTGGCTAACTTGGAGAAACAATGTTGTCACAGGAATGTTAAAAAGTAATAAAAATAAAAATTCAAATTAAAAAAACAAAACAAACAAAAAAAAGAAAAAAAAACCAACCCCGAACAAAACCCAAAAACACCCGACTGCAACCACGTATCTGCAACATACATTTTAGACCTTTCAAACGTTAAGGTGGGGATGAAAGTTCAAACCAGGATTCACTTTGGAGTAAATTTATCAGGAAAGGACCCACACATTCATGTAGCACAGTCTGCCACATATTTTTAACACTCAATTCTGTAATATTAAATTTTGATTTAAAAAAAAACCCCAGAAATGCTCATATCCAAGGGTTATATCGCCATTTAATGGTTAAACAGAGAGTGTACAACCATTTCTTGCATTAGGTGACTAAAGAACATACTACTTAAAGTAAACTTGGAGTAATATCTACAAGAAAGAGGAAATAGCAAAACGCACTGTAGTTGCTTAAAACTGAAAAAGCAAAGTGGTGAGAGATGCACAAAATACAGGAGTGGGAACAAACCCACTTAGCCAGGAATCAACAGAAGCATCTCCGATTAATTACAGCGCCCCATAACTGGCATTTTTCTAACTGACACCAAATTAGCATTTACTACCCCAGAGCCCAGTGCGGCAAACACTTGAGCGGGAGCTCCTTGACGGCTTGGCTCCTACTCGAGGTGTAACCAATAAGATTTAGGGAGCTCCAGGCTGGGCTGGCACTGGCAGGGAGCTGCACACCCTGTGCTGTGCCCCAGCCCTGCACCCTAAAACAATGCATTAATTCTGCATTCACCGGCCTTCGGAGACTGTGCTTAACATGATTAGTGCTGCTGTCTACCCAACTTAAGTGCTGACTATGCTTTAAAAGCTGAAAGTAGAGCAGATGTCTTCTACTATCCAGAACATTAGAACTGAGGGCAGGGAACAAAGATGAAATCTTTTCACAAGAGGCATAAAAGAAATGCCAATATTCTTACACACACTCCCTGTAGTATAGCTGTGCCTTGTTTTCTGCTGGATTGGCTTTTTTCTTTACTATAACCATCAACAAAAGCTATTTTCCTGTAATTTTTTAGTCAAATTTATTTTATGGTTTTGTCTCTCTGATCTTGCCTAAGTGTGCCATCTAATATATTTTCCCTAGCTTCTCAAGTTAGTTTTCCAAAAAATAGTTTAATAATAGTGACCAACATTTGCTTTTTAGACTGTATTAGCAGAAAAAAAGAGTAAGTCATTAAATTAATGACTTCAAAATACTTACTGTAATTAAAAGGACAGAAAAAAGTACAAAAATGCCCTTCAAAATTATTTTGGAAGTACTTTTGTGTTTAATATTCTACTAGCTATCATGATTATTTTAAATACCTGTCAAAGGAATGTTTTATTTGTGTGCATTTGCTTGCAGCTAATCACTGAGGAGAATCTAAAGATGAAGGTAAATGTTAATTATGGTTAGCTTTCCAGCAAACAAATTCTACAAACATCTCAGGAGTAAATTTATCATCTGATTTTTTTGAATCTGTGATCTGCAGATATAAAGACCACTAGCACAGCCAATGAAACTAAACTTCAAAGGAAAAACTTGATGTTCCCAATTGTTTTAATAAAATGGAAGAAAAAGACCACTTCAAAAGTTAGTTTTATTAATTGTATACAGGACCCTTGAACAGCTCCTTGGCCACAGGCTCTAGCTGGTGCTATCTTACATGATAAATCTGTGGTGCTGAGCCCTACGCTGACAAGACCCACAGTGTATACAGTAATTACAGCTTTGGAAGGACCACCCATAAAGACAACCTCACTGAACACCTCTCCTCCAGCAGCACCAGCTAAAGGGAATATACACAGCAAATACACTGCCTGAAAAATTAAATCCTTGCAAACAATTTCAAGCAGAAATCTATCTATTGCAAAAGACAAACTAAACCCACTTACCTCTCAGTGCTGTCAGATGCTCACACTACTCCAGTCCACCTGCAAATCTGTTTCTGTCCCAGCTGAAATGGTCTTTGGAAAAACTAAATATTTCAGAGTGAGAAAGCAACTTGCCTTCTATAGGCATAAAAATATATCCATGCCTTGGATAAGCAGTGAAACTCTTTCCTGCTATGCATTTCCACTGCAGGAAGAGGCTGTTTGATGACTGGTCCCATCTTCCATGATATTTATGCTTTGTTTTCAATGCATCTGTTTTAAAATATCCCAGAAACTTGGTGTTGAAAGCAACTGACCATACAAAAACTCCGTTCACTCCACATTCAAGTCTCAGCTATGTTTCTCACACACACTGATGCTGAAGCATCTTTAACAGCTCTCCATTCCCAGGAACACACTCGTCTTTGTGCTCCTCAGGGCATCACTCACAACCCCACAGTTTCCCAAACTAATGCCTACATAAAAGCAGAAAAGTTGAAACAGATCACCGTGCACTTTCAGTACCTGCAGCTGTTACTTTGGAGCACAAAGATTAAAATTTCAGCAACCAGGTCCTTCCTCCATCCCACTGCTGGATCCTGCAGAATGCTGAGCCACAAAAGCATCGAAGGGAGAGCCCAAGAAAAACAGCATGGACACATATGGTTTGACTTACCATTAACTGAATAAAGGTATTTTGACTAGTTCCACAGCTAAATTACATGCACCTGTTACACACATTAGCAGCACCTACATCCTACTCCAAACACAAGGATTTGGGCCTGCGGATGTAAGACTCATGATTACATTTCATATGTTTAGCACTGGAACAGACTAGATTTATTCATCAATTTCACAGTATCCTTGAAATAGACCATTTATATTAAAATAATTCCACCTAATATGCCATAAAAATAACATTTGAATATTCTAATTTATACCTTTTTATATAAATTTACTGTTAATTTTATGATCTGTGCAAAAGTAATTTATCAGCATCCAGTTTGTAGTATGGATTTCAGGGCCAAATCAAATGAGTCATGAGAGAAAAATGTTCCTGCCTTTCTAATATCTTTAATTTCAGTAATTAGCCATAACAAACAGAGCCATTCTATCTAACATGTCTAAGCTTTTTTGATGCTTCATTTTTTTACTCTGTCAGCAAGGTCACCAATGGATATGCTGTTTTTCTGCCTAGAACATGTCTGGTCCACTGGTTCACACACTATCCTGACACTGATTCAGCTTCAGTTTTGGGTCCATTTGGGGTAGAAAAAGTGATAAAAGGATATGGTGAACACAAACATGGTAAACCGTGTATTGGAAGCACAACAGTACAAGGTAGCTAGGACACATTTCTCAAATTCTTTTTGCCTCCAAGTTACTATAGAATAGCAGACAGAAAAAAAATCAAAAACATTTTATTGGAACAAATTATATAGCTCAGGAAGAAGAAAAAAAGGAACGAGTTTCTGAGCACACCTGATCTGAAACAGATGCAACTGTTCAGCTAAGCTGAGCATGGGAGGAGAGACATTTTCTATTTGAGCTTCATGAGAAAAGTCAACACAGGGGTAAGAAAGACGAGATGAGAGCAGTAACACTCCCAAAGGCAGCTAAAGTACGCGTATTTCCTCCAACAAATAAAAAACATTCTGGAATGGGCACTAAGGACCAAGAAAAAGACTGCAGTGAAGCCATTCTTCGAGCCAGCCACATGGAGCACATTTTGGATCCCTTAGATGATGGGTTAACCTTGAAGTCACCACACTGAAACCTGCTGAACCTCCTCCCTCCCTCCACACAGCAGCTGAACATCTGACTTCACAACAATGATTAAAAAAAAAATACAGTAATTTCACGAATACAAACCGCACGGATTATAAGCTGCATTCCTGGTGTGACGGCAAAGTTCATGTCTTTGTCCATACACAAGCCGCACCCAATTATTAGCCGCTCTGTTGTTGGCAGCGAGGACCCGCATGCAACAAAGTTGCCAAATAGTAACAATCGCGGATAGCGGTGTTTACTGGGCTATGAGAGCTCGGGGCTGCCGACGGGGCCAGGTGGCCCAGCTCGGCGCTGCTGCTCGTCGGGGCTGCTTGGGGCCGGCCGCCGCTGGGCTCGCTCGCCCTGGCCCGGCGCTGCGCCACGGTGGCAGGGGGCACAGAGCCCACTGGCACCCGCAGCGGCAGAAGGGGACAGAGCCTGCCTGCTCCTGCGGCAGGAGGAGGGGAAGGAGTCTCCTCGCTCCCGCGGCAGGAGGGGACAGAGCCTGCCTGCTCCTGCGGGGTCGGCGGTAGGCAAGGACAGGAGGCCCCCGCCCTCCCCCCTGGCTGCGGGGATGGCAGCACGGAGCCCCCGCCTTACCCCCAGGCCACGGGGCCAGCAGGAAGGAGCCCCCGTCTCTCCCCTGGCTGCATCGCCTGAAGGAGGGAGCTCCCCTGCCTTCCCCACCCCTCGCTGCCGGCAGAGAGCCAGCTCCACCCACCGCAAAACAGAGTAACCAATGTGTAACAATCGCCTAAAGTCAGGTTTTACTGGCCGGTGCTGGACTTGGCAACCTGGCTGTCACTTCCAGGGTTGGAAATGTCAGAAAATTATTCACATATTAGCCGCCCCTGAATGTAAGCCGCATTTCAGGGTGGGAACAAAATTTTAGTCAAAATGGTGCGGCTTGTATTCATGAAATTACTGTAAATAAAATAATTGTTCCCAAATGTCAAAACCAACATTTCAGTTACTTTTGAGCAGCAAAAGCAAGGAACACCCTCATTAGGATAAGGCTGCCCAAAGTTATCTGTTCTGCAGCAGACTTGGGATCACACTGCCCAGCTGGCTGTGCTTAAGCTCAGCATAATGCTCATGCTCAGCCCATGTAAATCAGGTCTCTTTTTTTTGGCACGATCACATTGAGAACACGAGCTATCTAGATGTGTAATTCATGACTAATTTTAAAATAGATGGTTCTTAATGCATAAAATACAGGTTTGAACAATGTTCCTAAATGCTTCCGTGATACCTATGGAATTCCAGACCTTTAAGGGTGCAAGCTGATAGTGAAGAACTCCAGAAGTACCTTAGATACCAACTGAGAGGCAGAAACTGCTGTGTAGGTATAAATATCAATGTTCGGTTACCCATGAAAAAGAAACCAATCAGGTCCAACTTTTTCCTGGAGAAGGACACCAAAAGGTAGGAATAGATAGGTCTATGGAAGAGTCAGTCTTTATTAAACAATTATTTTAAAAAAGAAAAGAGAAACAAAAGCTAGAGGCACCATACCAGAGACTGCTGATTGCTGTGACTGACTGCTGTCCCAAGAGATCTTATTACATTGTAATCACCTTAAGGATTCGATTAATCAAATTTGCTGTTCTCAGCTGCACTCACTAACAGTGTGTGTGCATAGACATAGATGTGCACGTTGAGTGTATGTGCCCTGCACATACACAACCACTGGATAAATTCCCCCTGCATTTTCCTGTATCTGGGCCTCCACCCTCTGGGGATGCAGCTTGGGTCCACCTTTCCCAAAGAGAAGCTCACCAGTCAAGCAAAGGTGAAGACAAACACAGATACAGAACAGCTCCATATAGGAGAAACAAGATAGAGAAGCTTTCCTCAGCCTGGAAAAGGAGAAGAGAGGAAGAATACAAGAGATCTCCACAAAATCATAAAAGAAATGGAAAACCAGCTGGGAGGTGAGTGGCCATTGCCTCTCCCAGTGCTATGATGGGGAATTGGACAAATCCATGGAGGGAAGTTTGCACAGATACAGACACTATTGCTGTCTCTGACAAAAAACCTGCTGGAAAGTCTTCTGGAGACTTATCCCCTCATGTCTGTATACATCTTAAGGTTAAGTATCTACTAACATACCATTTTCTCATGGAATTTCACCTTCTAAAGAAAAATACCCTTTTCCACCTCTACTCCAAACAAGTGTTGCAGGGTAAGCTCAAGGGACAATGAAAAGGAGAAGGAACCGCAACAGTGCAGAAGGGGGAAGAGCTGGAGGCATCAACCAGCCTTTTCCACTCTTACTCCTCAGGAACTCCCACTACCCCTGCAGGCACAGAGGGAGTAGGCGGGAGCTGCCCAGTTATGCTTCATGGAGAACAAAAAGTCTCAGCTCCTAGGAACTCACAAGTCCAGCATTCTCCTCCCAGTGCTGCCAATAGGAAACACTGTGCTTCCTAGCAATCAGTGCTTCCTGGCAGGGCCAGGAAGAGATTTGTGAGAAAACCCAATGGGTCTGAGACAGAGGGTCATCTATGAATCCTGATGAATACAGAATCCTTGCATCAGACAGCATTTGGCTTGACTGTCCCTGGGATGGTCTTTCTTCTATGAGAAACTAAGAAAACAATGCTTTCTTATGATTTAAAACAAGTGAGGAAGGCTTTTTGCAGTTACCTGTAGAAGTGCTGTTTATGCTCACTGCTGAACAAGTACCAAAAAGTTGACCTTTCCCAAGTTTTAGGGAAATTTTAGGGAACATTAGGCAAATCAGCCCTACCACTCACCATGTCCCAACTGTAACAATGATAAATCCGCAGCTTGGACTCTGGAGTTAACACTAGTGGTACCTGGAGCCATTAAAAGAGACTTATGAACAGGCACTGGAGCACTCAGCAGCTGCCCTCAAATGTAAAAACCTGTTCATAAATAAGCTGGAATCTATCACAATTAAGAAGATCATAACCGAAATCGACGAGATCATTTACTATGAAGATCTCAAGTGACATCTGCTGAAATAAAAATATAGTTTGGAAAAAGATTGTAAGAAGATGACTACGTTATTACCAATAACTTTTACATCTGTCATTAATTTTCACTTGGTTTTATCTTCTCTCCTAGTCTGCATCCAATTTCACATTGACTTGTGTTTTATTCCAGTCCCAATGCGGATCCCATCAACTGAAACAACTAATAATTGCCTACGAAATGCCTATGAAATGCAGCAAATAGCATGGATATTGTTTCCCTTTCCTCAGCAAAGCACAGTGTCTTGAGGCAACTCGCACAAAGAAGGATCAACAGCCTTGAAACTATCTCTTTCCAGAATGTACAGCAGCTACGAATACGGTAATTTCACGACTATAAGGCGTACCTTAAAGCCTACAATTTTGATCGAAACCCAGAAGTGCATCTTATAATGCAGTGCCCTTATATACGGACAAAGTTCGGAAATTTGCCAACAACCCAGAAGTGTGAGCTGCAAGCCGAGCAGCAAGCAGAACCACGGGGTTTGGCGGGGCTCAGTACGGGTCGCACGGACCTGCACGGCTCGGCACGACTTGGCGGGGTTCAGCAGGGCTGGCATGGCCCCGTGCAACTCGGCGGGGCTGGCAGGCTCAGAGGGGCTGGCGTGGCCCCATGCAGCTCGGCGAGGCTGGCACGGCTCGGTGGGGATGGCATTGCTCGGTGGGGCTGCCGCAGCGCGGCTCAGCAGGGCTTGGTGGGGCTGGCATGGCCCTGTGCAGCTTGGCGGGGCTGGCGCGGCCCCGCGCGGCTTGGCGGGGTTTGGCACAGCTTGCACAATTCTATTACTTATTGGTTACTTTGTTGCCCGTGGATCCTCACTGCAAAAATAAAGTGCGCCTTACAATCTGGTGCGCCTTATATATGGGAAAAGTTTGGAAATTTACCAACACCTGGAAGTGCATCTTATAATCCGGTGTGCCTTATAGTCATGAAATTACTGTATGTATGTGTAGACCAGAATGTTTCCCCCAAACCTGGAAAGAGTTAAACAAGTTACACTGCCTAAACATGTTAATGAATGATGTTGAAATGGCACAAGAACATTCTCTAGCCCGGCATATCCCAGTCAAACTTCCCCCAGTGACCATAATTTAAGGCAATGTTTTAAAAGAGCCCTTTAAATCTCAGCACTATGGGGAACTGCTGAGGTCTGCAACAGAACCTCTCTTGCCTTCCTCCCCTAACAACAGCCAGAGCTCAAAAGTATACATTTTCAAAAGTATACATTTAACGCCCAAGGGTCCTACCTGTCTTTAAGGAATTTTTATAAAGTAGATGGCTACCTTGGGCTATTTAAGTACTTTGTAGTAAGACATCAATTGCATGTATAGAGATATTTCTTTGATCATTACACCAGTGGAAATAAATAAGAAAACAACCCCTAAATCTTCACCATATAAATTTATGCTTGGAACTCAATGACATAAGAATCACCATACCACAAAACCACAAACAGTCTTCAATTTAGTCTCTGTGTTCTCATTCATCTGATAGCCTTTGATATTCTCTATGATGAAAAATGAATAAATTTTACTACAAAGATGATTTGTGAACAAAGCCCTTTTTACTTTGGTTTCCTACTGGAGAACAAGAAATCTAAACTTTAAGGGGGAAATCTATAGCTGGGCTAATACCAATAATAAATGAATGAAATGGAGATTTTCTCTTTTGTAATTTCTAGCAGCACATTCCAAAACTTTCTTTTTATTGTTCTGTTTCTCAGTTCAAAATTCAAATTATCATTAATTCAAGACAGAATCTACACTGTTTTCATTTTCATTGCCTGAATGGAAGATACAGAACCGCTTTCCTTTTGCTGTATAATTAAGTCTCACCAAATGGAATGTTACACAAGTTTTATTTTAAGGCTGCTCTTGAAGAAAGAGAGGATGTGAACCTCTGTGAAAAACAAGTGCACAAAGATACGTAGATAAATCATTAGTTATATTAAGATATGAAACAGGCACACGAAGAATGGCATAAAATGTAAATGAACTTCAGGATCTGGTCTCTTAATTTGACAGCTGTTTGACAACTGCAAAATGGAAAACTGACCTCAGACAACTGTGTATAAATGAGACTATTAAGTAGAAGAATTTCATATGGAATGATACAATATACACTGCAGTAACTCCTCACATGGGAATAGATAAATGTGGACTGGAATTTTTATTGTCTTTGAAGGTGGTGATGTTAAAAAGACTTGAATTTCACAAAGAGGAGCTCTACGCTACATTACCACAATTAATGCCACTTTCTGAAATACAATGACTGTCGCCTGCAGAAAGAATGTTCACGCAGAACTCACAGGCATTTTAAAAAAACATATCCAAGGATATGTGTCCAGTATATCTCCAGTGTCTGGAGACAGGGAAAAAAAAAGTCTTCTGCACTTCAGCTGCAAATCCAACGTCAGCAAAATTATGCAATGAATAGGTCATGGGACAACTCATTTGAGGCACTTCTTCGGAAGTGTTGCAGGCAGTCACAATTACTCATGGAAACTGTATCACCAAAGCAGCACCAAAAGAGACACTGATCCATGGGGAGTAGCTTAAGGAAATACTCTGCAATTTTGGCCCAGATTTTGGGCAGATCTTGGACAGATCTTCTTGGAAAGAGCAGCAAAGGAGTAAGGGGGAAGCTTCTACCATGACTGCCTGAAGCATGGTTAAAATTCTGTACTCCCAGCAGTAACACAGAATTAAACGTGAAACAGAGAGGAAAGCCTGCTTTTGGATGCAACCAACCACTTCTATTCATCATTCTGCTCCAGATCCCAATGAAAAGGGCAGATCTTCCAAAAGCATCTCCAAGCATCACTTCTTCACATTCTCCAGCAGTATCAAGAGCTCTTTGTAATAAGTATGTTTCATTTCAAAGCAGTTAAGCATTTGGCGCTTTATTCTATTTCTCTCTTTAGGACAAATACTTAAAACCAGCCTTTCCTACCTCTCTTTTTAACCACAAAAAAACTCCACAGAAGTTGCACAACATGTAATAGAAGAGAAGAGAAAAAAAGCCACCCAAGCATTTGCAGCAAAATCCAGACTTAAAAAGTTACAGCTTTCCAAGCTAACCTAACAAAGGGTTAGCGGTGACATCAGCAGAAACAAAGATTTTGAAAGTCAAGTGAATCCAGTGGCTGGAGTTTTGGATAGAAAAGGAATTTGCCGTCCACTACCTTTAATTTTCAGTAGCAGCTTTGTTGGGTGTTTCAGTTTTTGGTTGTTTGGGATTTTTTTTCCTAGATCTTATGTCCAGTTTTTATGTCTCAATGTGGTCAGGAACAAAACTGAAACTGAAAAATACACTAAGCAAATCCCAAAGATTTTAAAAGACATGTGAGCATCATCACCAAAACCTTGAACATACAAACCTCTCAGAGTGAGGAGTTGCACTGTCTGAAGAATCACCATCACAGAATATCCTGAATCAGACCCACAAGAATCATGGAGCCCTGGCCCTGCACAAACACCTCAAAAATTCCACTCTGTGCCTGAGACGTTTTCCAAACACTCCTGGAGCTCTTGCAGCCTTGGGGCTGTGATCATTCCCTGGGAAGCCTGTTCAGTGCCCAACCACATCCCTTTGTTGATTTCTAACTTGCTTTACTTAAATGTTCTCATTCTTGTTTTCAAGAGACACTAAATAACCATCTCCTAAACATCTTCTCCCAGCCAGGTGTGCTTTTACAGCACTTCATGACACTCTGCCTCACTGTCACCTACTTAAAGCTATTTGGAAACTAATTATGACACTGTAGTAATACTACTGATTTATTCTTACACAATCCTGGCACAAAACCAACTCTACTCCAACTCTACTCCAAGTTAATCTCAGATATGACCAGAGCTATGGAATCACATCTGCATGACGACTTGAAGAAAGTTTGTGCTTTACAGGTTATCCATTTTGTATGACTCTAGCAGTAATTCTAACAAAATGCTTGAAATCTCCCTAGAAAATGTGCACTGCTCATAAGCCTCTGCATCACCTCTTGGCCCCAGTTCAAAAGAAACTTTAGAAACATCAAGATCAGTGGGGAGTTGCAGTCAACTGTCATTTTATAGGGGAGGCAAGAATGATTTCCACCAGGAGTGGTCCTTGCCCTGAAGACTTTAATCATGGATGAAGAATGTGAACTCAACACACAGATCACAGTTCCCCATTGCAGCTGGAAGTCTGACAGGCGATATTCTCCATTTGTCCCTTCCAGACATGGCTCTGCTACTTACCCTCACACCAACAGGAACTTTCCTCATTGAGGAAAACTCAGTTGAGCAGGAGCCTGCCTGATGTAGGGCTGGCTCTGCTGCATAATCCTGTTCCCAGGAAGAGGCCAAGAATAATGGTAAAAAAACTTTGGAAATTAGCCTGTAACCAGCACAAGCACAAGCAGCAAGAGAATCACAGCAGAGACCTCTCTCCATTGGAACTTTATTTTCTATTCCCAATTCTGTTCCCTTGCTGCCCAAGACCATTTCAGATAAACACTTTTAAAATGGATGCCCTTCAAAGATGTATTTTGCTCTTAATGCACTTTAATAAACACAAGGCATTCCAAGTCTTTAAGCAGCTTGTAAAATGTTATTATTTTTAAAAGTATCTAATTTCAGAACATAAAAATGAGTTTGAGGCTGAACTATCCTGCCTGCTCCCAAATGCCAGCACCTTTATAGTATTCTCTGAAGTTTCAACGGACTGTCATGTCTCTGTTGGGAGCACCAACATAAATCTCGACTGTAATAAGAAGTCTTAAAAGGAGAATTATAGAGACAGATTTTCATCTTCTAGAAGTCTGCTTTACTTCAAAAATTTACATAATCTATACAGATTCAGGCAGAGTTAGCCTTTAGTGACCTGAGAATACCAAACCTCCAAGATTTGCAGACACGTCTGGTTTAAAGTCAAAGCTTAATAATATAAGCTGCTATAACTCTTACATCTCCATTCATGTGTCCCATTTTATTTTTTTGTCCTAGTTTAATGATACTTCTAACATACGCTGTGTTTTTTAATCTGGATGATGTACCTAATGATTTTGCTATTAAAAACTAACCTCCTCCTTCAGTTTTCATACAGATCTCATAAAAGCCAGAAGAAACAGATTACTGTCCAGAGCTGTGGCTTATTTGCTCATTAAACAGCTTACGCTTAGAAGCCTCTTAAAAAGTCACTTAGTGGAAAATAGCTATTCAACAGTGCAAATAAAAATTTTCTGAAGAAAAAAATTATTTCAGCTTTCTATTCATACCAGTGTTATAATACCACCGGGGATACTGCTGAATTTTTTTGTGCAATTTGTATAGCCATTTCCCACCAGAACCCAAGAAACTGTGGAGATATCTATATCTATATCTATATCTATATCTATATCTATCTACATCTACATCATCTATATAATCTACACCTTCCCAAGGAATTTATCATGTATGATGAATTTTAAAACAAAAAATCCAGACGTTAGCAACTATGGGTCAAGTGATGTTTTTAGGACAACTGACAAATGCCCCAAGAGTTGGCAACATGGATGTTGTACATGCCATGTCTGGTCATCCTACCATAAATTAGGTAGATCACATATTGGAAAGCTCCTGCATAGTGTAGATTCAACATACCTTGATAGTGCCTAGAGCAACATCCAACCCAAACAGTGAGCAGAAATACAGGGAAAAATTAATGAACATTCTACGAGTAGGAATATTAATCTGCATAAATCAACTTTCTGTGAACTTCTTCCTTCTTGTAGGATGTGACGTATGTTAATTTTCAGGAAACTCTCAGCTGCGCTAGTCAGTAACTATACCAACACTCACAAGCTCCTGTCCATCACATTGGTGGTTCAGAATAATAGTAATCTGCTCACTCCCAGTCCATGTCTACCACCAATGCAAGTGCAGATGAAAGGACAGTTTCAGATGAAAAGAAAACAGAGGACCATGAAGCCATTTCCCTTGCTCTGTCCCGGCAGGACAAAGGAGACTGCAGTCCCCACACTGAAATCTCCAAAAGTTCCCCTTTTCCACCCTACCACCTTGTTGGTGTTCATTTACAAAATTAGCTGCTCATCAACAATGCAACCAGGGAGAGAAAGAAAGTCTGCCCTGTTAACAATGGCACATACTTACTTGGTGCATCCACAGAATGTGGATCAAATCAGGAAGCAGGGTGATCCATAAAAAGGAGACACAACATTAATTTAATTTTTTATCCACTGATTACGCCACTGTTAGATTTGAATATCTATGAGATGCAACACAAGAGTAAGAATCAAACCAAAACATTTTGACTTAAACTCCCCAGAATCTGAAGATTTATGCTAATAGTGAGAACCACAGAGGGAGGAAAGTAGCAACAAAAGCGTCATTATAGACATTTTTATTGTCTTTGCTAAACATCACAGAGGTAACTGGGGTCTAAGTCCCTAAGGGTTATGTGAATCCATTCACTTAAAGAATCTTTGCCTACCATACTCACACAATATGCATGTGAGAAAGAATTTCTTTCAACAGTGATATGCATTATAGTATTATTTGAAGACCCTTTATCAAGCTTCAGTTGTAGGTCAAATGATTAATGATCTGCAAAGATAATCTTTGCATTTGAAATTTATCGGTCCTTCAGAGGTTGGTTCTCATTAATGCTCTCATTCTCACTGCTCATTAAATAAATCCTCACAAGCTGAGCTAGTCCTACTCCATAGCAACAATTCCACCATGCTAACTTGATCCAACTGTTGCAATTATGAATCATCTGTTGGAAATGTAAGTTGTGATCTTCAGTGACCATTAATGAAGCCTGCCTAGCAGTTAAAATATCAAAGCAACATATATCAACACTTTAGAACATAAGATAGACTTCCAGTGTTGCACTTTTCTTAAATTTATTATCCACTGTAAATTACATCCCAGGCTGCCTCTAGCACTGGCAGTCCTGAAGTGTGGAGTTCAACACCAGGTTTCAATAACCCCTCTTGCCAGTTGTTTGATCACTAGCAGGAATGGGGAGGGGGGGCAGATGAAAGGCCAGGCGGCTGCTGCAGGCAAACAGTTCAGTCAAAACAAAGGGACTTCAGAGAGAGACAGAGATGCATCAGGTATGAATCCCAAATGAGCAACTGGGAGTGTGGCAGTGTGGCCTGACTGAGCTGATTGACACTTGCCATGCCCAGGAAAAGGGTAAACACCTGCCAGTGGGATCATTCCAGAGGCAGGACAGGAAAGGTGCTATAAGCTAGGCATGAATTATTCTGATCTGGATAACCAAAACCTTGGAAAATAATTTTAGACTATTTCTAAATCACTTCAATCATTCAACTACATAATTTTTACATATATTGTATGGAGCAAATCTTGTTGGCATTTAAAATGAGTTCTCTCATTCCAACATGACAGTGCAGTTATCTGTGAGGGAAAGGAGCAACACAATAAATTTTCAGAGACTTCAAAAGTAGGTAAGAAATAACTTTGAGGAGTTTACTTCGCAAAAACCTCCTGCACTGAGTGGAGGTGGGTTACATGATCTGACAGAAGTCAGTTCCTCCAACTTGGAGCAGAGCATATTAATAACATTAGCATCAGAATAAAAAGCTCCCACTCCATGGACATTCAATAAAATACTTTAGTAGGAGAAGTTTGGCATGGAGATAACACCAAAAACACAGCTGATTTGGGGGAACAGAAGTATTGCTGTTCTCCTTTGTACTGGATTTCTTTGCTGGGATTAAAGAAAAAGGGGACAGGGGACAGAATCATGCTATTTTTATTTTCCATGTCATCAATAACCCAGGCATCTATCACTAGCCACCACTTTCTATCTTTTATTACTTTATTACTTTAACCCTTGGGGTGCTTTTTTTTCCCCTGTAACTTCTTAAAGTTTTTGTTTTGGTTGGTTTTTTTTAATTTTTTTTTTCTTTTGTGGGCAGCAGGTCAAGGGAGGGTTCTGCCCTTCTGCTTTGCTCAGGTGAGACACCACCAGCCAAGCTATCTCTAGCTCTGGCGTCCCAGCACAGGAAGGATGTGGAGCTGCTGCTGGAGCAAGTCCAGAGGAGGCTATGAAGGCTAGGAAAGGTGGGGGCATTCAGCTGGGGAAGAGAAGGCTCATTGCAGCCTTTCAATACTTAAAGAAGACTTGTAAGATGAGGCCTTTTCTAGCAAGGCCTGTTGTGACTGGACAAGAAGTGATAGTTTCAAAACTCAGAAGACCATAGATATAGACCAGATAAATGAAGACCAGACTTCTTTTTCACTAAGGATAATCCAGTAGGTGGACTGACAACTGAAAGGTTGCTCTATTTTTACTTTATTCAGCCTTCTGCAGCATCCAAATGACCCTCATAGTTTGTCTTACACCAAAGATCACAGGCAAGTTCCCTGGGCTGGTAATTGAATTCAAACCCCAAATTTCACTCCATTATTTTAACAATAACCCATCCTTCCCACTCCTTACAGCTACACTTCTAAGGAATCACCGCTGTCAGGAGAAGATGAGACTTTAAGAGCAAAACACAGCCATCAGATCAGACCCTGAAGGGACAGGGATGTTAACTTACATTTGTTCTCTTATGCTGGATAACATATTTACAGTATTCCTCATTTTAAGCTCTCTAACTTCAGCTAAGACATTCAGTCTAGTGTACTTCCTTGTCAAGGTACCATCAGTCAAACACAAGCACATCATTTTATCTCTCGGTTACTAAATTCAAACCACTTTAAACATCCTGCTTTCATCTTTATAGTTCTCTCCCACTTTTTAACCATGCCGCAGTTACAGAAGAATGTACTTGACATATAAAACATGCATGTGATTCTTTTAACATTTTAATGTCGGGTATTGTGTTGTAAATATCTCTTCATGTTTTATCTCATTCTCCACAAATCAGAGGTGACTTATCTTAGAAGTCTCAAAAATGACATATATATATATATTTTTTTTTTCACTCCTTGAAGCTTGAGTGAGCTTTCAAAAATCATCAAAAACCAGAGCTATGAAAAAGCAAAAGATTATTAACCAATTTAATATAATCTTCTACCCCTCCACTGCTGTGACAGTCTGGAGTATGGGAAAGAAGAAGTTACAAAATTAGTCTTCACTAATCAAAAAAACAAGGGTTTACTTAATTTATTTGTAACTTGTAAGGAACAACACTTTGTGTTTATTTATTTTATTCAAGATTTCTTTGCTTGATTCAAGATTTACATGCAGTGTTTGCAACATGAAACCCCAAAACATATTTCCATTTCCTCACCATAACTGCAATCAATAAGACTGATCCCTTCTTACAAGATTTTCTGGAGGCTTTGGCTAGCTTAGTAATGTTACAAACACTATGTATCTCAATACAGTCCTTGGTAAATGCATTACCTGATTTTTTTTCATTAAAAACCACTGAAAAATTTTCAAAATACTACCAATTAAAAACACCTGTCTGAAATAATTTTAAGTTACTTAAATCATGCAAAAAAGAAAGAATGCTGTTAGAAAGAGGGGGAAAAAAGACAAAAGCCATTTTAGCACGTGGGACTGAAGAGTGGTGACATGTTGTAGTACAATTCTGAAAGGCGTAACCTGGTGTTGGATGATGTGGAAGAGAACAAGGCAACACCAGCTCTGGGAGACACTGCAATGCTGGATTAGGTGTGAGGTACAACTCTGAAGTATTGTGATAGGAAGAAGTGAGGCACAGGCAGAAACACTGGTGGAAGACAAGAGAAATAACACACTATCTGTTCTCTGGCACCTTCCCACAGGAGTTTCCTCCCCCACAACCCACAGACTCAACACACTCCACAGGAAACCTCAAGGACTCTCTGATATTTATCCAGATCCCCAGAATTCACAACATTTTCCACCAGCCCAAGTCTGTTTCTCTAAAACTTCTGACATCAATTATTCCAAGGTACTTTTCTTGACATTTTCTAAACAAATGTTTGTAGAATTACCTTGCTGTACTGCAGGTACCACCTCTCCCTTCTGTATTTTTTGCCTGCATTTTCCAATATGACTTCTTCACTCTCAAGTCACAAAACAGTAAGTCACAAGCTCCTTAAAAATCACTGACCCATTTCACAGGATCATCATCAAAATGTGTTCTTTCTACTTGCCTTGGAAAGCACTGCTAGAATTTAAAATCTGACGATTGTGAAACTTTTTTCTAAATACACATCTGGATAAATATCCAGACTATACTTCTATAAACAATAAAAAAATACAAAGTCATTGATTTGCATAAGGTTTTTTTATTGCTTTCTTGTTAGAAAAGTGAAAGAGGGGCAAAGATCTCCACTTACGTATATTTTTGTAACTTTCTGGCTCTTGCAGCCAGGAAAAAATAAGTTAAAAGTATGAAAAAGTGTGAAAACAAGGAGAAAGTGATAATTAGAAGATTGTTTCAGACCAACTGTGTCAAGAAATAAAACACAATGTTTTGGTGTCTATGTACAACTTAGCACAGGCCTGGACCCTGCCCCAGGACTTAAGACAACTTAAATAGCTAATTCAGCTTAATTCACTGGGGGTAAAACTGTCCCAGCTCCTACAGATTGCTAAAATCAAGTAGTTGAGACAAGAAAAAAAAAAAACAAAAAACCCTCAAAGCTCAGAACCTGATCAGTTACAAGCTTCTATCAATACTACCACGAATTTTACAGACACTTCATTACATTTTCACAGGACCAGGCTCCTCACATCCTGTCCTAAATCACAGGGAAGAATCTTACACAATTCACACTTCACCTTCCCACGACACATGGGGGGACTGTAAATTGTGCACATAGATTTATCAGGAAAACGAGGAGTGGGAAAGATGAGTTGCCCTTAAAGATGTACAGATTTATAGCAATATGGGAAGCGGAAAGACGGTTATCATATAAAAAGGTCCTTAAGGGATAGTGAGGAGCAACAGGGGAAACATGAGTCATGAGCTGACAGAGAAGTGGATGCGTATGGGGAGCAATGGACAGAGCAAAGTAGCAATAAAGGAAGTTCCAAGTCAAATGTACTCCTTCCCAACAGTCAAGATGGATTACCCAAGCTTTAAGCATTTATGGAAAATTAAATTCCCAGCCAATTCAGACACAGTAACACTGGGAAAAGGGCACTCAACGACTGAAAGGATCCATTGATAAACAACAGATCAGCACCAGAGCTCTTTCCTTTTGCTTCCTCACCAACTCTACTCCTTTATTTTTTTTTCAGTAGGAGTAATCTGCCTTCAAGGTCTCTCTATGCAGGCAAGTGGCTCAACATGAGTGTGAAAATTTCAAGTGTACAGCTGAAATTGTGAAAGGCCTTTTGACACACCGTGAGGTTCTAGCAACTTGCCATGAGTAATGAGTGAATTACAAGACTCAGCACAAAGTTACTGTACCCCTCCTAACTCCCCTTTCCCATCCCAAATGTCCAATTCCAAATTTCAGCACAGAATTCCTGTACTCCTGAGTAATTCAAGAGTTCATAAAATGGCTTCCAAGCATTTAAAAAGCACCTGCTTTTGGGACAAAATACAATGACCAATACACAGAAGCTGAAGACAAAAAAACCCAGTTATTTGTGTGTGTTAATGTCACCTCTCAGAAGATCTAGCAAAATCTCAAAACAAGTTGCACACTCTAAATAAGCAGTCATTAATTCTCTTAATCCAGTAGTATCCACATCAAAAGTGAAGGTACATATGACAGTACAGTGATTTCACGAATATAAGCCGCACGGACTATAAGCCGCATCTCTTAGTTCTTTGTCCTTAAATAAGCCGCACCTGAATATAAGCCGCTCTGTCGTTCACAGCGAGGACCCGCGTGCAACAAAGTTGCCAAATAGTAACAGAATTGCGGCATTGCGGGGGGTTTACTGGCTCAGCTAAGGCTGTGCAGGCTCGCCCCGCTCAGGGCTGCCAACGGGGCCAGGATGGAGCCCCCCCCTCCCGCTCCCGCGGCGGCGGGCAGAGACAGAGCACCCCCGCTCCCATGGCAGCGGCGGGCGGGGACGGAGCCACCCCCTGCTCCTGTGGCAGCGGCGGGCTGGGACAGAGCACCTCCGCTCCCATGGCGGCGGGGTCAGGGACGGAGCCACCCCTGCTCCTGTGGCAGCGGCGGGCTGGGACAGAGCACCCCCCGTTCCCATGGCGGTGGCCAGGGGCTGGAATGGAGCCACCCCTGCTCCTGTGGCGGCGGCGGGGACAGGAATGGAGTCACCCCTGCTCCTGTGGCAGCGGCGGGCGGGGACGCAGCCTGCCTGCTCCTGCTGCAGCAGGCGGGGGCAGGAGTCCCCCACTTACCCCACGGGCCGAGGCGATGGCAGCACGGGGCCCCCTCGTCTCTCCCTCGGGCTGTGGGTGAGCAGGGAAGGAGGGACCTCCCCCACCCCCCGTGCTGCCTGCAGGGAGCCAGCTCCACGCGTGGCACAACAGAGTAACAATTTGTAACAATCGCGAAATGACGGCTTTTACTGGCAGGTTGCTCGGTTTCCACTTCAGGGGTTGGAAATGTCAGAAAATTATTCACATATTAGCCGCCCCTGAATGTAAGCCGCATTTCCGGTGTGAGAGCAAAATTTTAGTTAAAATGGTGCGTCTTATATTCGTGAAACTACTGTAAATATGTCAGATGAAAACCCATAAATTTTTAATATTAGAAAATAGTAAAGAAAAAAAGGGAGGAAAAAAGGGTACATCTAAAATTGTATCAAAACCCAGAAAAACTTAGCATTAGTTATGACAGCCTTTCTACCCAGCCTTTGTGTGAAAAATATGTACATGATAACTAAATGTATCCTTCAGAAAATAGTATGACTTAACTTCGAAAAATAATATTATCTATGTGTTTCCAATTTAGGCAGGTTACCTAAACATTTCTGAACAATTAAAAAGTCATGCATCATCCTTCCCATTTTGCAGAGAAAACAGAGTTAGCTGCCTGCCCCAATTTTAAGCTCAGTGAAAGAAACACTAAAACCTGTAAAACGAGTAAACAGAACTTACTTCAGGCTGAGCAAAATGTGTGCTGATGGGTGCAATCCCGAAAACAAGCCTACAACTGAGGTATTACAAGGTTACATCAAAAAGCCAACTCAACCAAGCTGACTCCAGGGTGTGGATCACAGGAAACATCCAATACTGGAGTCCCAGGACTCACTGACTGCTGAAACCATAAAATGCTCTGACATGTGGCACTACTTCTGCTCCTTTTTTCCAGGTCATGTTTACAATTGAAAAGTGACTGACCATGGCTACTACACTTTGAAATTCCATTCAGCACCCTAAGTGTTAGTACCTGTTCACTAGTTAGGCTTTCCTTTGGGAGGTAGGGACCAAGAGCCACTATGCTTCCCAACTGAGTGCAGGGGAGCCAATGACAGCATCAAGCTCCAAAGGCATGTTGACACATGCAAGGAAGCTCAAGTTCAGGCACAGCTCTAGAATGAAACAACCTCCATACAATGGAGGTTCTCAGTATGTTCTGCAGACGTGCAGGAGATACCATTATCCCAGCCTGGACAAAGTCCCACTGAAGTCTCACTGCAGACGTTTAAAGTGGATCTAAGCCATTCTTAAGGTCATACAATAACACAACTGAAAAATCCAGCCCATAAGGCTGGAGCCCCACTGGCTATTCTTACACTACAATTACCCAGCTTTTCCTGTCATTTCCAAGGACCCAGGCTTGGGTATTATCAAGATAACCATATTATTGTGAGGCTTAAAACCTCATTAACTCCATTTTATATAAACGCATTGTGCCTAGCAACTCCACTTGAATCCTCAGGCATGTATTACTTTTGTGGTGTGTCAGTTTTAGCAGCTCAAAGTTCTGGCAGCAGCTGAAGGCACGGTATTCCCCACCATCCAGTCACACTCCCGGCAGCATTTCAGAAGCCAGAACAACACCAGTTTGCTGTACAGATGAAAAGATGGACTGACCTGATTGATGGAGTTGGCAGCACAGGAGGCCAGGCCAGTTCCAAGGGAGGCGAGCAGGAAACAGGTGAGCTCAAAAGGGACCGGGGCCATGGCAAAGCCAGCGGATGTGGTGCTGATGACCAGAGCTGCGACACAAGTGAGAGCACAGTTCAAAGCGTCAGCAAGAAACCATCTTTGTACATAACACCAGAGTTATGGCTTTCAAACCCTGAAAGAAGTCTTGTGCAGATTAACTTTTTGCTATTTTTATGGCTCACAGTAGTTCCAGGAACTAGGCACAATTAATAAGAACATTCTAGATAAAGAAATCAAATATGAGAAGGAGAACTGCTGGAGATGAAGTAAGGAACCCAAAAGCAGCAGCACATTAGCAAAAGATGTGAGGATACAACTTGTGTCTCTGTATTCCCTATTTTATGGATTTGCTACAGAACCAAACTACCCCACACAAAATGCACAGGACAGGTATTTGTTCCAGTTACTCACACATCCCTGCTAACACAGAAGAAAAAGAGTAAGAAAAAATACCACTCTGAGATATATACTTTATAACAAATTATAGCAGGAATTTAAGCAGTGCAGAGTCAGAAAGAGACCTGGGGCATGTAGCTACAGTAATTTCACTCCAGTCTCTGTTCCCACTGCTCCTATTTAACATGCCCACTTTGGGCTGAGAGTACAATCACCTCATCACAGAGACCCAATGACACTTAATGGCCTCAGCATTGGAGTGGGTTCATAAAAATCCATTTCAGTTTTGTCATGCAAAATTGTAACTTTAGTACAATGCTGCAAGTCACATCCTTAAAATAAAAATTACTCAGGTTTCAATCCTAATATTGTAATTAGTCAAATAATAGGCCTCAAAAACCTTACTTTTGGCAAGAAATAGTATGACATTACAAATTCCTTATAGTATAAAAGTCGGCACACTTAGGGAACATCTTGCTCATGACCTTGAACCTTACAATCTGAAATTATTAGCTGCTAATCAGAAGGTATTTAAATTATATTCTGATCTAGTTACATGTTTCAGACCTCAGCTACCTTAAATTAAAGCACCAAAATGTTCTTATTTTCCTGATTCCTACAAAGTCTCCTTTTTGTCTGAAGTTAAATGACAAATAAATAATCGTTGCTGACTGAAAATACCTGGATTATCTATTAAGCAGCACTACTTGAGACGTAAAACTAAATATCATGGCAGAGACCTGCCAGTAAGGATGCACATGCAAAGTGCTCATTTCAAGAACTGTGCCTGCATAAGAACCTTAGGATTTAATCTTGAAAACACAGTGGAGAAAACCTGCTGCTCATCAAAACTTTTCTATAAGTACCAAAATCCACTGATGGCTGAATATTACTATAATAACATGCATATATAACTATTAATTATTTAACCTTGTTACAGATTTACAGGCTACTTCTACAATACAGTGGATCTACGACAGAATTTTACCCTTCTGAGCAGATCTGAAAGAACCACAGATTTTGCTGCTTCCCCAGACAAATGAACATGAAGGAACTGATCACTCTGAATTACTAGATCTTATTTACTATATAAATACAACACAGTGTTAGTTTCCAAACTCTTTATCCTCCTTAGGAACGCACAAGAAAACAGGAAATGCATTGGTACAACTGAAGTTCAAAAATGCACTGAAAATGGCAGTGAACAGTGACATTTGCATTTCCAAGAGTGATTACTTTTTTTTTTTTTAGCATAATAAATCACGCGCTCACTTCTAGACAAGAATTTAATTAAAACTTACCTTAGAGAGCACTTTACACCAATTTATTAAGGGAAAACACCAACTCATTTACTGGAGAAGAAAGGTGGGATGGATTGGCAAACAGTCAGTGTAACATTACCACTACCCTGACCCCAAAGAAATTCTAACACTGTACAGTTACAGCACTAATTAAAGTCCCCATTGATTTCTCCAGATTAATTTTAACCAGTCATTTCAGCTTGACTTATCAGGATCTCATTTTAAAAGGCTGCAGTACATCCCATTAAAGCAGATTTTTTTTCTTGTTTGGCCAGGGTTTGCACACCAGGCATCCCCTGCTTCCCTCATCGCCCAGATATTCCAATACAACACATTAGCAGTAAATAGGAAAATGCTTCCTTTGGATTGGGAAGTTTATTTTCTTTAACTATAGAAGCAATAATTTAGTCCTCAACTTCCCTCATGGAGGAAGAGTATACTTAACTGAGATCACATCAAGGGAATGAGGTCATTGACTCTGTTTTTTAATCCCTGTTAGTTTAGTGTGTTAGGGGCCAAGTTAACTTCACCTTATTGCTTAATAGATGGAATCGATCCTTTCAAGATTTGTTGATGGGTGCTGGCATTATACACACCCTTCAAAAGGAAACCAAGATTTAAAATTATGATCTCAGTCCAAGCCTTACTTTCAGTCTTTTAAATATTTTTAGCTTTAGCAAACATTAACAGGGGACATTTGTCTCCCACGTCAATGCAGAAAAAGAAAATGCTAATGGATTGGTGACAAAGACTGAATTATAATGTTTCTGGCATAAAAATACAGTCCAAAAGTTTAGTGTGTTCCTTACATTCCTTTTCCACTTCATCACAATATACTCTGCCTTTATAAACCCTTTGTATTTATATCATGTGAATCACTATGCCATATTTTGTTTACCTACTATTAAAAAGTAGCCAAGCCAAAATAAAAGCACAGAAAACCAAAGCAAATCAGTACTGCACTAGAATTCCCCTCTACTCCTGTACTGGTGATATAAAAGCAAATGCATTTGCGCTTTTTTTTCCAAGAAATAATTTCACTGCTTTACTGCAAATGTTTATACAGCCCTTAAAGAAAGTAGTTTTCCAAAAGCTGAAGAAACATTACTTCCTGAGTTTTCACACTTTGGTTTCTGGAAAGCCAACTGTAGCAGCGGTATGTAGTGCTACACATGTGACCACCATGTCCTTTGTAAATCCAGGTTTGTTTAGGCTCATCAAAGTTTTGATACAGATAATATAACCCGCACACTAATAAAGGCCGAGCTCCTGAAGCAAACCTAAATTTGGGACAATGATTTGAAACAAGTCTGCACCAAATCATGCAAAATTCAAGTGCAGTATTACAAACAGAGCAGATAACCTCTTCTTACCATTAAACAATTTTAAGATACTTTGCTAAAAATGAACTGTAATAATGGTCTGGTTTTATTTCATTAATTTTTTTTTTTTTGTAGCATGGAAAACCAATTGCCAGAAAGCTGCCACTATTCAGCTTTAGATTCTTTGATGCTGTAATAGTTACTGGTTTAATAATCACAAAAGAAGAACTACTTTGACAAGTATATGAAATATATTTAGAAGTGTTAATAAATGTAGAATAGCAATAATCAGAACAATAACAACCAATAAATCTTTGTCAAAGTTTCTGGCTATACCGAAGTTACCATGTAAAGAAAAAATGCTATTATTCCAGAATCAATCTGGAACATAAGGGAACTCCACTAAAGCAAATGCATTTTTTTACTACAGCTGCTGTTACCAGACTTTCAGCCTACAAACACAACACAGGCCCGTTATTTAGTCATTGTTGCAGTTTGCTAAGAGTCAAGAGTCATTATCAAAAGTGGATCTTCATCATCTTCTTGTCACCAATATAAAACAGACAAGAGATGAAGCATGATGTTCACAATCACATCTTCAATCAATACCAAGTATCTCAAGGTTCTGATTTCAGGTTCAGCACACTTGCACTAGAGAATCATTATTTCACAGACACAAACCTATACAGAAGCAATTCATCCAATAAATTACAGCTTTTTCCTACTACACACAACAGAATGATCTTCTTATAACAAGAAATACGAAAAAGAAATCTAGTTTAGTCTTCAAAACTGAAAATGCTTAGAAATTAGCATATTTGTCCACCCATGCTGATCCACTTCTCAGTCAGGTGCTATGTAACCACAGATTCAAGTAGGCTGGAAAAGACCTCCAAGATCATGAAGTCCGGCCTTTGACTGATCACCACCTTGTCAATTGGATTAGAGCACTGAGAGCCACATTCAGTCTTTTCTTAAAGACACAGGCTGCTGTACAACACAGAATCGCACAATCAGAATCACTCAACAGTTTGCGCTGCAATGGACCTTGAAGATATTCTACTTCCAACCCCATGCCATGGGCAGGGACACTTTCCACTAACCCAGGTTGCTCCGAGCCCCATCAAACCCAGTCTTGAACACTTCCAGGGATGGGACAGCCTGTTCCAATTCAGCTGCTTGCCCTCACAGAAAGACCAACATGTTACAGGAGCAACAACAAGGAAATGGTCTCAAACCATAGAGCATTATCTAAGGGAATACATGGCTTTTTTCATGTCATGCTTTCATCAGTTTGCCCAAACTAAAAACTGAACTTTGATTTTCCTGTGCTTTTCCATATAGTTCATCTGAGTTTTCATCTGCAACCCTTGGAGAAAACATTACTTAGATCTAAACTTGAAGTTAAATTTAAGAAGATGAGACACTGCACACTGTGTGTGCATTATAAATTGCCAGAATTTCCTCCTATTCCCATTTCTTCCCTTGTCTCTCTCCTATTTTCATTTACAAGTCAACTTTAGGATCAAGCTGAAAACAATGCATTTATAATTCTAAAAACCTATGAGACAGATGCATTAGCTTTCCAAGTGCCTCCATGGTAGGATACAGATGTTCAGAGAGCAGCCAACATAAAAAAGCACAGCAATAGGAATGGATGGAAATTGATTCCAAAAAGTTAGATTATATGAAATTTAATTAAATGTTTCCTAATTGCTCCCTATGGCAAAAGAATATAAACAAAAATCTATTCCTGTTTTTACGGCAGAGCTTCTAATGGCAGAGTAACAAAAGCTGCAGTTTACATGAAGCAGGAGGGTATGGAAATAGCAAAACTCGTTTCTTTTCCAAGGTGAAGAACAATTCATTCTACAAACAATAAATCTCTTTCCAGCAGCAGCGGGAAAAGAACAGAGCATAAGGAAGTCCCATTTTAGCATCATGCAGAGTTTGGTTTTTTGTTATTTCATACTTTAAAAAGTATTAATGAAGCGTCTGCCAAAAAAAGCACACAGGACATGAGATCTATCAGAACTTCATGGACAAAAGGAACAAAATACTAAGTTGTATGGCATTTGCAACTTAAAAACTGACCTCAGATAATTTATTCTTCTTTAAAAAAAGTAAAATCAAAGAACTACAACACCACTGTCTTTACAGAATATATAATCTGTCTAAATTATTACACAAGTTAGAAAAAAATTTGATGGTTCTACATACTGCTCACAGTATTATTCCTGCTTATCTCCTACGTTATCCCATGACCAATAAAGATAGAACTCCTCTCCTACAAAGTCCTCTTCACCCAACTTACCATTTTACACTTTCCACTTCCAAAAAATCTGCACACCAAACACAGAAAGATCACAACAAGAAAAGAGGTCAAGTTTTTTTCTTTATCTTTCTATACCTACCACACTTACCTTGAATCAAAAAGTCTTCCTGGCACAGCAGAGACAAACTAAAATCACAGTCCCTTTTCCAAAAGGCTTGCAAGCTGGACTAAAAATTGTACAGCTGTTCAGAAATTAGCAGTCAAGCTTACACCTCAAAAGGCACTCTCATAGAAAACAAGAGTCCTGAAGAGAATGAAATTCCTTAACCTTTGTTTTCTATACCCTGTTTTAAATCCTGAGTGTTGCTTGCCTAGTTAAAAGAGGCTACCAGGAACTGTTGAAGAGTTTTGCAGCAACTCCAATGCCACATAAAAACATATCACATCAAATTGTTTCATCTCGAAAATGACACTCTCGCATCTTTCTAAAGCTGTTGAAACTGCCATTCCAAGGAGCACCAGTAACACTGGGATGTGGTACAAGCACTGAGCTTACCCATCAGCAGCCACAAAAAAAAAAAAAAATTAAAGTGCTTTCAACAATAGTTCACTTTCACTCTCTCTCTCTGGCCCCTTTATCATCGCATTGTAAGTTTTCATTTCTGGATCTAGTGAATTTTTTTTAATTTAGCTCTACTTCAGCAGCTAACACCACATTCAATTTCATGTAACACACACATCAATAAAATCACCTCAATGAAAATATGCCTCACACAGCACTTTCAAATTATCCATGGTAAGCCCAACAGGAACAAATTATTACTAAAACTGAACAGCATGGGGGAAAAAAGACATAATGCAGAAAGAAAAATGAGGCAATAGTTGAGGCTGTATGTATCACAAAGTTGCTGCAAATGATCCTCACAATTGCTCAATGTGCTAGTGAGAGCTTTATATCACCCAAGTTTGAAATTTCCAAGTCTAATATGTTAAAGTGTCATAGTAAAAGATAAAAATACTTTTTTAATCTCATTAAACTCTTTATCAGTACAAAATAAATGCCCTCAGGATTTCTAAAAACAATGAGGAAGAAAATTTGGATGTGCAAACAAGATCAGTTGTGTCAAATCCAAAACACAAGATGTATCAGCAAGACTGAGATGAAAACGTAAATTACCATTATACACTCTATGTAGTCAGCAAGACTTTTCCACAGAAAAACAAACAATGAAAACTTTTGTATTGCAAGACAAAATAGTTTTTAAAAGTAAACTGAGTTCACGACATTCATTATAACAACTTTTTATGGCAAAGAACAGTCTTGTTATCAGGAGTTCACTTGACCCACTGGAGAGCACTCAGGCAAGGATTTAGAAAATTACATTTCTGTTATTGGACTTTATATCACAGACAAGATGTAAGGCTTTGGTCAGATCATTAGTGCTTCATTAGAAATAAAAGTACACATAGCACTACCTACTGGCAAAGCAGTAACTTGTAATTGTCAAGTATTACTACTTGAACAAGACAAAATGTAGTTAAGACTACAAGGCAATTGCTTAACAATTGCTGGTTTGAAGAGACAACATTATCACTGACTGAAAAGTAAATCAGATCTTTTATAAAATTCAATTGGTCAGGTCATTTTCCTTTCTAATACACGAAACTACAGTAATTTCACGACCATAAGGCGCACCGGACTATAAGGCGCACCCCCAGGAGTCAGCCAAATTCGCAAAATTGTAGATCAGATAAGGTGCACCGGACTATAAGGCGCACCTTCTTTTGCAGCGAGGCTCCACCCCCAGCTCCCCTGCGCGGTTGCTGGC